>JAQQAC010008719.1:6987085-7227556 GCA_029783875.1 Phataginus tricuspis | reverse complement strand
GTGCAGTCAGAGCAATGTAACTACATGCAAGGAAACCCCCTACCAAAACTCTGTGTTAAACCTTAAGCTCTAGGGTCATTCGTCAGTAAGATCAGTTAATGTTCCCCAGATAAAGAAGAGTAGCACATGTTTTTATTATGCTAATCATGCGTAAGATTCACTTTAGCATGCTAAAAGGCCCAGGCCTATGTGCTGTCTTTCCTCTTTCAGATATGATGGGGTGGTTTTGCAAACCGGGCAACTAATTTAGCATGCAGACCCAGCTGTAAACAACATAGTGAAAGGCAGGGAAGATTCCACCTTAAAGATAAGATTGCATTTTAACACCCAAGAAGTTTGGGAAGCAGGATTCTTAATTTACTCTTTAGCAAACAGACAATACCTCAGCCCACCTTGGGGGCTGGGCAGGCCACCTTTTGATATGCTCCTAGACCAAGACACCAGTATCCCATAGAGAGATGGGGTGAGAAATTCCTTGTGTTAAGTTAATTCAGGGTGTTCAGACACCACGTAGTAAGTCCACACCCCTAAGCCTTTTTTTCATGTTCTCGAAAAATCCTCATTTTGCCTATAAAAGCCCCTAGACAACGCACCACACCGGGATCTCTTGTCCCCTCCTGGCATGAGCCGGGAGCTCTTTCCTCTCACTTTATTTCTAAATAAAAGCCTGTACCTTGCTCTCCTACCCTGAGTGTTTGCTTAGCTCATTCTTCGGCTTTGTGAACAAGAACCCCGGCATCAAACACATTCACAGACTTTTAGATTTGGAAGGTTGAAAACGTCTCCATTACACAGACATTGGTATGCTTGTAAACTGGCTCTCCAAAGAAAAAAGAAATACTGATTTATAGTGTTTGACAATTTCTCTAGTATAAATATTCCCACAGTTTTCTGATTTCAAGCTACAAAACAGCTGGCAAAATTCCTAACTATTTAACAATAGGCTTTCATAAGCTGTTAGCTGACGTAAGTGCAGGTTGTAGGTATCCAGCTACCTCTAACTAGAATATTTTTATCAACCTGCGACTACTTCATGAAGTAGCCTGTGTATTGGTGGACAGATCAGATTTTTTAAAAATGTCTCTTACATTGACCCAACAATTTTTTTCCCTTGAATTTACCCCTGAATTGGCAGTAAGCACAATTCAAAAACTGAGCAGAGTAAATAGAAACTCTGCCATAAGACAATCTGTAGTGTTAGCCCTGAGAGTTATTTTTGTTTTTTGTTTATTTTTTGTAATGCAAGTACCGACAAAAGCTTTGACTGCTGGCATATACATTTAAAAGACGCATCCACTTCAAAGATGGCTATCTCAAATGAATACTTTGCTAGCCACGCTAGATAAAAAGCCAAGCCACCTTTCCCCACTAAGGAAGGCTCTTTTGTTCTAGAGATCTTGGTGGATTTCAGTAACTGATTGTTTGGGCCAATTGTTTTTTGCCCTTCCCTTGCTGTAAATTCCCACTCTTCTGGGAATTTAGTAAAGAGCAAGCTCAGGAAACTCTATGCCCCACCCCTGACCACATTAAAAGCAGAACCCAGGCCGTGTGGGTCCTCTCTCTCTACCCATGACCTCGCTAGTGGTCCAGGTGTGCTATGTAATTTACAGGTCCCATAAGTAATAAACATTTATTTTTTTTCTAAGCTCCCTGATGGTTATTGCTTAAGGGCATCTTGCAGTCATAAGAAGAACCACAAGGGCCAGTCCAACCACAACATTGGTTATTGATAGGCTGAGATGGGCAATCAATACTTCTAGGCAGTTTCTACGAATGTCTTCTTTCCCAGGTTAAGCACAGTAATTTTTTCCAACTGTTCTTCATATCTCATGGTTTCTGCAGCCCTCAGCAACTGATTATATTCTTGGACTGTACTATAATTACCTGCCGATGAGGTCTAGAAATTAACACATAGCTCCAGATGGGCAAAGCAACGAGCCAGAAAATTATTACTTTGCTTTCCACTGTAATTTTGCTAATGCAGTTTGAGAATTCATTAGATCTTTTTGGCTGCCACATCACACAGTTGGCTTGTACAGAATTGTAAAAACAACTTTATCCACCCAGGTGTTTTTTTACCTAAAATGCAGTTGAGCCAGTTTTCTATCATCCTGTAGTTGTCCAGCTAATTCACGAACCTAGGTGGGGGGACACGTGTTAATATCTCTTGCATTTCACTCTATTAACTAGGCTCTTTTCTTCAAACAACAAAACAGTTGAATCCATAGTGTATCAACCCCTCTCATCGTTATTTTTGTGATATTTTTAGGTATATAAGTATGCTTTCTCTCTTTTCATCCAAATAAAAAGAAAATGGTAAAGATGACGAGAATGAATGGAGGAGGCCCTTTCTGTGGGAAGCCGCATATGGAAAAAGCTTGACCTTTAGGCTTTTCATTTTCTCATGAGGTCTCTTCCTTCTTTGACACCCATCATTGTCAGATGAGGAACTGTAGCCCAAAAACAAATTTTTTTTTTACATCATCTGCATGAACTCAATTCCAAATACTCCTTTGCCTCCAAAATGCATTTTTCAATTAGATGAAGAAATGACAACTCCGCATTTACAATCTAGATTCCTTGCCCCCAATCCTTCAGACTTCAACCTAAGAATTGAAAGTAACTGAAGATAAAATTCATGTTATTTTCTGAGAGGTCACTCATGGTTTCATGATTCAGCATAAGAAAGAAGGAGTTCAAATGTTTTATGGATTTGGCAGATTCCTCCTCATCTCAAATAAAAATTTCTTGGAAGGTAACACCTTTCCAGTTAGCCATGGGGAATATTTATATAATTCTATACGCTTCTAGAGAAAATCACTAGTGATTACTATATGTCCTTTCTCCTGGGAACAATACTGCTTTCTCTTTACTTGCACTTTCTATTTATTTTGTGCATGTCCGTGTATTTACATATTATTACATATTATTATATATTCGTATCGGCCTATGTTGTCAAATACTTTGATGTGCAGTAAGTTTCTCCTTAACTCACTTCTTAAAAAATCAACATCTTATAAAGAACTGAAATTGCTTAGCAAGCTTTTATTACTGTTTTTACATATGAATCTTAAGTGAGAATTTTCTCAAGGGACTAGCGACAGTAATGTGATTATAAGATTGATTAAAATCTCTCTGGAAATGTTGTTTCTTTATTGAAATAACAACAAAGTTTTCTCCATCATTCCCAAATGAATTAGATAATAGAAAATAATTTTATTTTTCATTCTCATATTCTAACCATATTTTAACAATTCCACTCACCCTCTCACCTGTAACTTGCTCCTCCTTGCTTCTCAGATTTATTGCTTCTGCTTATGATGCCTCTTTCTTTCCTTATTTTATCTATTCATGTCTCTCACATGAAACCTGGGCCCCAAACAGCCATTTCTAGGAAGCCTCTTCTTATTAACCGTACCTGTCTGTAATCAGCCCTTTATATGCATTCTCTCAAGCACTGATGTTAAACACATTAAATTAGTCATATTAATATGTTGCTGATCTATTATTTTCCAGTCCTTGTCACCTACCACCCCACTTACATGACAACATCTTACTGCATAGAGGAATTGTCAATCTCATCACATAACTCCCTGCTCACAGCCTTGCCAGGGCCTTCACAAGAAAGCTCAAACTCCTTAGAACAGCAAATGAAGCTGCTGGCTTCTCTCTATCTTCCAGGCTCAACGTCCAATACACAGTTCCTCATACCCTAGTCTTCTGAGTTGCTCCATAAAGGCCCTAGATGCTGCTGTATATTCTATACCTCATATGCTCCTCCTGCTTCCTAGAATGGCTGAAATCTCTGCCCCTTTTGGAAGAAAATTCATTATCTTTAAATGCCAGGTTTAGCTCAAACATCACTTTCTTGAAATCCATCCTGTGCCCATAACTTCTGTGGGGTTCTGTTGCAGTAGTTGACAGCATACAGGCTTTCCAGTCACATAGACCTGGCCTGCACCTGGTTCTACCACTTTTCAAGTTGTGCCATTTCTGTCAAATTATTTAATGATCCCAAACTTCTGTCTCCTCATGTGTCAGTGGGTGTAATTTCCCCTTCCTAGGGTAGTTGTAAGGAGAAAGTGAGCAGTGCATGTGAAGGGCTCAGGAGTTAGGCTGGCACAGAGTGAACCCTCAATAAATGGCAGTTCTTACTGGATTGTAAGGTCCTTGAGACCAGGTCATCTTTAAAATCAAGGCTCTAATGCTTAATAAGTGCTCAGTAAATGTTTACTGAATGATGTCTACCATGTCTTCACCATAAAGCAAAGGATGTGATTATTCCTGAGATTGAAATTAAAGAGGAGGAGGTAGATTATTTAAATCTTTTGTAGATTCAGTCCTTGACTTGCTTTCGACCTGACTTATCAAATGACCTTCATATTTTACTAGCCTTTTGACACATTTTTATGAAAGTGATACTTGAGCTTTGACCAAAATTTATATGCAGAAGAGTGGGGTAGTATTAAAAATAAAAATTCCAATTGAGGATATTTCTAGAGTCCTAATGAGACCACAAGCCTTTTTCCAGGTTCTAACCCTTCTATTTTTCAGATCTATGAAATGGTAGTTGGGAAGCATTATTATACTCATATGACAAGTTCCTTAAAACACATGGCAATGGCCAGAGAGGAGGAAAAATATGGCAGCATGAGAAGTGAGGCAGAAACCTTCTCCCAAAACTACACATAACATGAAAATACAGCAAATACAACTAATCATGGAAGAGCGACCCGAAGACTGCAACAGACTGCCTACATCTGGGAAAAAGAGACAAGACCTCACAGAAAAGGGTGAAGTAGCAAAGCCACAATTGGATGGGACCCAAGCCCCCCTCCCACCCCAGCTCACTGGTGGGAGGAAGGGAAATGGAGGGGGGAAGGAGTAGAAGCCTAGGACTGCTTGAACACCCAGACCTGGAGATCGGCTCCAGGAGTATGAACTACATTACATGGTGCTCTAGAAATTAGAGCGGTTGGAAAGCAAAGACAAGCGGAATACTCAGAGAGACCGAGATTCCAGCTGCCTGTGGAAAACAGGTACCCACAACTGTCCACTCCAGGACAAAAGAAAGGTGGGCACTTTGAAAGACTTTCCAACAGCAAGAGGGGTCCTAAGGGGGAAGATTACACATACCTTGCTGCTCAGGAGAAAGAACAAGTGTACAAAACCATCCGGGCACGCTCAGCCCAGTTGGAAACTTTCAGGAGTTTCAGATACTCCAATCCCCTGGCTGGCAATGTAGCCCAGAGGCCCCTCACTGTGACCCGCAACCGGCCACTCCTTCCACCCACAGGCACCAGTCTGCAAACCTGCTGCTCCCGCCATCATGCCAGGCTAGCTGGAGGGTTGCCCCACCTACAGCAGCTACAGGGGCATAGCACAGACTCTCCTTCCTGCATGCTCTGCCCACTGGCCCTAGCAGTGGAGGCAGGCACTGCAGCCAGAAAGCAGGAAAGAACTCTTTCCTCCCAGCAGGCAATGACGCTGTGCACCTGCTACCTCCACCATTTCTCCAGGTGCTGGGAAGTTCCGGAGAGTAGAGCTTCTGGGCGGTAGAGGGCTCTGCCTACACAAAGTTACTATTCCATAGTAATCGTTAGAAATATGAAGTGGAAAAAACATTTTGTACAAACAAGAATCCCACAAACACCAGAAAAAGGGCTAAGTGAAACTTAAGTCACCAGTCTTCTTGATAAAGTTTTCAAAATAAAAATCATAAACATGGTCATGGAACTACAAAAAACTAGTCAAGATCTCAGGGACGACTTCAAGAAAGAGACAGAAACTTTGAAAAATACAGTATCTGAAATGAAACATACAATGGAGGGATTTAAAAGCAGATTAGAGGAGGTAGAGGAAATGGTAAATGAAATAGAAATTAGAGATCAGGAAAACAAAGAAGTTGAGGCACAGAGAGAAAAAAGGATCTCTAGGAATGAAAGAATAATAAGGGAACTGTACAACCAGCCCAAACAGAATAATATTCTCATTATAGGGGTACCAGAATAAGAAGAGAAAAAAGGAGTAGAAGGTGTCTTTGAGGAAGTAATTGCTGAAAACATCTCCAATCTCGGGAAGGAAATAGTCTCTCAGGTAATGCAAGTGCAGAGATCTTCCAACACAAGGGACCCTAGGAAGACAACACCAATACGTATAATTATTAAAATGGGAAAGATCAAGGACAAGCAGAGAGTATTAAAACACATTGCAATGGCAATTTAAAAAAGCTATAATCAAAATCAGTAAGTTGTTTAGAATTGCAAATATGGCAAGCTTTTTGTCATGTTGCAAATTGAATCAGGCACAAGTTAAATATAACATCCAAATATACTACTTTACTCTGGGATACTGTCTTTAGGTTAAAACTAACCAATTATATTTCATTTGAAAGACAAAAATACTGGCGTCTGTAAGTTCAGAAACAAGTCTATTCATTTCCACAAAAAAATGTATTTTAGGGCAAATCTTCTTTATCTTTTACTTATACATTGAATAGCCTCCTAATGGCTCTTTCAAGCTTCAATTATGACCTGCTATACTGACTATTTTTAAAATTTAGTCAATATAACCTGCCTAAAGCATAGTTCTGATCATGTTCCATCTCCATTCAATAAACTTAAAATATTTTCTGTGGCTCTCTGAGTAAAATTTCAACATATGAGTGTGACATTTGGAGCTATTTACAAATCAGACTCCAAACCCCATTTATATGCATCCCTAAACATCCTTCACTGGAGGGAGAAACAAACAAACCATTGACTTGGCATTTCTGATACAACCAATATCATGTATCCTCTAAATTCCTTACAGAATGTCCTTCAAAATCATCTCTGCCCTTTGAATCTTTTTTTTTAATTTATTTTGGTATCATTAATCTACAATTACATGTGCAATATTATGGTTATTAAACTACACACTTCATCAGGTCCCCCCCCACCAACCCCATGCTATGAAGCTATTCCAGGTGAGGTCATCCATACCATTCTTTTTCTTCCCATAGTCCTTAATTTGCATGCCTATTATGATTACCTCTTAAGTTTTATGTGAAAAACATTTTTGAAAATTAAAAAGTGATTTAAAATTTTAAATCAAGTTGAATTTTCTCAGAAGGAATAAAAAATGGCAGGAAAATAAAAGAAAAAATCATCTGCTACTTTCCCACATCACATGATTCTAAATAACACATAAACATCTATAGAGAAAAGTGGAACTTCAGGTGGCATTAGTCTTTAACTGTGAATTTATTATCTTTATTCTTCCCTAAAATATTTCTTGCATTCTGATCTCTGTCATGCTTAAGGATTGCTCAATTTATCTTTGACTCAGATTGTGCTGGCATTATCATGTACTGCTCTGGTTGTGTCCTCACTGTGCTGAAGCAGCAGGTTGATAATAGCGATCAAATCTTGTTCACTTTCTGTCTGATGTGTCCCATTTTTCCTTCATGGAGATGGTCTTCTAACAATTATCATCAGGGTCTTCTTTTGAAATGAATTGTTTCATTTATTGTTTTGATTTAACTTAAAATTAAAATTTTAAAAATCACTTAGGATAACTCAATTCACAGATAATGTTGCCAAATATCTGAAAAATATGAATTCACTGTCATCTGGGAATGTCAGGTCCACTTGTGAAAACACCTGTCCTCTTGCCATGAGTAGTTATCCTGCTCCCTCCAATCACAGGGCCACTGCAACGGGCTCCTAAAAAATACTGATACTTGATACTCAAGATGTTGATGGAGTTTCATTAAATCTGAATGCACATTTTAAAGAAAAGCATAAATCCCATCACTAAATGATTTCAAAATACATAAAAATTAATCATCTGTAAATGAGAGGCCAGTATATTAGGATTATTCTATTCTACCTTTGACTCTACTTACAGTGAGGCATTTAGTTCCCTCCTATATGATTCGGAGCTCCTGTAGGTAAAATGACTGCCTTCTCTATTTCTTTTAGCATTGAAAGACCCTAATACATTGCCTTCATCAGAGTAGATGCATAAAAATGTTTGTTGAATGAAGTTGCATATGATTAAATCCAACAACAGGATAGTTGTTTTAAGGAGAGGGAGATTTATTTATTTATTTTTGTTATATTGTCACTGTACACTTAATGCTCATTAAAAGGTTAGGCAATTTAAATTCAGAAATGTGTACTCCAATCCAAAAATTCTTCTCCCAAAATTCCACCCCTCTAGTCAAAAATGGTAAGTTTCATTGCTGTGAAGAAACATTCACATAGAAACCCAATGATAAAAAAAATCTAGCACCTGCTGCCTTTAGGCAAACTAAAGTTTTCTGTGTTTAGAAATACTACACATTTAGATAGCAAAAGTGTAAAGTCATCTTTTTTGGCAAGATTTTTCTACTTCATCTTCTTGATGTATAGATATAGATACCTGTGTGAATTAAGTCAGTCAGTCACCACTCATTGGCTATGTGTCAAAATCTTTGTTCTTTCCTATCAGACATTTCCCTGATTATGTTGATTGGTCTTCCTAGGGCTTCCTTCTGTTTCCAGAGCTACTAAATTATAATTGCCAAAAAAAGTAAAATCACAAATATCATATAAAATGAACATGAGCCAAAGGTATTATTTAACTCATTAATTGATGAGGGAACCAGTAAGATGTTATAATCAGTTCAAAGGAGAATTTGCCAATCAGGCCTTCAGAACTGCTGAAATTAATCTGCAATAGATTGAAAACCACTCAATTTTCCAAACAGCAAATAACAGATGATATTTGGTATTATCTTTTCTTCAGAGCAGAAATCAATTTTATCTTTCCTTACTGGGCCATGTTGATTTTCATACTATCATTTTTTAAAACAAATTATCTTCTACTCTTATGGAGATATAAAATGACCTAATCAGCAGAAAACCAGTTAGAACTACATACCCTTTTAGAATCAGTTAAAACCCAAAGGTTTCACTAAAAAGGTATCCAGTATTCTCCTTTGTCAATTTGGGCAATCTTTATCCTGAAAGGGTATCTAATTTTGGAGTATAATCTTAATGTTTAATATTTTCCAGCATTTTTTCCTCAGTAGTGAAACCTATTGCAGTTTGTTAAATAAATAATATCAGCAGTGTGATTAACATTCTTTTTAAAGGTATTTAACATTGGATGGACAACACACTGGTTCAAGATTTAGCTAGATACCAGAATCTTTCAACTTAGGAGGGGACTCTTTTAAGAATTTCTCATTCTGTGGCTTTCCTGAGCTCAGTCCTTTCAAGTCAAAGCTATACATTCCTTTCTCTGCTTCTATAGCCACTGAGGATTCATGATCTTGTTTAAACTATAGTTCTAATGCCCAGATTGAATTAAAAGTTATTTCTAGTTCCTAAAGTCAGAAACTCATTTTATTTTCTCCATAACTTCCAATCCAGAAGTTCTTTAGTCCTGTTCTGCTTGGGCCAGGGTAAATCTCTTTGCTGTCAGATGAAGCCAAAAGTAGGATCAGAAGGGGAGTTAAACAGATTTTCTCTGACAATGTATGTCAGTGGATCCCTTATTCCGTGATGAAAGCCAGGAGTAGTTCCACTTGTTGGGGCAGTAGTGAGCAGTGGATATATGCCCTTAGAGTCATATCTTAGCCAATAAATAATGATTGCACTTTAAAAAACACTTCAGAAAGCACCTTCCCACTTCAAGCCAGAGGAAGCACAGAGCTAGATTTCCAAGGAACCCACTTCAGGAGTGTAGCTAAGGAGCGCGATGAACAAATTATTTTACTGCTTGTTGTAGTCTGTATCCGGTGACTTGAAAATGACATGCCAGATAATCACTAAGTATAGAAATGTATGTGGCGCTCTTTGAAGCTACTTTCGGATATAGTCAAACCATACTCTGTTTACATAATTCAAACATGCTTTTCCATTTTGTTACTTAGCAGTGGTATCAAAGGCGAAATAAACACAGTTAAGAATAAGGGCAAGGAGCCCAATAAATGGCTACTTCAATAGTCCCAGTAAGATATAATGATAGCCTGGAACTCAGGCAGTTGCTACATGAAAAAGAGATAGTTCAAAAGCATAATTAGCAGGATTTGATTAAGTAGGCATGAGGCAGAACGCAGGGTATAGGTTGACTCAAAGGTTTCAGGATTCAGCATCTCTGCAGACAGAGAATTCATTAATTGAGGTTTCGTACATGAACAGTAGTTATAGGAAACAGGTGATGATGTGAAATTTGATATTGATCACCTTGAGCTTGAGATACTAACTATTCCAGAAGGTAGGTTCAGGATCCAACCTGGCAGTACTCATTTGAGGCTCTTAAGCTTATAGGTTTTGGTTAAAACATGAGTGACGGTATTGCCAAAGAGGGTGTGGGCACAGAAAGCAAAGAATGATCATTCAGAGACAAGAACATGATGCCAGAGCCAAAAAGGAGGGTAAGAATGATGAGCCAAGAGCCCTTTGAGAAACTGCGGAAAGATAGATTGGTGTCTCTTGAGTCCTTAAAAAGAATGCTTAGAATTAAGAGACTTGAACACATATAAAGACTGAAAGCAAAGAACCAATGAAAACTGGAGAGAAGATAAACTTGGTGGACAAAGATCCTAGGAGACAAAAGATAGTGCATAGAAACAGCTTAGCTTGGACAAGATGAGGACAACTCATATTCTGATTCTGAACCTGCAAGAAGATAAGAACAGATAGAAACCATTTTCTAGAAAAGAGGCAGGGATTTAAGTTAGTTTTTATTTTTTAAAATGCAGGTAAGTTTGTTAAACATGTGAGGTGGGCTTTGTGTAAAGTCTAAAGAGAAATATAAGAATATACAAGGCACTTAAAAGAAAAAGTAAAACTGAGAAAAATGGAATGGTTGAGTGTTTATGTAGTCCAGCTGAAATGGGAATCAGTATTTATAGTGGCTCAAATCAAGGCAGTTCCATGATTTTCTCCAATAGTAACAGATGCGTGTAACACCAACTTGGGCACAGAGAGGCTCCTGGTATTGAAGCAAGGGAGACTCAGATGTGGCTTCTAATATTTCTGGAGTCAGAACAGAGGGAGTTCATGCTTTTAGGCCTAGAGCATAAAGTTTCCTTTATGAACAGCTGTTAGATGTTCTCCTTTTTTGCCACTAAGCAGTCTCATATAACATGCTTTTCTTTTTATCCCAGATCCTCTCTTGTGGGCGAGCTCTGACTTTTTCAATGTCCTACTTGGTGTACTACTCAGAAATAAATAGTACATAGTAAGTTCTAACCTAAACATAGAAGAAGACGGATATGAGCATAAATGCAGGGCCATACTGTGTTACCTCCTTTGACATTATGCTACTGACTTAAATTGAAGTAACTTCCAATAAAGCCCAATACTTTTCTTTTTCAATATCATTTGTGTGTGTGTGTGTGTGTGTGTGTGTGTGTGTGTAAAATAAAAGTATATTTGATAACACTGTCAATATAATTTGGTAGTATGAATCTGCTATATTGATCATCCTTCCCAATCTTGAGATTTAAGATGTTAAGTTGAAATCAACAATATTAATTATAAGTGTGAAATAAGACACAAAGACAGAACCTGTGACATGTAAGAGATCTCTTTTTTAGTTGATGTCCATAAAGTATAGTGCTTTATTCACTTACAAGTCATTAAACTATACTATCATCTTTTCTACAGTTGTAGATTATTTTTAAGTATACCATGAAAGATGTAGGTTTTTGTTTTATCCCTATTAGCTCAATTAGTGCTATGCATTTTCTTTACTTGAATCCAATAATGACATAAATCTGCACTTTCTAGAGTTTTTTTTTTATTAAGGTATCATTGATATACAATCTTATGAAGGTTTCACATGAGCGACATTGTGGTTACAACATTCACCCATGTTATCAAGTTCCCTCCCACACCCCACTGCAGTCACTGTCTATCAGCATAGTAAGATGCTATAGAATCATTACTTGTCTTCTCTGTGCTGTACTGCCTTCCCCCTGACCCACCTACATTATGTGTGCTAATCATAGTGCCCCTTAAACCCCTTGTCCCTCCCCACCCACCCTCCCAAACCGCTTCCCTTAGGTAACCGCTAGTTCCTTCTTGGAGCCTGTGAGTCTGCTGTTGTTTTATTCATTGTGCTTTCCTTGAGTTTTGCTTCATTGTGATACTCCAAAAATGAGGGAAATCATTTGTTACTTGTCTTTCTCTGCCTGGCTTATTTCACTGAGCATAATATCCTCCAGCTCCACCCATGTTGTTGCAAATGGAAGGATTTGTTTTCTTCTTATGGCTGAATAATATTCCATTGTGTGTATGTACCACCTCTTCTTAATCCATTCATCTACTGATGGACACTTAGGTTGCTTCATGTCTTGACTATTGTAAATAGTGCAGCAATAAACATAGGGGTGCATATGTCTTTTTGAATCAGGGATCTTGTTTTCTTCTGGTAAATTCCTAGGAGTAGAATGACTGTGTCAAGTGGTATTTGTATTTTTAGTTTTTTTAGGAACCTCCATATTGCTTTCCACAATGGTTGAACTAGCTTACATTCCCACCAGCAGTGTAGGAGGGTTCCTCTTTCTCTGCATCCTCGCCAGCACTTGTTGTTCCTTGTGTTTTGGATGGCGGCCATCCTAACTGATGTGAGATGGTATCTCATTGTGGTTTAATTTTGCATTTCCCTGATGATTAGCGATGTGGAGCATCTTTTCATGTGCCTGTTGGCCATCTGAATTTCTTCTTTGGAGAAGCGTCTGTTCAGATCCTCTATTTTTTAATAGGATTATTTTCTTTTTGGGTGTTGAGGAGTGTGAATTCTTTATGTATTTTGGATGTTAACCCCTTACTGGATATGTCATTTATGAATATATTCTACCATACTGTAGGATGCTTTTTTGTTCTGCTGTGGGTGTCCTTTGCTATACAGAAGCTTTTAGTTTGATGTTTCACTTCCTAGAGTTCTTATGGTATGATGAAAATACTTTGCTAAATCTACTTGGAAGGCTCCCGTTTCTGTATTTCCCCAGTCGTCCTCTATGCCTCTCACAGCTCTTAGTCGTTGGTCAGTTAGTCTTATTGAGACACATTTTAACTAAATATTTTAGCACAATGTTTCTAGAGTGTCTCTAGCTAGAGAGACTGTGGAAGATTTTGGATAATAATAGAAGCTGGTGCCTGACTCATAAATTGCCTGACCATACATATTTTTCTGTTCCTCAAGATTCAATCAAGTTGTTCATTCAGCAAACAAGACCTACTATTTTCTACTTATGTTAAGATGACTTTTTGTTGAATATTGTATCTACCAGGCATGGGGCAGATCCTGGAAATATAAAGATAATTTAATAGTTCTTATACTTAAGGAAATAACAGCCTAATAACAGAAATAAATATTTAAACAGATAATACTGCATGGTAAGAGATGCAAATAAAATGAGACCTGAAGCCCTTGCCAGGTGGACTTTGAGCCTACAGAAATTTATAGGGTTCTCAGGTTAATACTATTTATATGGAATTGTGTCTGAAGCTTTCGTCATTATACATATCATTCTGTTGAAGTAGACACTCCTATGAAGCATTTCATCTGAGCAGTCTTGGCCCACCAACAGGAAACCACCACCCACACCCATATTCATCCATCAATTCTTTTATGTTTTTTTGTTGTAGTATATTTGAGCTTATTACATCCTGGTCAGAACACTCCTAAACACAACTCAGAAAGCTGATGAGCAATCTAATTCAGTCCCTGTTTCACATGGACCTGGGGTCTATTTTCCCACATATATTGTTCAGTACAAAGGAAAAAAAAATAAATTCATTGCTTTGTGGATGAGAAAGCAGGCCTAGGCTTGTTGACACCTGTCTGTGGCTCCTTTCCAAGGGCTTCTTTTCAAAGGCCACATTTCCATCCTTTTGAGTTGAAAAATCAAAAACAAATAAAGAGCTATAGGCAATTTCTTTTGTGGAAGAAGAAGCCATGTGTGAAGAATTTTCATCCACCGTGCCAATGATGCCAAGTCTAAATATCAACAGCGTTCTCGTGATTGAATTTGCCCACAAGTGATTAAGGTCATGAACTTCGTAAAGAAAATGAGCATACTGCTAAAACAATTGCCCCAGCACTAACTCTACCCTGTTACATCTTGCTAAGAATCTTTTGTCATCCATGCCCTCCTGTCACGTTCGTTGCAGTTTTCAAGCCTGACCTCTTAAGATTTTCTTTTTTTCCATGAAAACCTACTCTTATTACCTTTAAGGATCAGGAGGACTGGGATAAAGAAAACTTTTAAAATCACTCCTATTTGTAATTCCCATTTGTTGCCTATAAGGTAGTCAAAAGCTACCCAGTTTTATTGGTACATTTAAAAAGCCCTCTGACAGAATTCAATTTACATGTTTTTATGCTAGTAGCTGGATTCCAGTACTCCAGTTTCTATTGGAAAGGCCTTCCATCCACAGAACTACAAAATTAAGAGACATTCTGGGGTGAAATAAATTCCTTTCCTGTTTTAAATACTAGACTGATTTACAACGGCCCATTGAGACGAAGGTGCTCAAATTATCCCCCCACCCATCTTTCTTTTCAAGTTCAAAAAGGAATTAAGTGAATTTTCCTTTGGTGTTTTATAACGTCAATGAACTTTAAAGAGCTTTTGAACAAATGGGATTGCCTAAGCAGCCACCAGGCGCTAGATCATGATTTTCTGTTTCTATCCGATTGAAACGTCTCTCTGGCTCAGGTCAGAGCTCCCCAGAGGGGGCGCCCAGTTACGTCAAGGCCTCACTGGCACTGTCCTAGGAAACTTGGCCAAATGGACTTTCCTTGAAGATCAATTCTCTGGCATTCCTTTCTTGTGACGAAGGATAGGCTTACTACGACACGGTGTCTTGGGCTCCTCCTTTAAGTGAAGTCGTCACCCTCAAATAAACCTCTTACTAAGGCTCCTGTTTGTACCTGAACTTTTCACCAGAGCTCTTCTAAGCCCCATCCTTTAACACTAGCAGGGCCTTCCCACCACCCACGTCCCATTCTCCTTTCCTCAGGCATCAACAGACGTGTACAACCACTGCTCCTTCAGTTGCTCTGCCGCTCAAGTGCCTTTGATGACCAAAAGCTGAGCTTATTCATGAAGATGTTAAAGCTTGAGAGTTAATTCACCAAACAGGGATAGAGCAGAACTAATATAAAAATAACAGTTCTTTTCAATTCTGGGATATTATTGACTGTCACAAACAAGGCAGGCTCGGGCCTGTATTTCTCAGGAATGACAGACCTTGAAATAACCGCATGCTGCCTCATGAATATGTTGTTGAACCTTAACAAACATTTTTTTCAGGGTTGATGTTTAGAAAAGAACTAGATGGTGCTCTCTTGAAAGATTCAGCTGTTAGAGCCATTCTAAGTTTCTTTTCTTAATAAAGACTATAATAAGCATCTCTGAAAAGGTACACGTCTTTTCAACAGTTATATTTCAGTTTTTTAAAGGTAAAGTAGAATTTACCTCTGTAGAACACAGTTCAGATGTTACACTCTGATTTTTCCCAGCATAATTAAATACAACCTCTCTTGCTCACCAGAGGTATTTTTGGTTTTTTTAGCCTTGATTATAGTCAGTCTTTACGATGCCAATAAGCATTAGTCTGATTAAAGTCTGATACAAGTTAAACTTTTAGCTGGATATTTGAATAAATAACTGAATTGTATTTTATTATAAATAACCACATTTCACAATTTGGTAAATTGTTTTATATGACCTTAGGTATTATATACTAACTAAATTATGAATGTCTTAGAATGCTCTAACAGTAAGTTTTGAATGCTATATAAGTAAAGATAGAATGGTTTGTCAGTCTGTTTTCAACACACCTTATTGAGAATGTCACATTTTCACAAATAAATGTTTCTTACTGAATTCAAATATATGCTAAACACACAAGTAGCCTGAATTCCTTAATTACAGTGCATAAGAACTGAACTTGAATGGAAAAGTATTTCAATCAAGAGAAGGTCATGGTATGTCCCCAAATAAGTATACTGGTATACAACTTAGATTTAAAAGTTCTTTTCTGTTAAGGTGATGAAAATGGCCCAGATAAGTGAAATTTCAATATTTCCCAAACTGGCTCTCAATCCTTATATTTACTTTTCCTTCCTATTTTCAACACACTGAATCTGCCGCTGTCGTTTTAATTAAGGCTGACAATGATATTGTCTTCTGGGATTATATAGGTGTTTTATAGGAATTTTTATTCCAGAGCAGCCAATTAACAAGCTGAACTGAGTTACAGGTTAATATCACTTGGAAAACAGGGGGTATTTGCTTCAAACTTGTTTTCTTTTCTGTATTAGAGAACATATTTGTGCTTGTGAAAGAATCATTAATCCTTGAAAACATTTATTCAGCTGAACAATTGTTCTCATGTTACAATGTGCAGTTTATGGCTTACTGAACAGGATATTCCCAAAGCGAATGTAAATAAAGGTGCACCACTTTAGGGAATGAAAATAAAATAAACCAAATAAACCAAAAATACCCCACTCAATTGAATTAGATATTTCTAATGCAATCAGAAGTATGTATACATAGAATTAAGTAAGAACTCTGAATACAAATACATGATTTTATTCAGATTGGTCTTCTTTGTATGAAGTGTAGCCCTATGGATTCTGTTCAAATATGCCCACCTTTATATAACATGTGGTTGAAACACTCAGTATGTGACTTGTAAACTTTTCTACACAGGGTAAATGGCTATATAGTAATACTTTAGCTCATCTGATCGGTGAAAATTCAATATGGGAAAATTTAGATCCAAAAAATCTTGCTTCTACTTTTTTTTTAATTTTTCATCTAAATTGACTAAAGTAACATGAATATTGCTGAGTTGTCAATTCATTTTTTAAATAGAGACAGAGTACAATAAGTTCTGTTTTATCATTTGTTTACTTTTTAGTCAATTATCAAATAATTTAGGACTTTAATAATCGTAGAAGTAAAAGTAGACTTGGCCATCAGCACATTTTGTAAGTTCTCATAATAATGTCAAAGTTTCCTAACCTATTTTTCCACTCCATTTGTGTGTGTGTGTGTGTGTTAGACCTACATAGAGACAGATAAGGTTAATATTTATTTAGAATAAAATACATTTCTATAATCCATAATAAGAAATTTTAAGTTGCTAGTTTGTATTAAATACAGATAATTTATTCAACCACTAATTTATTAATTCCTTTCACAAATATTTATTGTATGTCTTTTATCTTCTAAATGTGATAATAAATAATTATTCCTACTTCAGTTCATTTCAATTCAAATCAGATTGAAATATATCTAAAGATCTCTCTTTCTCTTGATAAATCAGATACATAATCCAATCCAGATGTGGTTATTAGTCTTATATTTGAAATTGGTCTCTCTGTTCCAGAAATCCACTAGTCCCATGAAAGAAAATTACTGGTTCTCTACTAAATACAGCTTAACCTGGATTATCACTAATGTGAACCTAGAAAAACATTCTCATGGGGATTTACTCTAATCAATGTTTTAAGTTTGTTTAATATGAAAGCCATGAAGAAATATTTGCAGTTTTATAATATGATCGTATTTGAACTTATTTTTTCCTTTTAGAGTTTCTCAAAATCTTTTCCAGTCAACCAAGCTATCATGCAACTAGAGTTTTTATAAGTTATTTTAGATCAAAATTCATGTTTTTATATTTACTATTTTAAATAAGGATGATACTCAAATGATAAGTCCTTTGATATCACAGATAACTAATGCTTGTATCAATAGTAGGCTCTAAAATTTACCTAAAACATTTACCTGTAATACTAATATTCCTTGAACCCATCAAATGTATACTTATGCCCATCTTCTTCATAATTTCCATAATTGGTACACTTTAAGGAAAACCCATATATTTATTATTATTTTAAAATAAAAATAACATTTATCTCTCAAATGGTTCATAAATTACAAATGGTAAGTTAAAGTGCTTTCACCCCTCTGAAACCACCTTGACAGTTCCCAAAAACTAACCACTATTGAGTTTGAGTTTCTTATGTTTTCTAACTTGACCAAAGTAGTAACATTATTATTGCTGTGTCTTCATTTAATTTTGAAATAGAGACAGTATACCAAGATCAGTAAGTTGTTTTTCTATCGTCAAGTTTTATCAGTAAGTTCTACCAGTAAGTTTATCTATTCTTAAGAATAACTTAATTGATATTTTTTTTAAAATTATACAAATATGTTTGCAATGGTTCAGTTATAATTTTTATGAGATCTATGTCAACAATACAGTCATTCTTTTGTCTACATAAAAGCTATATAATATTTCATTGTATTGACACATTATAAATCACTTAACCAGTTTCCTATTTCTTAGTCATTAACTTTATTTCTAGTTTGTTTTAATGCTAATTTTACAATGAATTACATTGAATATATGTTTTGATATGTTCTTGTCAATGTGATAACCTATCCAAGATGACATTAATAGAGGTGATATGCTGGAACAAAGAGTTATGTGCATTATGCATTTTGATAGATATGGCCAAATTCCCCCAAAGCATTTGCATCCTTTTATATCCTCATCAAAAACATGTGACAATGCTCATTTCTTGAGCCTCTCACTAACACTACGCATTATCCAACTTTGCATCTTTGTCTACCTGATGGGAAAAACATAGAATTAATGTTTTATTTGCGTATTTTTATATATGAATGAGGTTAGGAATCTAGTCATATATCTATAGATTTTTTAAAAGCTACTCTTTGTTAATTTTTTTCTGATTTTAATTGCTGTTGTTATCATATTGTTTTATTTTGGTTTTGAATATATATTATTTAACTTGACAAAAGTTATTTGCTATTTTGGTTATATTTTGCCAGTGCAAGTTCCCATTTTATATTTTTCTTTTACTTAATTATTTTCTAAAGGACTTTTAAATTATGTATCAAATTACCAATTAAAAAAATTACTCTAAAATAATACCAATTCACTAAGTATTCTTCCAGCATTTAAATTTGTTCATTAGTAACATTTAATTATTTGATAAGTATGTTTAATATTTTGGTATGAGTAATGAGGTAAGGAAACACTTTAGCCTCATGATAAGTGCTAAATAGCCTTATGTGGCTGTTTCTACACTATAGAACATTTCCATCATCGCAGATCTCTTATTGGACAGAGGAGGTATAGTGAATCCTCCACCTTAATATTCAGATGTTTTTCCGGGATAGTACCTTAGCTTTATTTTATAGATAAATAAGTAGCTCATTGTGATAAGAGAAGAATGTATACATGCATTTCTAATCTACTATAGAGCTGAATGGAACGTTGTTGCCAAGAAGAATTAGAACACTTTTACTACCTGAATGTGGGGTTGTATATATACTACACAAATATATACTGCAATGGAACTGATAGTATATAGAGCCAAAGAACCTCAATGATCAGCTAGTTCAAACATTTAATTTTCTGCAAATTTTGAGAAAACAGCCTTCAGAGAAGAAGTAAATACCCTACCCGGTTAGTCTGTAAGAGAGTGATGACAAGAATTCCTGTCCCCTGACTCTCAGTGTAATCCAGCATCTCACATTTATTTTATCAATCTATGTTCCTGTGGAAAAATAAACTATTTCATATGCTCGAGAAATAATCAAGTATAAGCATGGAGACAAAATATATTAGCTACCTAAAAGTCTATGTTTAAGTGTATTTGTATCTTAAATGTAATCTTCCCTGAGAGTGGTCTTGGGTATTGCCCCTTGCTGTGGTTAGTGCAGATCTCAGTACCTTTATTCCACAGACGAGAAGGAGGAAATTCATGCCAGACCTTGTACAGCAAACGTCTTAAAATTCTTCATCATACATGTTTACTGTCCAGTCTCTTCTTTTGTCTCCTGTAACAGTGGAGTGTCATGTTTTCTTCTTTTTTTCCACATAGCCTCTAGCTGTCTTGTCCCCCTCTTTCTAAATATTCCCAATCCCAATGCTCCCTCCATTTTTGCAGAGTAATTTAGCTACTTCTTGTTTCTGCATCCAAGACTGCATCCACACCTTCAAAGTGATCCCCAACAGAGGCCCCATTGCAAAGTGGCCCGAGGCAAAAAAGTCATCAGGAGCAATTAGTTCTTTCATTGGTAGCTCTTTAAAAGGTTCTCTGCCATGTAACATCATTACCAGCTTATAATGAAAGTAAACAAATTCTGAGACCATATCCGCCACATGCATAGACATTTGCTAAACAACCATTCATTAGTATTCAGGCATAAAAGTCTTTTAACAGACTGTTTGGCAAGATCCGTGATACACCATTGTTTTCAGGGGCTGTCTCCCTGACATCACTTGACATCATTCCAAAAAGCTCACTTAGAATTATGCCAGAAGCAGAACTCTCTTAACCTAGTTGTCATCAGGCAACCAGAAGTCCTTCTAATGATGGCAAGACATGGAACCATTTGGAAAATCAAATCTTGGGCCCCTTTCCTACAGACCTGGCTGCTGTCTTATGCAGTGCTCATGCAAAGGAAGTATCTATAGAATTTTAGCAGATCCACAAATCTTGAATACATTTAATTTCACTGGGAACCCATTTCTAACATTTATCATGCTGATTGACCAAGTTATTAATATAATTTATTAGACTAATCATCATAGTATCTGGTTTGCATCAAGATACAAATAATTTAGTACAGATTAAGATCTTTGCGATATAATGCTAATCCATCACTCCTGGTTGCAAGATTCTTGATTAGAATACTGACTGTTTTACTTAATAACTTTAACTGACTAACTTTGACTAACTCACATATTTATCCACTTCATAATGCTGAAGTACTTAATGAAGTCTTTGTAACACCCATCCAATTAATAGAATCTATTTAGAAGGTCGTTGGGAATAAGAAACAGCTAAAATTTTTATGTTACATATTATATGAATCTAACTTAGGTTTTGTATGTTGAAATTGAAAAATGGAAAGTATGAGTTTAGTGAGGAGTGAATGTTGCCTATATTGTGTTGTGTGGCATGTGTGAAAGGGGAAATTCCAGGAAATTATAGAAGCCAGGAAAGATGATTCTTCACAATTTAGAGGGGAGGGGTGTTTATGTGATTTGTTGGCTTGTGAAAGTTGTAGATCATGAAATAAGATAATTAGCTGAAGTAGGAATACACTCACTGAGATAGAGTTTTATTTAACAATTCCCAGTACAGTCAGGAAAGTAAGTCTATTTGATAATAACTCCATGATTTAATTGAAAAAGTGTTTCAAAGATTCAATTATCTTAAGATCAATTGAAAAAGTATTCAAAATAATTTAGCCTCTAGATGTAAATAAGCAATAGAAGAATATAATTTTGATAAGATCCTAATAACTACATTAAAAAACACTTCCTAAGATGGAAGTATACAGAAGTATGTATTTTCTAGTATTAATTCAGGGAGAGAAAATTGATCTCATGCGTCAGCCACTCTGCCTGGTACTCTATATATCTTGTCTTACATGATACTTACAACAATATTGAGGCCTGTGTTAATTACTCACCCTAACAATCCGTAAGTTCTTTTAATAACCTCTTGATGATTATCAAAATTTCTTTCCCAATGCCTTGGTACAATGCTCTAATTTAGGCATAATTTTGTGTTGTTTTTTATTTTTTATTTTCTATTATCATCAGTGAGGTGGAGAACAATCAGCCTGATGGATATTTTCATAAGGTATTAGAGGGTATTTCATACCCAGTAATATTTCTCCTCTGTGAACAGGGCTATATCTTTCAGTCTTGTTCTATTCTAAAGACACAGACACCAAAAGCCAGAAAACAAACAAGGCATTAAAACACCCTTTATTCTGCACATCCAATAAAAATATTAAGACATTTCTAGATTATATCTCTTTTGTCCCCAAAGCAGGAACTCCTTACTCTGTTTGAGTAGTTCTTAACCTAAAGCTGGCGCTCTTCATCTTTGCGGTGTATGTCAGAGAGGGTTTGCCATAGCCTGTTGGAAAAAAGGCTAGGCAGGGAACACCAGCTGACAATTTCAGCAAAAGGATTGAATATTTTGATGCTTGTAATAAACTGTACTGTGGAAGAAATGATGACTTCTGATGAAATCTAAGTACATTTCCTTTTGCTTCACCTGGGATATAAAAGCTACATTTTTACTCTAGGTATTGATGACAGCATACATATTCTAAGGAACGGGGCTTTAAGTAATTGATTTGCCAACTTTAGGCAATCTTGCCTAGGCCCCAGTAACATTGGCAAACTTTGGAAAGAATATTGCTCAAAAACAGCAAAACCTATGTCCAGTAGAGAGAAAATATAGTTACCATGTTGGGGATGGGGCAGTTCTCAAGCACTATTTAGGGAATTTTCCTAAAAGACTCATGTAACAGAGTGAAAATAGTCCAAAGAATAAATTTATTTTCATTCCGTTCCATTCACTTGGAGGAAACAGGAATACATTGGGCCTGATCAGTATTAGTAGACTGATCATATTTAAAGCTACAAATATTTTTTTAGGATAGCCTGTTTCACATCCTTCATTCAACAAGGAAAATGCTAGGCCCTTGAACAAGAATATGATCTTTCAATCAGAGTTTAATGGAAGCTGTGGGTGGAAGTCAGAGCTATGAATGTGCTGTCTAGTGGAAGTTCTATGGTAAGAAACAGTGTGACTGATATTTTTCTGGTGCCAGATCATTAAGGTGACTAAGCTGGGGGCCGAGAGCAGGCCGCCCCAAGCTGTGCCATCGTGACATGTTGATTATTTCAGAGGTGAGAACAGCCAAGGCCCAAAAGACTCAGAAAGAAAATTTGATCTCCCCCACCAACTGTATAAAAAAGTTTAGATAGAGGACCTGCTCTAGAAAGAGAACTGTTACCATAGTTATAGCATAGTGCAACCTGGGCAGGGTGAGCAGGGGGGAAGGTGACAAAGTCTGCTAAAGTTCCCCTCTGTGGCCCATTGTTTCTGTGCGACCCAGTAAACATTTGTTTACCAAACAGTTACTCTTTCATATTACCGTGAATTGCTTCCCTTTGCCTTTGAAGTCACAGATTCCCCTTCACCCTTGGTTCAGGATGACAAGTAAACCGCATTGTCCCTGACTGTCTTTGGAACCTGTCTACGGACCACAAACAATACATAATTAGACTTTACTTTTTTTTCTCCTATTCATTGTCTCATGTCAATTCGATACTTAAATCAGCTAGAAGAACCTTGAAGGGTAGAGGAAATTTCTTCCTCCTGAACACTGGCTACAAAGAAAATAAAAGCAAAGTCTCCAAGGAATGGCTATGAGGACATAAAGATGATGAAATTCCCAGCTCAGAGAATGAAGAGATGGAAGTATTAAGCAGCTGGCGAAAAGTTAAATCTAAAATCAGAGAGAAGCCTAAAGGCTGAGTCAAGATGCTCTCTAAGCAGATGAGATGTGAACATGGTCTAAAGAAGAGAGGCAGAAGTCCAACAGAAACGGTGAATGGAGTTTTAGGTGTTAAAACCATATGAGCAAAAGGGCTCACAGAAAAACTAACTGAATTTAATACCTAAATTATCTGCCTGTCCAATATTCCAGGCATTTAGTTTAGAAAATGATATACTCCCAATTTTTTCATTTCAACAATGTCAATGAATTCAAAAAGTGAAAAAATTCTTTTTTAGGGTTTTATTACTTTCATATTTAAAAAATAAAATTCAATAAAAATCATAGTCGGTTTAGAACCGCTTTGTTGGCTTTTCATGTGCTGTATTTTTAGGAAAAAAAAAAGGTTCAGAGAATAAGCAGGAATCTATACTCCTTAAAAAAAGACCCCTTTTTACTCTATTGAAACAGTGAATTAGTTATGTGTCTAAAGAAAGATGTTCACCCAAACCACTTAGGGTTCTGGCAAGAATTCTTTACCTTAAGCAATTACATGATGATCTACCTTAATCTAAGAATGTTTTTTGAATCTCAGAGTAGAATGTTGTAAACTGCTTAAAAAGCATTTGTCACAATAAATTACATGGTTGTTTTATTACATACGTGGTTCCCATGAGGTAGAATATAAGCAAACCACCAAAAACATAATATGAGGGATGCATAAACCAGAATAACTACTGTGAAAAGATGTATGTGTCCCTGTAAGGCAAGTGGTATCTTACTGACATTTGTACACATCCTGTGCTACCCCTAAATTAAAACAATTTTTGAGACAGCTAATTATTAGGGATAATATCTTTTTTTTTTTTACTTCAGAGTCCTGAGGGAGAAGAGTTGGGGGAATACAAAGAGTAGCTCAGAGGGGAAAAGATATGATTGCATAAATCTACTGGATCTCTAAAAGCTTGAAACCTTCATAACCTTCATAAGAGTGCATATCAATGATACCTTAATAAAAAAATTAAAAAATAAAATATCTAAAACTGCTATAAATAGTTTTGATGTATTATGTCATTAGATATCAAATAACTGGATCCTAAGAGGAAGATCTAAAATGATTGACCCATAAAAAGTGAGTTCAAAATTTGCAAAGAAAAAGGAAAAAAGTTTTGGAAAGCTCCTGTACCCTTTAGAGAAATCATTTCATTTACTTGATATACCAATACTGTGTAGATAATATTATTTTTCTCATTTGTTATGTCATTGATGTTATGCCATTACTCTAATGTCAACTATCTCCCTGGAATAACAACGTGATTTAATTACTTACAAAGCCAAACCTTGAAATGTGATTTTGCATTTTGGCTGTCATTATCTTTCTATGATTACAGTCTTTTTACTCACTGAATCTCTGACCTTACCTGCCCTCCCCATATTTTTATCAGAATGATGAATGCTTTTTTATTACTATTCTTCCAAAACAGTGAGTCCAATGTGAACACTTCAGAATGTCATTTAGTTTCCAGGTTTCTGGCACTCTAATTTGCCTTAGACTCTTCATAAGAAATATTACTTAGATGAATGATTACCACATTGTGGTTTGCATTGAGTTCCCCCAAAAGATATGTTCAAGTCCTAACCTGTGATACCTATGAATGTGACCTTATTTGGAATTAAGGTCTTTGCTGATGTAATCAAGTTTGCTGATGTAAAATGGGGTCAAACTGGAGTAGGGAGGTCCTTAATCCAATATGACTGGTTTCCTTAAAAGAGAAAAAGAAACGGAGACAGAGATACACCGGGGAGAACACTATGCGATGACAGAGATAGAGATTGGAGTGATGTGTCTATAAGCCTAGGAACACCAAGGATTTCAGGCAGCACCGGAAGCTAAGAGAGATGTGTGGAAAAGATTTTCCCCTAGAGATTTCAAAGACAGCATGGCAGCTCTCCTCCAAAAGCTCTCCTCTTTCTAAAGAGACAATGGAAAACTTTTTAACTCTCCAATTGATACTCCTACTCAAGATATAAATATAGATAAATATAGATATAGATATATTCCCATTTTCTTGATCCAGTCATCCATTGATGGACTCTTTGGTGTTTCCCTATCATAGCTTTTGTAAATAATGCTTCAGTGAACACAAGAGTACAGATAACTCTTCAAGATAATGGTTGCATTTCCTTGAGATACACGCCCAGAACTGGGATTGTCGGATCATATGGTAGTCCTTATTTTTAATTTCTTGAGGAGCATCCATACTATTTTCCACAGTTGCTGGACCAGTTTACTTCCCACCAACAATGCACAAGTGTTCCCTTTTTTCCACACCTTCAGCAGCATTGTTATCTCTTGGCTTGTTAATAATAGTTGTCCTAACAAATGTGAGGTGCTAGCTCATTGTAGTTTTGATCTGCATTTCTCTGATGATTATTGATGTTGAGCATCTTTTTATGTACCTTTTGTACATCTTCTTTGGAACAATGTCTATTCAGGTACTTTCCCCATTTTTAAACTGTTTTATTATTTTATTATTATTGAGTTGTATAAGTTCCTTTTATGTTTTGAATATTAACTTCTCATTGGATTTGTGGTCCGCAAATATTTTCTCCCATTCCACGGGCCATCTTTCCTTGTTACTGACGGTTTCCTTTGTCATGTAGAAGCTTTTTAGTTTGATGTAGTCATACGTGTTTATTTTAGCTTTTGTTGACTGTGCTTTTGGTGTCAAACTTAAAAATCATTGCTAAGATCAATGTCTAGGAGCTTACCCCATATGTTTTCTTCTAGGAGTTTTGTTTATAGTTTCAGGACTTATGTTCAAGTACTTAGTACATTTTGAGTTGATTTTTTGTGTGGTGTAAGATTGGGGTCCAGTTTTGTTCTTTTGCATACGGGTGTCTAGTTTTCCTATCACCGTTTATTGAAGAGACTATCCTTTCCCAGTTGTATGCTTTTGGTTCCTTTGTCAAAAATTAATTGACCATTTATATATGGGCCCTCCATTCTGTTCCATTGATCGATGTGTCTGTTTTTATGGCAATAACATTGTTTTGATTACTGTAGCTTTGCAATATAGTTTGAAATCAGGAAATGTGGTGCCTCCAGCTTTGTTCTTTTTTTCTCAAGATTTCTTCAGCTATTCATGTGGTTCCATACAAATATTAGGATTGTTTATTTCTATGAAAAATGCCATTCAAATTTTGATAGGATTACACTGAATCTGTAAATAGCTTTGAGTAGCATGGGCATTTTAACAATATGGATTCTTCTAATTCATGAAAATGAAGTATTTTCTCATTTATTTGTGTATTTTTCAATTTCTTTCATCAATGTCTCATAGTTTTTAGTGTATAGATCTTTTATTTCCTTGGTTAAATTTATTCCTAAGTATGGTATTCTTTTTGATGCTGTTATAAGTAGGACTGCTTTCTTAATTTCTCTTTCTGTTAGTTTGTTGTTAGTGTATAGAAATGCAACTGCTTTTTGAATGTTGATTTTGTAACCGGCAACTTTACTCAATTGGTTTATTGGTTCAAGCAGTTTTTGATGGAGTCTTTTCTTGATGAGGCCTTTTTTGATAGAATTTTCTAATATACAATATCATGACATCTGTAAATAGAGAAAATTTTTACTTCTTTTCTGATTTGGATGCCTTTTCTTTTTTTTCCTTGACTAATTGCTCTGGCTAAGTGTTCTAGTACTATGTGGAATAAAAGTGGTGAGAGTGGGCATCCTGTGTGGTTCCTGCTCTTACAGGAAAACTTGTTAGCTTTTCACCACTGAATATGTTAGCTGAGGGCTTTTCAAATACGGCTTTTATTATGTTGTGGCATTTTCCCTCTATACCCAGTTTGCTTAATCATAAAAGTATGTTGAATTTTCTCAAATTGTATTTTTCCATCTTTGGAGATAATCATGATTTTTATTCTTCATTTGTGTCACATTTATGTGTTGATTATGAATGTTGAACCATCAGCTTGCATCCTTGGAATAAATTCCACTTGGTCGTGGTGTATGACTTTGTACTAAGACTTGTCACTGTCCCAGCGGGGAGGATCAGATTCAGCATCTAGATGAAAGCTTCTCAGAAGCTGGACCCTCAGGCAGCAGATGGAAAAGTATGTAGCTAAGCCCCTTCCAGGAAGAAACTGGGAGATGGAAGTTTTTACGTGGTGCCTGTACACTGCACCCGGATGTACAGCTGCAGGGGGATAGGAGCGCTGCTGCAAGAACTGCTTTCTTGTTCACTACAATCCTGTGAGACTCCTGAATGCAAGAAACATTAGATAAGAGCCATACGATCTGGGGATCTGTCCCAGGTAGTAGTGCAAAAACTGGGGTGCAGACCCAGGTACGCGCTCCTAAGCAGATACTGGTGGCTGGGGACAAGTCAGAGATAGAAGAGAGATGCTTGCAGGTTTTCCAGTCTCCAGAGAGAATCACAATCAACCCCGATGTGTGTGCTAAATGAGAAGACTTACCCTTAGGCAGCAGCCTTCAAAGAACGCGGATAGCCTCTCTCAGGGAAATAGTGGGAGATACACACTGGGCCGCTTCCTTCTGCCGGAGCCCTGAGGGAAGACGGTGGGAGCGCTTGCCTGCCCTCAACAACAGCTGCTCCACTTGCTGTAGTCCGTGCGTCTCAGGAACACAGAGCTCCTTAGCTTTTAGAGCTACGTGATTTGGGGGCCGAAATCTTGGGTGGGAGTCTTAAGTGTTGGTCTGCCAAATGTCAGCTCCCAACCCTTCGCTCTTCAGGGAGAAGCTGGGAGTCGGGGGTTTCATCTTGATTATTTGGCACTGCGCCTGGGTGGGGTTTATGGTGAGAACGCATCTCCACCTTTCCATGTAGGTATTTTCTCATTTTGTCTAATGCGTAGACGTCACTCAGCTAGTTCCTGGGCCTCTCCCAGAGTCATTCCTCCTGTGTAACTGTGCATTTGGTGTGCCCATGGGACAAGAAGAGTTCAAGAGCCTACTATGTCCACTGTCTTGGTGAAAAGAAATCATTAGGTCAGTGGGGGATTCCAACTAAATGGAATCGACTGAGAATTTCTTGGAAACATATTAATTATCAATAAAATTACTAATCACTTTATTGCTTCCTGCATGCAAAAAATAAAAACAAAAACAAAGAGCAAAATAAAACTGAACAGAACATACAAAATATGGGAAACATATTTTCTCAGGCATTCCTGCTCTTTTGGCAGTGAGCCAATCCTTTTGAAAAAACACACAAATAATCAAGACAAATCTGTGTTTTACTTAGTGAGGAAGTTAATAGTCAAGGTTATGGATGTTTAAAACGCTTTTTATAGTTACGAAATCCAAAGTGAATTTATGCTTTTGAAATGAATTCACTACAATTGATATAACTGAAATGTTTGAAAATGCTACTTACTCCCTTTCAAAGAACTTTGAGAGGTCGATAACTTTCTTCTCTGATAGCCTCATAAAAAGAAAAACTCCTTTTTGTATTTTTCTCTAATACTGTAATACTTTGTGCAGCTGAACTTCTGTTAGTCATAGAAATTGCTGAGTGTCCGGACTGTCCATTCACTGAGGTACACCTGGCAGAAATTTCTCAATCTTGTTTCATAAAGGGGCAAACTTACTACATTGCTTCAGTCTCTTTGCTCTTGAAGATGGGGGATTCATGGCAGAAACCAGTCTAAATTAGAGTCATTACACTTTCACTTCATTCGTCTTGCCAAATCCCTTCTACTCGCTGAGTTCTCACCCCAAAGGACTCTCCTGGGTGATGAATAAAACTTTTATTTGCCTTTCCCATAACTTAGTTTCAAGCATCCCTCTAATTACCTTGTTTCCTTTCCTAGTGAACAACCTGTTCATAATGAGTGTTAATAATTTTATTTTGGAAAGATTCATCTAGCTTTTGTTTATACACAAATATTGCACAAAGACAGGAAATTATTTCCTCTGTATCCCTCATGGGAGATGGTACTCAAGGTTTTTACAGACTTTCTTCTGCTGTCATAACATTTTTATGGATATTGTATTTCCAGGACAATGTATGCTTTTACCTTATGGAAAGATAATTATAGCTTAAGTTAGTGATTTTCTGCAAGAAACAGGAATTAGAGGAAAAGTGAAATGGTTTCCTGATTTTGAACAGTTATGGCATTTGTATCTATTAAAGCAAAGTGTTTGTATGTAGGTGGGGGTATATACTTCTGTATTCCAAATAACTCAGTATGACATCCATTTTCACAGGAAATCCAGATGTGAATTAAGCCTCACATAAAGTGGCAACCCATTTTAGGGGTTCCTTAAAACATTTTCCCTCTAAAAAAAATGTATATATAAATACCTTAAATGTAAATGTCTTTTTTCTCAAAGAAATTCTATATGAGCTCATGTAATTGTGTTATATATCTTTGACCTATGTAATAATTGTTTTAAAGAGCAGTCATATTAAAGGTCAGGATGTGTTGATTCTGAAAGCAATACTAAATAATTTTGACTGAAATGACCCACTTCAGAACTCAATTATATCTACTGACAATTATTTTGAATAAAATAGATTATTGAAATACTTTCCTGTCACTTAAATGTAGCTAAAATGAAAATATCAAGGAATTTTACTGCACTTATTTTTGTATCTGTATATACAAATTGAATGATCAAATTGTCATAAAATATTAGTGTTATATTTAAAGTTTGCTTTTTCTGATTAAGATTTTACCTCAAAAATTTTTCCTAACTTCCCCCAAATAAATAACTTTAAATATTAAATCAGTTTAATATATTTGAATCAGGAGATATTTTTGGAAACAAAGAGTATGTCATAATTGGAATAGAATTATGCTAATACAGAGATGGTATATGTTTAATCTCTAATCATATCTTTTCCAATAGAGTCACTTGAAATGCTATGCTAATTGCTAACAGAAACATTGATAGACACTAATATAAAGAGCTCAGTCTGACTTTTTTCTACTCTTCTAAAAAAGCTATTGAAGGCCATCCAAAAGGTGGCCAGCTAATTCTGCATCAGCCAGTATCCTTTGACTTTTCATGTTTCCTGGCTTCTGGAAAATAGTGATTGTGCTTAAAGTATTCACACTGGGTTGAAATTTCTATTTGTGCTCTATTTACATAAATTAAAAACTTTCCCATAACCACCAAAAAAATATTTCGTTGGTTAAAGACTTAATTCAACATTGAAGAAATTGGTTTTGGAAGTTCAGCAATAAACACAGGAGAAAAGACTCTCAAAATATGTTAATTATTCTAATTTAGTTTCATACATTGTCTCTCCAATTCTCTTAAACTTAACAAAAGATACAATTCTCATTAAAAACCTAATAAAAAGATAAACTTAACAAACATAAAAGTATAGAGATAGTTTAAAATTAGGCCTGAAGAGTATCAAAATATGATTCTCGTCCTCATTGAATGCCTGAGTTAATATATTGATAGTATTTTGAGAACTGAACAAATAAGAACTGAATTTAATTGACATTCAAAGTCCCTGGCTCAACAGATCTTGTCTATATCTTGGCTATATCTAAATAAAGCAAGGATTTCAAAATCTGCTTTTTTTCTGTAATTTAGTTTCTTCTCCCTCCCCTCTTGAATAATATAACTTACCTATCAGGTAAGAAACTGCCATCAGGAAAAGGAAAATATATATTTGATCTATTAATCAATTAATATCCCGACAGTTTCTTGGGAAATGTTTGTTTAAATACAGGGTTAAAAAATTGGAGATTTAAATTTCAGTGCAATAATAATAGCAGGGATGATAGTTTGTAAAGAAACTCAGGCTTCGAGTAAGGGAGCATTAAGAAAAACTAGGGCATCAAATACTATGGAGAAAAAGATAAATACACAATTTTATTAAAAAGAGGTATTAGAGACTCAAGTGGACTTAAGTGGAAGAAATCCATCTTCCCTCCAGGTTCCCCCTCCCCTAATTGAAATGAGATTTCTCTCAGGATTTAAAAAGAAATACGGTCTTGACTTGGCTGGTGAATGAAAGACACTTGGGCAAGAAATATGTTAACAGTAGTTGACTGGATACCTCCTGCCTATCCTTCGAATTTCAGTGTATAAACCACTTCTGTGACGTCTCTTTTGACTCACTGGAACATGCTTATGTACATTCCTTGCACTCGCTGCCTGCCCTTAGAATATTGGAATTTGGGGTTTACTTATCAGTCTCCCCACAGCCTCTTTTTCATGCTTATATTCCTTCATCTACCACCCAGGGCACAGAGGTCAAGCAGTAAATACAAAATCAAACAAGGTTGAGCAAAGGAAGGGAAAACATACGAAAGGAAGGAAGAGAAAAAAGGGAGGAAGGAGAGCCGCACGTTCAATGAAAAAGGCCCTATAGAGAAGGGAAGATACCTGTTTTCCAAGTGAGCAGCCCTGAAGTGACAAGGGGCCATCTGGGCACCAGGCAGACCAGCGATGGCAAGCTGTGTGGGAAAGGTGTTGTGGCCAGTCTCTATGCATTCGCTGCAACGAGGACCAGTTCAGAAAGTAGAAGTCCGGGGAAGAGAACGTGGACCGAGCTGCAGCTCGGTAACAAAACCAAACCCCATTATTCTCTGTGATCTCCGTAAGAGGATAATCCTCTTGCAAAGTACATGCACATTCTTATTGCACACCTGTATGTATTGTTTTGTAAAGATATCTTCATTTGCTGAGACTTCCATAAAGAGACTAGGGACAAACCCACTTCCCCACATGTGAATAGGAAGACACCTCTTGAGTGAGTAATCCTACCATAGAGTCGGTCTAAATTTATTAAAGTGATTGGTAATGCTTCCAAATCATTTCAACAAAAGTTATTGTCACCTGATAAATACTTCTCATGTCTTGAAAAATTATATGGAAATCAATCCACTGTTACTTCTACCCAGTTATTAACAAAAATCTGCATATGTCTTGTACTTTACATTAGACATAGGATATCTATACATATATTTTTATTTTTAATATTTAAAATTTTAATATTTCCATCACTCCAAAGGACTATCTCTCAAAAAATGCTCTATTCACTTTACTAACTCATTATCTCGTTTGTTGCAGTCACTGCCTCATATCCATTGATCTCTTTCTAAATGATTGGTCATATGTCAAGATAACCTTAACATTACTGTATAAAATTAGAAAAGCAACACAATGATGAATCAAATAATTTTAGAAGAAAATCTCTCCACAATTTACATGTCTGTATACAGCCTGATTAGTAAACCACATTAAAGTGAATTCAAATATGTGTGGAAAAGCTCTCTGCCCTGTGCTGAAAAGAAATGTTCTGCTAATTGCAGTTTCTAAGTGACAATGTTAGGCATAGTCGGGAGAACAAGAGTCATGCCACAATACGACTGTAATGTAACTCATTCAGTTAGGAAGAAAAGAAAGAAAACTTGACATGTATAGGTCTGGTAGTTTTTAATTTGTTTCCCAGAGAGAAAAAGCTTGAATGTCAGGCTTTCCAGTTTAAGAAAACATTCTGACACTTGGCAATCCCATTCATTGCTGGAATTTTTTTAAGTACAATAAACAGAAATGCTATTTACATGTATGACTCCCCCTCACATTATAACTTCCCTCTGCATTCAAAACGTATTAAAGTTAATATCCCTTTACTCAAAAGGAAGACGGAAGTTTAATGGGGTGTGACTTACTTGTAGTATGAATGTCTTTTATTCACTTTTGGAGTGGTACCTTGGACACAACAGAAAGAATTCTCTTTATTGAAATTAAAATCAATAAAGTCTATTTTCACTTTAACTTTTAACTAGGTAGTAAATAATTTAAGGCAGTAATTTCATACATTTCTTTAATACACTTGTCATAATCATAGCTTTCTCCCATTGCTCAATAAATTTAGGCAGGAATTTAAGTAAGTACTCCTGACAAAATTAAACTGGCTGAACAGGTAAATACATGACTAAATTTTGTGTCCTTAGAATGAAGACTTTATGTAACAAAGTGGTTTTTAATAAAATGATATAAACTAAAACACCTTTTTAATGGAGCTAGAATAATCATGCTTAATTTCATCATCAACAAGAAAATCCTAAAATGGGATTAATACCTAAAATACCTTAAATATATTTTTAAGGTATTTTTTCCATGAAAATAAGTTTGGTAAGCAGAATAAAACATGAATTCACATTTATAAACGATGTTTATGATGTTATCCTTAATAATGAGCTGGGAATTCATAAAAATATGTTTATAAATTTTCTTAGACTATGTTGAATGACAATGAACTAGCAACATTAATATACAATTAGTTGCATAATAGCAAGAGGCAGACATTAATTTCATTGAATATAAATATGCAAATTAAGCTTTATCAAATTAAAGGTTTCTAAATAACTCTAATATCTTATCGCTTACTCACAATTTGGCAAACAAAATTGTTTAGCTAGTATTTGCCTTGATTCTTATAAAACATTGTATGTAGCATATACTGTATTAACATATAAAAACAAAATTCAGTGAAAAATATGTATATATCAAGCACCGTTGAAAATGAAACTCAAGTTTTGCATTAATCTTATCTAATTTAGATAACACATGGACAAACATGGGAACAAAGGTTTTGCTTACTGATTTGATAATTTTGACAATTCTTATCATTTAAGTAAGTTAAACAATGAATTTTATTACAGAACTTAGTAGATTAATAATAGCTGTAGAGATAACAAAAGCCTATATGGTAATGATATATTTTATTTTAAGCCAGGTATAGATAAGATAAATATAGTATGTATATAGCCAAAGAAACATAAAATAGTTCTGAGTTAACAAAATGCAGTGAGAGACCCTATATATTTTATCATAAATTTTGACAATTTGTATTTAACTGTATTGCATTATAAATGAAATTATTCTGATTTATTTAATCAAAAGGGAGCCATCCCTAATAATATACATCATAATGTGAGGTCTTTACATTTCAGATAATGATATACTTTTTTTTACATTTATTATTTTTTTATTTTCCTATTATTACTATTATTAATATATAATCATGAGCAACATAATGGTTACTAGACTCCCCCTATTATCAAGTCCCCACCACATACCCCATTGCAGTCACTGTTCATTAGTGTAGTAGGATGTTATAGAATCACTACTTGTCTTCTCTGTGTTATACTGCCATCCCCGTATCTCCCCATCCCACCCCCACCCCCACTACATTATGTGAGCTAAATGTAATAGCCCTTTTAACCCCTTATCCCTCCTTTCCCACCCCTCTTCCCCTGTCCCTTTTCCTTTGGTAACTGTTAGTCCATTCTTGGGTTCTGTGAGTCCGCTGCTATTTTGTTCCTTCAGTTTTTTCTTTGTTCTTATATTCCACCACAGATGAGTGAAATCATTTGATACTTGTCTTTCTCTGCCTGGCATATTTCAATGAGCATAATACACTCTAGCTCCATCCATGTTGTTGCAAATGGTAGGATTTGTTTTCTTATGGCTGAATAATATTCCATTGTGTATATGTACCACATCTTCTTTATCCATTCATCTACTGATGGACACTTAGGTTGCTTCCATGTCTTGACTATTATAAAAAGTGCTGTGATAAACATAGGGGTGCATATGTCTTTTTCAAACTGGGCTGCTGCATTCTTAGGGTAAATTCTTAGGGGCGGAATTCCTGGGTCAAATGGTATTTCTATTTTGAGTGTTTTGAGGAACCTTCATATTGCTTTCCACAATGGTTGAACTAATTTGCATTCCCACCAGCAGTGTAGGAGGATTCCCCTTTCTCCACATCCTCACTAACATTTGTTGTCATTTGTCTTTTCGATGGTGGCCATCCTAACTGGTGTGAGGTGATATCTCATTGTGGTTCTAATTTGCATTTCTCTGATGACTAATGATGTGGAGCATCTTTTCATGTGCCTGTTGGCCATCTGGATTTCTTCTTTGGAGAAGTGTCCGTTCAGCTCCTCTGCCCATTTTTTAATTGGCTTATTTGCTTTTTGTTTGTTGAGGTGCATGAGCTCTTTATATAATTTGGATGTCAACCTTTTATTGGATATGTCATTTATGAATATATTCTCCCATACTGTAGGATGTCTTTTTGTTCTACTGGTGATATCCTTTGCTGTACAGAAGGCTTTTAGTTTGATAGAGTCCCACTTGCTCATTTTTGCTTTTGTTTCCCTTGCCCGGGGAGATATGTTCATGAAGTTTATGCCCAAGAGATTTTTGCCTATATTTTTTCTAAGAGTTTTATGGTCTCACGACTTACATTTAATCTTTGATCCATTTTGAGTTTACTTTTGTGTATGGGGTTAGACAGTAATTCAGTTTCATTCTCTTATATGTAGCTGTCCAGTTTTGCCAACACCAGCTGTTGAAGAGGCTGTCATTTCCCCATTGTATATCCATGGCTCCTTTATCGTATATTAATTGACCATAAATGCTTGGGCTTATATCTGGGCTCTCTATTCTGTTCCACTGGTATATGGGTCTGTTCTTGTGCCAGTGCCAAATTGTCTTGATTACTGTGGCTTTGTAGTAGAGCTTGAAGTTAGGGAGTGTAATGCCCCCACTTTACTCTTCTTTCTCAGGATAACTTTGGCTATTTGGGGTCTTTTGTGGTTCCATATGAATTTTAGAACTATTTGCTCTAGTTCACTGAAAAATGCTGTTAGTATTTTGATAGCAATTGCATTGAATCTGTAGAATGCTTTAGGCAGGATTGCCATTTTGACAATATTAATTCTTCCTAGCCAAGAGCGTGGGATGAATTTCCATTTATTAGTGTCCTCTTTAATTTTTCTTAAGAGTGTCTTATATTTTTCAGGGTATAGGTCTTTACTTCCTTGGTTAGGTTTATTCCTAGGTATTTTATTTGTTTGGATGCAATTGTAAATGGAATTATTTTCCTGATTTCTCTTGCTGCTAGTTTATCATTAGTGTATAAGAATGCAACAGATTTCTGTGTATTAATTTTGTATCCCACAACTTTGCTGAATTCAGATATTAGATCTAGTAGTTTTGGAGTGGATTCTTTAGGGTTTTTTATGTACAATATCATGTCATCTGCAAACAGGGACAGTTTAACTTCTTCCTTGCCAATCTGGATGCCTTTTATTTCTTTGTGTTGTCTGATTGCCGTGGCTAGAACCTCCAGAACTATGTTGAATAAAAGTGGGGAGAGTGGGCATCCTTGTCTTGTTCCTGATCGTAAAGGAAAAGCTTTCAGGTTCTCACTGTTAAGTTTAATGTTGGCTGTGGTTTGTCATATATGGCCTTTATTATGTTCAGGTAGTTGCCCTCTATACCCATTTTGTTGAGAGTTTTTATCATGAATGAATGTTGAATTTTGTCAAATTCTTTTTCAGCATCTATGGAGATGATCATGTTGTTTTTGTCCTTTGTTTTGTTGATGTAGTGGATGATGTTGATGGATTTTCAAATGTTGTACCATCCTTGCATCCCTGGGATGAATCCCACTTGATCATGATGGATGATCTTTTTGATTTATTTTTGAATTCTGTTTGCTAATATTTTGTTGAGTATTTTTGCATCTATGTTCGTCAAGGATAATGGTCTGTAATTTTATTTTTTTGTGGTGCCTTTGCCTGCTTTTGGTATTAGAGTGATGCTGGCGTCATAGAATAAGTTTGGGAGCATTTCTTCCTCTTCTACTTTTTGGAAAACTTTAATGAGTATGGGTATTAGGTCTTCACTAAATGCTTGATAAAATCCAGCAGTGAAACCATCTGGTCCAGGGATTTTGTGCTTAGATAGTTTTTTGATTGCCAATTCAATTTCTTTGCTGGTTATTGGTCTATTCAGATTTTCTGTTTCTTCCTGGGTCAGCCTTGGAAGGTTATATTTTTCTAGAAAGTTGTCCATTTTTTCTAGGTTATCCAGTTTGTTACCGTACAATTTTTCATAGTATTCTCTCATAACTCTTTGTATTTCTGTGGTGTCCGTAGTGATTTTTCCTTTCTCATTTCTGACTCTGTTTATGTGTGTAGACTCTCTTTTTTCTTGAAAAGTCCGGGTAGGGGTTTATCTATTTTGTTTATTTTCTCAAAGAACCAGCTCCTGCTTTCATTGAGTCTTTCTATTGTTTTATTCTTCTCAATTTTATTTATTTCTTCTCTGATCTTTATTATGTCCGTCCTTCTACTGACTTTGGGCCTCATTTGTTTTTCCTTTTCCAGTTTCATTATTTGTGAGTTTAGACTGTTCATTTGGGATTGTTCTTCTTTCCTGAGGTAGGCCTGTATTGCAATATATTTCCCCCTTAACACATTCTTCACTGCATCCCAGAGGTTTTGTGGTGTTGAATTATTGTTTTCATTTGTCTCCATATATTTCTTGATCTCTGTTTTTATATGGTCATTGGTCCATTGATTATTTAGGAGCATATTATTAAGCCTCTATGTGTTCGTGGGCTTTTTCATTTTCTTTGTGTAATTTATTTCTAGCTATATACCTTTGTTATCTGAGAAGCTGGTTGGTGCAATTTCAATCTTTTTGAATTTATTAAGGTTCTTTTTGTGGCCTAATATATGATCAATTCTTGAAAATGTTCCATGTGCACTTGAGAAGAATGTGTATCCTATTGCTTTTGGATGGAGTGTTCTGTAGATGTCTGTTAGGTCCATCTGTTCTAATATGTTGTTCAGTGCCTCTGTCTCTTTACTTATTTTCTGTCTCATTGATCTGTCCTTTGGAGTGAGTGGTGTGTTGAAGTCTCCTAAAATGAAGCATTGCATTCTATTTCCCCTTTAAATCTGTTAGTATTTGTTTAACATATGTAGGTGATCCTGTGTTGGGTGCATAGATATTTATAATAGTTATATCCTCTTGTTGGATAAAATGACTGACCTTTTATCATTATGTAATGTCCTTCTTTGTCTCTTGTGACTTTCTTTGTTTTGAAGTCTACTTTGTCTGATTCAAGTACTGCAACTCCTGTTTTTTTCTCACTGTTAGTTGCATGAAATATATTTTTCCATTCCTTCACTTTCAGTCTGTGTATGTCTCTGAGTTTGAAATGAGTCTCTTGTAGACAGCATATAGATGGGTCTTGTTTTTTAATCCATTCAGCAACTCTGTGTCTTTTGATTGGTACATTCAGACCATTTACATTTAGGGTGATTATTGATGGATACGTACTTACTGCCATTGCAGACTTTAGATTCGTGGTTACCAAAGGTTCAAGGGCAATTCCCTTACTATCTAACATTCTAATTTAACTCACTTCGTATGCTATTACAAACACAACCTAAAGATTCTTTTTTTTTCCTCCTTTTTCTTCCTTATCCATTCTTTGTATGTTATGAATCATATTCTGTACTGTCTATCCCTTGGGTGTCATCTGTTTAGCCTTAGGAATACTTCCATCTATAGGAGTCCCTCCAAAATGCACTGTAGCAGTGATTTGTGGGAGGTAAATTATCTTGACGTTTGCTTATCTGAAAATTGTTTAATCCCTCCTTCAAATTTAAATGATAATCTTGCCAGACAAAGTAATCTTGGTTCAAGGCCATTCTGCTTCATTGCATTAAATATATCATGCCACTCCCTTCTGGCCTGTAAGGTTTCTGTTGAAAAGTCTGATGATAGCCTGATGGGTTTTCCTTTGTATGTGATCTTTTTTCTCTCTCTAGCTGCTTTTAAAAATCTGTCTTTATCCTTGATCTTTGCCATTTTAATTATTATATGTCTTGATGTTGTCTTCCTTGGTTCCCTTGTGTTGGGAGATCTGTGCACCTCCATGGCCTGAGAGACTATTTCCTTCCCCAGATTGGGGAAGTTTTTGGCAATTACCTCCTCCAAGACACTTTCTATCCCTTTTTCTGTCTCTTCTTCTTCTGGTACCCCTATAATGCAAATATTGTTGCGTTTGGATTGGTCACACATTTCTCTCAATATTCTTTCATTCTTAGAGATCGTCTTTTTCTTTCTGTGCCTCAGCTTCTTTGTATTCCTCTTCTCTATTTTCTATTCCACTTACTGTCGCTTCTACTACATCTCATCTGCTTTTAAATCCCTCCATTGTATGTTGTATTTCAGATATGGAATTTCTTAGTGATTGAATCTCCAATATAAATTCGTTCCTGAGTTCTTGAACATTTTTCTGTACCTCCATAAACATGTTTATAATTTTTATTTTGAACTCTCTTTCAGGAAGATTGGAGTGTTTGGTTTCATTTGGCTCTCTTTCTAGGGTTTGTGAGATTTTGGTCTGAACCATGTTCTTTTGTCATTTCACATTTCTGTGTGGTGCCCACTAGTTCGTAGTAACTCCAGTCTCTGGAGCTGCTCAGGCCCTAGAGTGAGGTTGGGGGTCGTAGGGGAGTGGAGCTGGTGTCCTGGGGGAGGAAAGATCTGTTTCCTGATTCCCGTCTGTGGTGCCTGTCTCCAGCATCAGAGCCAGTGGGCCAAGCACACACTATGTAAACCTCTGTGCTTTGCATCTCTAGCTGTTGTAGGTGGGGCCTCCCTCTGGCTGGCCTGACGCCTGCGCAGTGACTGCGGGTTTGCAAGCAGGTGCCTGCAGGCCAGTACAAAGGCTAGGCAGGCTGTGTGTCACAGTGGGGGGCCTCAGAGCTGAGTAGGCAGTCAGGGGGATGGAGCACCTGAGGGTCCCCAAAGTTCCCAACCAGCTGGACAGAGTGCGCCCAGGCAACCTTGTCCAGCTCCCCCTTCTCCCGCACAGCAAGCTCCGTGCAAACCCGCCCCTTCAGCAGCCCTTTCGCTGCTAGGAAGCCTCTTAAACTCCCTGCCTTTCCTCTGACACAGAGCGGCCAGGTGTGGATCCCCTCCTCCACAAACGGCTAGAATGTCAATTTCTCAAGCACTCCGCCTGTCCGAGCTCCCCAGTGTCTAGAGCACCACACACTATAGGATTCTGCTCACAAACCAGATCTCCAGGGCTAGGTGTTCAGCAGTCCTAGTCTTCCACCCACTCCCTGCTCCGTTTCTCTTCCTCTTGCCAGTGAGCTGGGGTGGGGGAACGGCTTGGGTACCGCCAGATTAAGGCTTTCCTATATTACCATGTTTCATGAGGTCTGCTCTATTCGTGAGGTCTGTTTGCAGTCTGGTTCAGCCTTCTTTCTTCTTGTTGTTTTAAGGTTAGTTGTATTAATTAACTATATTTTTGTACAATTTGTGGTTTTGGGAGGAACTCTCTGTCTCACCTCTCACGCCGCCATCTTGCAAGTAATGATACACTTTTATGTCAATGAATTGCTTATTATATAATTTAAAAAATCATAGATTGTGCCAGTATGTAATGAAAATATAACAAGATTGATTCATCTATCTTGTCTTAAAAAGTGATGTGACTTACCAGTCAATCAGTCAGTTTGAAGGAACTGCTGATCATTAAAAGGGCCAGGATGGAAATTCTGTCCTATGGTTTTATTTTCATGTTATATGTAAGTACAGTCATTGTTGCAGCTAAGAAATGCCTAAAAAAGAAAAAGACTAAATTAAAAAAAATACAGCTATAAATTATTAATTCCCAACTTATTGAAGCCATATCACTAAATGCCTAGGACGGAAACAGGCACGTACTATAGGCATTACGAAATATCTCCAGAATAAAATCACTTCCTGAACTTTGAATATTCAGTATGATGGGGAATGCACCTTATTGCAAGTCCGTGTCTGTGCTTTTAGTTATTCCTTTGCTTGGATAGAACTTGTTGAGATGTGCTGTGACCTCACTAGATGACCAATTAGAAATGGGGAAAGACTGGAATTGGGAGGTACTAGGCCTTGGGGAACGTATGTTGATGGAAAGAAGGATGGTTTCATAATGGACAGGAAATAATTCAACTCACAAGTGTATCTAAAGATACATATTGAATATGGGCTGATTCAGGAAATTGTCAGTGATTCGAGAAATATTTTTCCTTCAGTTTCAATTTTTTATTAAGGCATGATTTAAATAACAGTAATATGCATATATATTATGTATAATGAGTTGTGATGAATATATGCAACCATGTAGTCAACACCCCAATAAAAGAAAAGTTCCCTTAGGCTTGGTTTCCAATCAAATCTCCCTATTCCCACCACGTGAGCCCAGAGAAGGGGCTTGCATATTCTTGAACAGGAAATACATGTCATTACAGAATATATACTCTTTGTGTCTGGCTTTTTTATCAAAATATGTTTCTGTGATTTATCCATTTTGTGGCATGTATCAGCAGCACAGTCATCTTTATTGCTCAAGTGTGTTCAGTTGTATAAATATAGCACACATATCCATTTCCCAATTGATGACTGACTATTTAGGATGTTTTCTGTATTTATTTTTATGAGTAAAGTTATTACAAGCATTCTTGTACAAGTCTTTTTATGAATATAACATTTTGTTTCTTTTGGGTAAATTCCTAGAAGAAGAATTGCTAGAAACTTTTTTTAAACTTTTCAAGAAACTAGACAACTCTTTTAAAAAATGGTTGCACCATTTTATACTCCAAATATCAATCTCTGAGAGTTCTAATTGTGCCATCCTCTTACAAATATTTTTTATTGAGATAAAATTGACATGTAACATTAGTTTCAAGTGTACAATATAATTTGATATTTGTGTACATTGTTAAGTGATCACTACAATAATTGTAGGTAACATGCAGCGCCAAACATAGTTCAATATTTTTCTTGTGGTGAGAACTTTTAAGATCTACTCTCTTAACAACTTTCCAATATATAATGTGGTATTATTATCTATAGTCACCATAGTATCCATGACATCTGTACAAACACTTTTAATCTTAGCCATTCTCATGGGTGGGAAATGTATTTCATGTCAGTTTTAATTAGAATTGCCCTGATGACTTATTAAACTAAGCGCCTTTCAAGTGCTTATTAGCCATTTGCATATTTGCTTTGTTTAAGGCTTTGCCACTTTTTTAATTGGGTTGTTTGTCTTTAAGGATTGAGTTATAGGAGTCCTTTCTGTAATAATATGTTATATGCATTCTTATATAGCCTTCCATATTCCTTATATATGCTAGCTATGTCTTTTATCAGATACATAAGTACTGTATTATTTTCTCCCAGTTGTGGCTTACCTTTTCATTTATTTTAACCATTTCTTTTGATGAGCAAAAAATGTTAAGTTGTTACAGTACAATTTATAAATATTTTCTTATGTGGTCTATGCCTTCTAGGTCTTATCTAAGAAATCTTTGCCTACCTCAAGTTCATGAAAAATTTCTCTTATGCTTTTTCTACAAGATACATCATTTTAGTTTTTGTATTTAGGCCTTGTGATCCTTCTTGAATAAAATATGTGTGAATGATGTAGGGGGTTCAAAGATTTTGGATTTTGTTTTTGTTTTTCCATATGGATATCCAGTTGTTCAAGAACTTTCTTTCCCCCATTGAATTACATTGTCACCTTTGTTAAAAATTAATTGACTGTTTATGTGTCTCTATATTCCCAGACTTTCTATTTTATTTCATTGGTCAATTTGTCTATTCTTGTTTTAATCCCACGCTGTCCTGACCGTTGCAGCTTTAAAGAGAGTCTTGAAATCAGGAAAATAAACATCAACCAATTTTCTTCTTCAAGATTGTTTTGCCTATTCTAGGATTCTTGCATTTTCCTATAAATTCTAAAGCCAGGATCTGAGTACATAAAAATATTAACTGGCTTTTGAGGAGAATTGCATGGAACCTAGAAAATATTTTGAAGAATTTTTCTCTTAACTGTGTTCTGATACATGAACATTATATATTTCTCCATTTATTCAGGTCTTATCTATTTTTTCTTATAGACATAAAAAAATGAGTGCATACAAAATATGGCAAAATCTGAATAAAGTCTGTAGTCTAGTTGATTATACTGTACCAATCAATTTCCTGGTTTTAATAATGCATTTAGTTATATGAGATGTCACTGTTGAGAGAAGTCTACAATTTTTGCATAAGTCTATAATTAGTTCAACATAAAAGTTTAAGCAAATTAAAAAATAAAAAAGGGAATTTGTTCTCACACAAGCTAAATGTCCAAGGTTATACCAGTACCAGGGTTTCATATTATATTACTAGGACCTACTCTAAGAATACGCCTTGTTTTTTGATATATATTTTAATCGAAATGTAGTTGATATATAATATTATTTTGGTTTCAAGTATACACATAGTGATTCAGCAGTCATCTACATTATTAACCCTCACTCCAACCTATCAGCATAAAAAGATGATACAGAACTAGTGATTGTATTCTCTATGCCATAATTCCATCCCTGTGACTAATTTATATTATGACTGAGATTTTTGTGCCTCTTTATCCCCTTCACCTATTTCACCCACCCACCCGAACCCCTCCCCAAAGATAACCACCAGCCCCTTCTCAGTATCCATGCATCTACTTCTGTTTTGTTCATTTTGTTTTGTTTTGTTTTTAGATTCCACCTGTAAGTGAAATCATATGGTATCTGTCTTTCTCTGCCTGGCTTATTTCACTTGCATGATGCCCTCTAGGCCCATCGTTGCTGTCCCAAATGGCAAGATTTCGTTCTCTTATGGCTGAATAATATCCAATTGTGTATATGTTTCACATCTTCTAAGAATAGGTCTTAATTATGCTTTCTTTTATGCTGGCATCTGTGAAAGATTTAGTACAAAGACAAAAGCTTCCCAGAGTCAAGTATGGTTTGTGTGTATGTGTGATATGTACGTGTATGTTGGAGGGAGTGGGGGTGGCGAAACATAAGTATCTTTGTCCAACAATTAAAACAAATATCCTCAGTGTCATTGGACAAAATTGGGGCATATTATCATCCTTAAGCAATCACAGTGTCCATACCTATGCTACTAAGTCAGTCCCATAAAAAGCAGAGTGAATTGAGACTATGTGAGGAGGTAATTCAAAAGTAACTCAAGGTATTGTTAGCAAAAGGAAGAACAGATGTTAGATGCCCTGCAAAACCATTAGGATGACATGAACTTACTCAAAGCTCATCCCTGGCATTCTGGACACTTCAGTGAAGGTGGTAGTCTCATATTCTAGAATGCATTCAGCATTCAAGCAGAAATTCTTAATATGCTCTCTGACTTAAACAAGACAGGTTTAGAAACTGGGTGGCATTTGAGCAGGCAGGAATTGTCACATTGAGATAGAAAATACTTTCCTCCGAGTCTCATTCCTCAAGCATATATAAAATATGCTATCTAGAGCTACATAAAATAAGGTTAATGTTTATTCCATTTAGAATTCTTTAACTTAGGGACATATAATTTTACTGTGAAATCTCATTTTTTACAAAGCTAAACTTCATGAACTTTTATAGGAATCCTTTATATAAGATTCCAAATGTAGTCCTTCTTAAAGTGCTGTGTGTATTATTCTAGTTGTGGTCTGACAGGGTAAAGCAAATTCTTACCTAGCAGGTTCAGGACCCTGCAGCTACACTAATCTGTTAACTTTCTTGACATCTTCACTGGGCTATTGGCTCATGGTTTTGCCATTGATCAAAGCCTTAAGTCTTGCTAGAAATACTTTTATTTAGCTGCATATTTCTAATATTGGACTTGCAAAGTTTTTATTTGTATAGATCTTTCACTTTAGTGTTGGACTTTATTTCTATCTTATTTCACCTTTTCAGAATTTTTTCCCTGTTGTTTTAATCACTTAGGATATATTGCAGACCTTCTCTCCAATTTTACATATCACTACTATTCCCAGTGTTTTTCCATCAATAATTTCAATTGACATAAAATCTGTATCCAGCCCTAGTTATTGCTATATATTTTGGACATGAAACAGAACTTTCACATAGATTTAACACTTTAGGGATCTGGCCATTATTAAGTCCATCTGAATATTTTATTGTCAAAAACAGCTTGAGCTAACCATGGGTTTGAGACAGCTCCAGGAGCTCTGCGTGTTGGTTTATGTAATTGTCACAACAATCTAGGAAGATGTAGTATTATCATCCCCACTTTACAAATTAGAAAACTGAGTCACAGAGAGTCTAAGTAACTTTCCCAGAGTCATGCCACTAGTACGTAGAATCCTGAGGCGGGACTCTAAGGCGATCTGACTCCAGAACCTGTGTTCTTCACTCTTCATCATTCCCCCTCACCATTCATGCCTGCAAGAGCATCAGGAGACAGTGTCAAAAGGCCTTACTGGAATTCCAATGCCATTAGAATTCTGGAACCCAAATCTGAATCACTAGGAGTGTCACCGTTTTCCCAGTCGATTATAGTTAATCATGACTGCAAAGAAATGAATATATAGATGTATATAGTCACTAAACCATGTGCTACTGCTTCAAGCCTGAAAGGGACCCAGAGGACATTCCATTTACAGACTTACTCATCATCTAACTTTTAGCTTCATTGTTCAATACAAGAACATTTATGCTATCGTGAGCTGGATAGCCCAAGTCTATTATAGAAAATCTCAAGCTAAGTCTACAATCTTGTTTTTGGTACATTTCTGGTCTCATTATTTCTTTAACCATTTCAGACCCAAGGTTTCTTTGGCCTTTCCTGTTATTTTTGCTCTCAAGAGATCTGCCTCAGAATTCTGTTCTTATATTTCTTAAATCAAGAATTCCTGCCTACCACAGGAGATGCTTCCTTTCATTTCATGTTTGTCCCCCCAGGGGAAATTCCCCTCACCTACCTCCACATGTAAAAGGATTTTTGACTAGAATTGTTATTCTCAGTATTAATGACTAATACTATGCCTTCAAAGAACCAGAAAGAATATATACTCAGGGTTCTCAAAAAAACCGCAAGTTTTTTACAAGACTTTGACAATGACATAAAGAGGAAAATTAATTTGAAGTCATCAAAACTATATGGCAACAAATCCTAAAACCTGTGCACTGAAACTCTGTTACTAATTCTCAGCATCTATTTTGGTTTGCATTCCATTCTCTTCTCTTCGTTATCTTGGAGGAACACTAACTACATTAGTTAGACCTCGTTTTACTTAGGACTCTCTTGGTGAAAGCATTAGAAACTCAATTAAAATCAGCTCAGAGAAAAAGGTTGATCACTATCCTGCCTAAGAAAACTCAGAACTACAGGATAATCAGAGATTGTGCTAAAACTAGAACAATCAGAGAACTCCAAACTCCACCATGACCCAAGCCTTCTCTTTCTCACATTCTCCCCTTCTCTCTTCTTCCTTTATTTCTCTTTTCTCCTGTGAGTTGTCTTTATCCTATCAAAGCTAATTCTTTTAAGATGTTGCAGGCTTGGACCTGACATCTCTAGAAATCACATTCATTTTACCATCAGAGAGTAACTGCCCTTTTTTTCTTTAACTGTAATTACAGAAGTCCTTGGGAGAAAAATGCTGATCAGCCTGACATGAGTCTGTGCCATTCCTATGGGTTGAAGATTGGGTTTCCATGATGGAAAGATCCCAATACTAGTTAAGGGTGGAGTGGAGAAGGAACTATTCCCACCAAGAAGGGGAGAGGTCTTTCTGGAAAAAGGGAGCAGTGATCCACAGGCAAACAGTTGCTGTCCAGTACATGCTCTCTTGTCTTTATTGCTTGATTCTCCCTTTCTAGTCCACGTTAATGCAGACATCCCTCCGAGCTATCTTCTCTAAACCAAATTGAGAAAGACTCACCTTTTCCAACTCTGGAATTTTTTATCTGCAAAACAGGCATCTTGCATTATCAATCTTTCTATCAAGCTCTTTGCACCATCATTCATTCAAGTCCCAACAAACACACTCTTTCCTTTTTTATCTCGCTCGCTGTTCACAGGCAGATAAAATCCCTGTCAAAGAAACTATCCATAGCTACTTATAACTACTTAGATATGCCTACATATTCAATATAGACACAGCTTACACTCTGGCTTTGAATCTTTATTACATAAAATTAAAGGATTATGTAGCATTCTCATACCATAAATTTTCAGTTTGAAGAATATGAAAAGGATTAGTTACAAACCACAAAATCAGTCATAATATATAACTGAATATGTATTATGAATAGAATGTATGCATCACCTGTGTTGCTGAGTTAGTTCAAATGAAATTAAGATTGAAGGTATTTCAAAAAGTTAATTACTTTTAAATAGATCCAAGACCACATTACACCCATAACTCTGGCAGCTGATCAAAACATCATGAACGGAAAACAGAAGTGATTCAAGTTACTCAACTCCACAAAAGCCTTAGAAGCCATTTGTTCTCCTTTGATACATTAAGACCCCAGTTATCAATGTCATTTCATACACACGTTTGTAACTTGCCATGAGTTATGATGTACATTGTGAACTTTTTGTACTAACAAGAACTAAAAATATCAAAACTTGTAAATAATTCCCTTTTCAGTAAGTTTATGTAGATTCAAGTTCATCCCTTTCTATGATATATTATTTTCATTTATACCTTTCCAATATTCCTCCTTGAGTGGAAGGGAAACTAACGACCTTACTGTGAAACCCTAGGAACACCACGGAAGCATATGAAGTGGGGATGGATGTGACCGGCTTTGCCTCTAGGAAAGAGCACACCAGCTACATTGTGGAAAGTAGCAAAATATAAAGCAAGGATACAGTCTGTTGACTGCTGAAGTAAGTCTGCAGATAGACAGAGAAGCCAAGACCAGAGCCAGCAGCAATGACGATATGTGTTTGAAAAGAGATTGATAAGATACAACACAAGCCATATAGGCAGACCACTTTTTAAAAATCACTGAGAGTTCACTTTACTTGGATATGAAATGAAATATTTATTAAGTAGTTACCTCTGTAAGGAACTTTTGTGGGCACAGCTGATATAGTTATAAACAAAACATGAATAATTCTATTTTTATAAAGTTTACATCCCAGATGGGAGTATGGAAAAAAAAAAACCCAACAATGATAATAATTACAATGTAGTCCACATTTGATCCTGATAAACACTACAGGGAATAAATAAAACAAGGAAGGGGGGTTGGAAGTACCTGAGCCCTGAAAATAAAGATGCTCCCAAGGAAGACCTCACTCAGAAAGTAAAGTCCTGAAGAATAAAGTCCTGAAGGAGATAAAAGATTTTCTAGCAAATTAAATATCTCTGAGGCAAGAATATGGTGTTTCATGGGATGTCAGTGTGACTGGAGAAGAGTAAGGGAGGTGTAGAGGCCAGATCACACAGGACTTTGTAAACCATAATGGGACTTAGGTTTTCACTCAGAATAAAAGGGAAAAACACAGGAATCCTTTGAACAGCAGAGTGGCGTGATCCAATTTACTTTTACCAATTACTCTGTCTGTTGTACTGACAATAGACTGATAGGAAGAAAGGAGGACAAAGGGGGAAGGAAGCTCATCGGTTAGGAAATTATTGGAAGAATCAGGTGAGGGATGATGGCGGATTGGACTAGGAAGATAGCAGTAGGGTGGTGGGCGTAGTTAGATTCTGCATGTATTTTACAGGTTAGGTTAACAGGATTTGCTGATAGACTGGATAAAGGGATGAGAGAAAGAGATGGGTAAAGAGTTTTTCCAAGGATTTTGGACTGAACAATAGAAAGATGGGAGTTGGGGGCTATTATTCAGCCCTCTATAAATCTATGTCATTTGTAATGTAAGCATCTGAAAGCTATGCTGGAATTATTAAATTACACCTATTATACTGTATTACTCAGACTCCACAGAGATTATTGACAAAGAAAAAGTAATGAGATCTGGGTGGAAAATGAAATACCTCACCAACTGAATTTTCCCTGTTTTAACTGTGACACAATAAACAGATCATCACCTTGTCTTTGTTGTTCAGGCTCTGGTAGAAATGTTCTTTAGATAATTATTACTGTAGCCTTGGGAGATTGCATTCATTTATGCACATGCAAAAAAATTACAATTTTACATAGAAAAGTAATGCAACATTTTTGTTAATATTGCATATTACTATAAAATATTTTAGAACATCTCTATTCTATCTACACAGAATATTCTTATACACTTTGGGCTTTAAAATTTTTTCTCTAGCATAGCTTTTATTATCTCTTCATATAACCACAATTTTGAAATATCATTTGCTGTAAGGGCCATATAAAGATAATTTAGTCTTCTAGTTGGTTAATCAAATTTTTATTTTTTATGATTGAGAATTTAGAAAGATTTCTTTGTGATTTTAACCATCAGAGGCTTTAAGTTCCGCTATGATGTAATAAGATAGTTTTGACATTTTGAAACTCTGCTGGTTGTTTTGTGTGTGTGTGTACATGTCTGGCTAACTAGAACAGTTTCTATCATGCTTTAAATTTTGTCAAGATCAATCATTTTGAAAAAGTGTTAAAGATTAATCTGAAATTAAGGCTACCTAAGAGCACTTCAAATGCATGCTTAAACTGTCTCTGTGTTGCATTGAGCCACTCACTTTTGTAAACCAATTATACGGCATATTTTGAATTATTGACAAATGTGTAGGAGATTTATCCCTGGAACACTTGTTCCTTCAGGCTGTTTGCTGCACTGGTGTCAATTTTACACATCTTTTTTTTTTTTTAACTGTTAGACTTTATCAGGACAAAACGTGTTAGATCTGCTAAGACATGATCTGTATACATAAAACATGAGACTTCACATACAGATTTAGTCAGGATTTGTAGTGCTGCTGTAAGTCTGTACCTACCTTACAAGCACAGTAGTTCTGATAATTCCTATTTTGTACAATTACCATTAAAAAATAAGAGGGTGCACATATAATTGTATGTGCTGATTAAGTGAATGTAAGTGTCCATCTCTTGACAGGAGAGGACTTCTGGTTTTGCTAGGTATTGAAGCAACTAAAATCTCTCACTTAATATTTTGCACATATAAAGACTGAGAATTTTCCACAGGTGAGTTCTGGTTTTGGTTCTGTATATTCAAACATTATTTTTCCTCCACTACCATGTACACGTGGTGCTAGGAGATACAGGACATACTGATATCGCAGTATTTCCAGGGGCAGGCGCCTTTACAAGTCAATGTGTCGCACTTGTTAAGTCAATGTGGCAAGAGGTAAGACTCTTTCTGAAGGCCCTTCTAACCATGGCTAACAACAACTTAATTATATACAGAATGACGGTAAATCAAATAATAATATCCTAGTGAACCCAATTAACTGTCAGTTCAGCTCCATTTCCTGTAATCCAGATGCAAAAAATGCCCATGACCCTCCCTCCAAAGCCAACTATCAAGAGGGAAGCATGACAAAGACAAAGTCAAAAAAATAAGGTGTGTGAAACTGTAAGCATCTTATACATCAGATATACTAAGATATAATTGTAATACATAAAAATTTGAGTTCACACACAGAAGAAATCACCATCTGTAGCAGTGCTGTAGATTTGTGCCCGACAAATGACAGGAATTCTGATAAAATGTATTTTGTGTAATTCCATAAAAAAGGGAAAAAATTTACTGCATTTATAATTATAGTACTGAGCATATAGGAAATGCCATAGAGTGATTACGTCTGGCCCTCTATCTCACAATGCCAGGTGAATCTGAAATACTCAATTTGTATTCAGATAAAGTATAGAAATGTAAATGTTACAACATGTTGTCTTTTCACAATATGCAGCACCCTACATATGAAACATAAATGTCATTTTTATCTCTAGTACCAGGATCCAGATGAAATCCATGTAAAATAATATATTTCAACCTATTTTTAATAATTTGATGAAAATGAATTTAAATATTTATGCAGATAAAATTTATTTCTTAGTATACTGTTCACAGGCGTCTTTTAGATAACCAAAATTCGTAGGAAGGTATCAATCAAGGATCATAATCCTATCTACCATTATTAAGCCCTAAGCACAACTATTTTCTATAAAAGGACGTTTTATATTATGATCTATTGCCAAGTAAGACAAATTTACTTAAAAATTGCCAGCCATTTCTGTTTCTGGTAGTGTATATATCAGAATTAATTTGAGCAGATCCCATTTATTCAAAGCAAAGCAATGTAGAGCCTGACCCCTTTCCTTTTGAAGTTCAATATTGTTAAAGTATCTTTGAAGAAAAAAGAAAGCTTAACTGAGGTCAGCTTGCAAATATTGGAAGCAGGGGAATTCACTGAAAGGGTGGAAAAACGTGGGTTGGTGATCTGTGCTGAAAATCAATTCCTAGAATTCTGTGGTTGACGCCAGAAACCCTTGCTGTCCTTGCCATGCTGGCGCTCTCCAGCATGCTTCAGGAAAACAGCAGTGTCTGCACTTCGCTTATAAAGCCATGTGACATGGCACTGTTATTTTAGAAGTCTATTTCTTCTTTGTCATGGAGTAACTATTGCTAATCGTAGCATGGAGGGAAAAAGACTTTATTTACGTTACTATGACCCACTCTCTGAGAAACTACTGCAGACTAGCAAATAGGATAATATAGTTCTCTGCAGGTTCACTCATTCTAAGTGTGTAGTTCTCACTATGTAGCTGTAATCACTGCTCAAGAGAACAGGATTCCCTGACGACTTGAGCAAGCTTTTGGTTTTCTGTCCTTCAGAAGTAATAACTAATTGTCTCACGGCTGGAAAAAAAGAATGGGGGCAAGGAAATAAAGCTATTCTCTCTACCTGCAAATTGGAGTCTGGGATGATTTAATTTTAGTGATCTCACATTGTGCTATTCTAAGCTGGAATGCATAGAACATTTTATAGCAAACTTGAAGCCCAACCTTAGAGACAATGAAGGACATCGTTTAATTGATCAAGTAGAATCCTGTAGGTCAAGTATTATTTCAGATAATTTTGTTTCTAAAGTTGATGTAATCTTCAAATTATCTAATAAGTAGCCAGAAAGGTATCTGAAGGCTTGCATATTTAACTGTGGCATTTAAATTATTTCTACATCATTCTTGATTAAAGAATGAGTATTGATGTAAATTAAACTTATATGGCATCATGAAATGACGTAGTGTAGATAAGATGATCCAGGGAGTGTGTGTCATGAGAAGAGAAGGCGCCAAGAGGAAGACCACGTGAACACCAAATTTCAAGAGTTGGGCAGAGTTAGAAGAGCCTGCTAATTAAACTGAGAAGGAGTAGATAGAGGAGACCAAACAGTTAGGGAAATCCTGACAATAGGTGGGGGTGGAATTTTGAGAAGGAAAAAGCAGTCCAGTTGCCTGGATTTGACCTCTAGAAAACCCCTAGTATGGTGGGATGTTTGGGGTAAAAGGCCAGACTAGAGTGGGATGGAAGTTAAATAGAGAGGAGCAAAAGAAACTATAATTTTCGTTCTGAAATGAAAGGAAGTTGTAGGCTAATCTGTACATATGGAAGTCAAATGGTTAATGAAAGAAAAAGTCTTTAGAGTTGAAAAGGTCTGGATTTGAAACTTGGGTCTGATACTATTAGCTGGATGACGGGGTAGACTCAATGTCATCATTTCTTTTTTCTTCCTTTTTTATAAGTGTATTTTTTACTGAAGTATAGTTTATATATAATATATTGGTTTCAAGTCTACAACACAGTGATTCAACAGTTATATACATTATTAAATTCTTACACCAATCTATGTACTTACTACCTGTCAACATAGGAAGATGTTACAGAATCACTGGCTGTATTCTCCACACTGTACTACCATCCCCATGACCAACTTATATTATAATTGAGATATTTGAGCCTCTTTATCCCTTTTACCTACCCCACCCATGTACTCCAACCCCTCCCCGATGGTAACCACCAGTCCCTTCCCAGAGTCTATGAATCTACATACGTATTCACAGTGGAATATTATTCAGTGATAAAAAGGAAGAAATCCTGATATCTGTGACAACATGGATGCCCCTAGAGGGTATCATGCTAAGTGAAATAAGTCAGGCAGAGAAAGACAAATGTCATATGATTTCACTTACCTGTGGAATCTATAAATGAAACAAAACAAAATGAACATCATCAAATAGAGACATGAATGCTTATTTTGCAAAGTGGCTTTAGGGAATAAAGTGCACATCGTGTGTACTCTCCCTAGCCAAGTGTAAATACTTAAATGGTAGCTATTGATATTGTGAAAAAGTAAGTTAGATCCTCCCTCCTTTTAATGAATATGTTATTAATAATGATGTCTGTGATACTAGATGCTATTGACAGTCTCTATTAATCAGACATTCTTGATGGCTAAAATGAAATTAATTAAGCATTAAGTAATTTATTGGAAGAGTGTATCATGTAGGTTAAAATAAAATAAAAAACTGGAGTGCTGAGATCAAGCAGAGATCCCAGCAGACAAGGTGTGGCCAAGATGCAAAAAGGTTGCCACAAAGCCATCTGCAGAAGACCCTGCAGCGTGGCTGACAGCAGGACACACTCTGCCACCTGCCCACCCTGCGGCTGTGAGACTGCATCGTGCACCCTGTAACAAGCACGGTCCCAGGACTGCTCACCCTCAGCGCTCTTACCATTTGGGACAGACTGATTGGGGAGGCTTTCCGGTAAATGGTAGGATGCCCAGCACCCTCTCTAGCCTCTGCTGATTAGATGCCAATAGCACTTCCCAAGTCTTGACATCAAAAATTTCCCACACATTATAAAAGGGCCCCAGTTGAGAAACACTGTGCATTGTAAATATCGCTGACTTGTACTACTGTTTCACTTGCAAAACTCAAAGACGGACACGGAGCATCCACTTAGTTAGACGTGGGGCACACAACCAGGGTCTCACTACCTGGAGAGAAAAAATAATATCACCCCAATTTAATTTTCCATGTTGAAGATGGTCAACGTCCACTTACCCTGGATTCCCCTGCTTTATGTTGTGTTAAAATGCTGCTTATGAAAACAACAAAATCCATACAGTACCCTACATGCCAAATATTATGCAAGACCCACTCATGGAAAACAACAAAATCCATACAGTACCCTACATGCCAAATATTATGCAAGACCCACTCATGGTGGTTTGTAATCTCTACTACACTTTAAGGCAAATATTTTTAGAATTATTTTACTGATGCACAAAATGGTGCTTTTTAGACCTTGAGACTTTGCCCACCATCACACAGCTACCCACCAAGTTTGTCTAGAGAAAATGTCCATTATCTTTTTTCAGACCAACTGCAGTTTATAATAATTCTACCTCAAGTTGCTCTCTTTTGTTTGCTACTTAAAGTAAATGATTTTTAATTATACTGAACTATAATTTCTCCACTGTAGGAATGCTTCCGAATAATTGCAGGGTTCTTTTTGACTCGCGTCTCTATTCAATAAGCAATAGCACTGCCTGTTGGTCTCCTTCCAAATTCTCTTCCTGTCTCTCAAGTTAAAATTGTTTCAGTGTCATGAATACGAGAAAGGATTTCTGTTCTGAAAAATCCTTGAAGATGACTTTTCAGATGGCATCTGGATGAAAAATATCAATTCTAGGTTTCATTCTTACCTGGGAGAGTTCATTTTTACTTCCTCATAATGTGTAATCTCGCCAACACAGGATTTCTCCTCCACACCAGCCACCTAGCCCAGAATCACTCAAATTGAACTGGTCTCCCCATGGTCGCATGCAGGCTGGGCACCTAGAGAATCTCTTGCAGACACTGCCCAAATGGTCCATTTAGTTTTGGCTATAATGATTCAGTACAACTGTATTTATTTGTGTAAATATAGTTGAATAGCTCTTTATCTACCACTTATATTTATGCTCTTTGATAGTCTCTGTAGGGACTTTATTGCTTTAGTCTGTTTGGGCTATTATAACAAAACACCATACACTGGGTAGATTAAACCATAAGCATTCATTTCTCACAATTCTGATTGTGGGAAGTCCAAGATCAAGGAGCTGGCAGACTCAGTGTCTGGTGAAAGTTTGCTTTCTGGGTCATGGACAACCTTCTCTGTGTGTCCTCACATGGTGGAATAGGGAAGGGAGCTCTCTGGGCTCTCCCTCATGACCTAGTCACCTCCCAACTCCTTATACCCTCACATTGGGAATTAGGATTTCAATATACGAACGTTAAATATAAACAGTCAGTCCATTACATTTATTTTCCTTTGTGTTTCACCCTTACCACACATTTACACTTACGAATTGAACCATGTTTTTGAAAACTTTAAGTCATTTATACATGTTATTATATTAATGTTATTATATAAATATAAACTGCCTCACACAAATATGCAAAATTCCTGAACATTTAATATATTTAATAGTTTTGCTGTCAATAAATGTTTTTGATTGCATGCCAACCAACTTGCCAGAAATGTTATAGGATCCACTATTGATAATAATCTGTTGGGCTAAGAAGTCTGTTGGCCTCATTATGATCCAAATCTTTTCATTCTCTGGTGAATATCATGTCTTTGAAGTTTTATCTTTCAACATGAAATATGGATAAGAAGAATGGGAGAGGCTTGGCAAAAGAAAGAACTGTAATCTCAGGGGGTTTCACTCTCTTTCCCATAGTGTATCCATATCAGCCAAGGTGCCAAAATCTAAGGGTAACATAACAAAATTAATAGCCATCCTTAACTGAGTGTCTACCAGGTTACACGTACTGGGCAAAGGGCCTTATATGACATATGACTTATTTATGTATTACTCAGGACCGCTAGAACGTTAATTTATTTTTACTCTCTTTTCATAGCTGAGGAGTTTACTTGTAATAAAACCAAGCATGTGGCATGTCAGTACCAGGGCTGTGTTCTAACTGGTGCTTTCTAGTTCCGAACGTGGGAATGTTCTTTTGTTACGGAAGTGTTACTGGCCTAGGAGATGATTGGCAAATGGTTAGTAGTGTGATTTGGAGTAGAGGAGCAAAAGGAATTCAGGTTAAGAGTAATATCACTAGGAATTTATTTATTTATTCATTTATTTTTGCTCTTACAAACGTACTTAATGTATTTGTTAACCATGTGTGTATTTAACAAATGTCATATACCACTTACTCTTCTGAGCTCTTTACAAACGTTAACGCACTGAGTTCACATACCAACCTTCTAAGGAAGCTGTATTTATTATCACCATTGTAGAGGTGAGGGCGGCAAGACGTAGAAAGTTAACACCCTGCCTAAGGCACGTTGCTGGTGGTAAGTGGCAGAACTGGAATTCCCAGCCAGGTGACCTGGCTGCTGTCCTTGCCTCTCACGGGTACCCTGTGCTGGGAGGTGCGGAGGGAGTCCCATGCACTCTCCTGTCCTCGCCTTTTTGCAAGGCTTAAATTCCACAGTGAATCACTAAACCCAAAGCCTTGCCTCGTCTCCTCCTTCCCTTCTCAGTCTTTCATGTCAATTGCCAAGCATGTTATTGTTATCTCCTCTCAGCAAGACAAAACCAATCAAAACAAAAAGCCCAGAGTACTCCCATTTCTCTTCACAAATGCTTTACAGATTTCTCTGCCCCATTTTCCTACTGCTCTTTATAGTAAAACTCCCAAAAAAGCATTTTTCTATACTCACATTGCCCTCTTTACTTATCTTCCTCCATTTCTTTTTGAACGCCCTTTAGGTCGCCACCCCCAGTCCTCCATCAAAACTGCAATGAGCGGCATCACGACTGGCTTTGTATTGCTTAATCCAGAGGTGAATTCTTACTCCTCACACTTTTGGACGCCTCATCCATTTTTAATACTTAAAATACTTACTTTTTTCACTTTTTCTTTCAGAGCACTACCATTACGTGGTTTCCCACTTAACTTTCTGGCAGCTCTATCCTAGTCTATTCTGGTCCTTCCATATCTCCTCCACCCACTCAGCAAGGGAATGTCCCAGGGTTAGCCCTTGGACCTCCTCTCCTTATATTTATATGTTTATATTTATATTTGCTCCCTATGTGGTCTCATCTAGTCTCACAGCCTACTAACATCTCTATATAGATTACTCCCAAATTTTATTTCAATCCATACCTCTTTCTGGAATGGTAAACACACGCGTCCAATTGCTTAGTCTACAGGTGCCCTCAAATGTGTAACAGGCATCTCAGATTTAACAGGTTCAAAGCCAAGTTCCCGGGCTTTTCCCAACTGACCTCTGTCCCACTCCTGCACCCCCCACACAAAACATTCCTCCTCCGCTCCACCCTCTGCCCCCCAACATCAACCTGCTCTTACCCCTTGTTGTCCATTTCAGTACATGGAAACTCCACCATTCCTTCTCTGGTGTCTTTTCACATATCCCACAGAGCATCTAGTTTCCCTCAAAATATGGCCATAAATTCACCACTTTTTGTGACCCTCTCGTTTCTACTCTGATCCACCTGGATTGTTTATAATTTTCCTGAGTGTGTCCATACTTCTACCTTGCTGCTGTGGTCTGTTTCCCACACAGAATTGGAGTCATCCCTGTACAGCACGGTAAGGTCCTCTGCTGAACACCTTGTACTGCACCCCCCTCATTAAGATTAAAAGTCTCAGTTCCTCTAGGACTTAAGGGCCCTACTTGCATCTCTGACCTCTTCTTCTCCGATGGCGCTGCCCCCAGTTTCCCGCTCCTCTTGCCACACTGACTCCCTTCACTGTTACTTGAACATCTCAGACATTCTCCCAGAGCAAAGCTTGCCGTTTCCTCAGATGAAGCAGCTACGTATGAGTGGCTCACTTTCTCACCTCCTCCAGATCTTTACTCAACTGCCGTCTTCTCAGTGACATCTCTTCCAGTGACCCAGTCAAACGCGTTCATCCTCCCTCATCTCCAGGCACTAACTGAACCCCTTTCCCGCCCTCGTTTTCTCTTTAAGGCTTATCACCTGTGAATATGTTAAATATGTTATGCATTTTATATATTAATGTCTTATTTTAGTTGTCACATAGAATATTAAAAGGATAAAGCTGTAATAAAGTTCACAGTTACTATGCTTCCATCAAGGATATTGTTAAGTGACCCTGGCCACCCTACGGGTGTCTGGCAGTGAAGAGTACAGTTTTGGGCCACTGTCTTTGTTCATGCTAAGGATCAGGCTGCCCTTGCTTTTGTACTATCAGTGCAAATGTCATTACAGTGAGAAGGACAAACAGCGTCTTAATAGTGTTTGAAAAATAGCTTTGACTCAGTGGATCCTCTGAAAGGATCTCTGGAAGCTGGAGCGTTCTGCCAAACACACTTTGAGGACTGTGATCCTAAGTGCTTTGAATGTTCAGAATAAATACAATTGAAACATAAGTAGCTTACAGCTACCATAATTAGGTTGATATAGCCAACAAATTGAACAAATATTCAAGACAAAATGCCATTAAATAATAAACATTTTCAGATGCAATGCCATTACCTAAACACAAAACTTCAGAGCACAGGACAGAATGCCAGAACTTCAAAAACAAAACAAAACTCAGTCCATGGAAAATGGACAGTTAGAAAGTTTTTAGTTACAGAAACATTTAGTTACTGAGAGACTAAAATTGACTTTTCAGTATGTTATTAAAATAACACTAGCCTGTATAATTCTTGAATCTGTGTATCTAATTCAGATATTTCCCCTCAAGTTCAGAATCATACATATCCTTCCAACTTCTTCCTGGGCATCCCTGCCAGAGTACTTGTTACTGTTTTCTGAACCCTCTCCTATCCCACACGCTCCCTGAGGGCAGACACATATCCTTTTTCTCCGTGGTGCACACTTGCACAACCTAGTGTTTACTATAATGACTGGCATATGACTGCTAAAATTTCTGGAAATTTTTCTCTTTGCCCTTACTTTAGAGGACAATAGCTTTACTGTTCTATGTTCTCTCTGTGTGTTCTCATTGAACCCTCATGACAATCCTGTAAGGTAAATATGCTGTCTCCGTTTTATAAAAACAAATGTACAATGCTCCAAGAAAAAGCTTCCAGTGTTAATAAGAAATTCCATTAGTTTCCAGTGCTGACAAAGCTCAGGTTGAATACACTCTCACAGCCTGATGGAAGGCATAGTCATGCTCGGTAATTGTTAATTGAATGAATAAATGTCACATTGGAGGGTCTTGAAAAAAATGTATGATAAAGTCATTTTGGTGGGTCTTTAAAGACATGTTTGTTTCATATCTTTATTGATTTTGGGGAAGCAAACTCCTGTCAATTATATCAATTCTGTTAAATAAAAATCATAATGTTACCAAGGGGAAAATTTAATGGAATATTTATATTGATACAAATGCTCTGAGGATATTTATATTCCACTCATTTTTTTTTCTTTCTTCTATATCTCACCAGATCAATTTATTGGCTATTTACAAACAGTAGGGTGGCTTCTTCCTTGAAAGTTACTAATAAGTATTTATAAGCAAAATGCTGAGATACAGTAAACTGGAAAGCAAACTGCATTTTGCTTTAAAATTATCAGATTTTTTTTCCTGGGCAAATAATTGGGATTGCTTTCTCAAGTGTGGAAAAGGTTTCCTATAGGCTTCACATTAACAAAAATAGACTTATTAAATTGTCTTAACTATGACTCAGGTGGTGTCCACGCAAAACTAAATTGGATACTTGTCAGTTAAATAACCATCAATTTAATAGCTCATTCTTCAGGGGAGATGATTTTGAAGTTTTATTCTGATGAAGTCAGTGATCATTTTTTGATATATTGTCTATCCTTTGTATACATGCATAAGAATCTGTCACTATGTCTGTAATTTGGTATATATCATCCTTTCCTTATTATGCTTTTTGGATACATACCATGATTGCCCTGGAGCATTTTCTGGGAGGATCAAAGTAGTGAAACATCTCTTTTCTCTAACAATCTTTTCCCAAGCTTCTACCTAAGAATAAATACTGTATATTGAGCTCTGCCATGTCTATCATGAATCCTAAGCACACTGATAAGTGATTAGAAAGATTAATGCCGAGGGAAGTTGACAGGGCTCAAATACTAAGGAAATAGACCTTAATGTGAATCACACAACATACAGAACAAGCACTTTCAGGTCGGGCATATATTGGTTCAAATCTAGATTCTGTCACTTATAATTCAGGCAATTTAATAAACCCCTCTGAGAAATAGTTCATTATTTTGTAAAACAGAGACACTACCTACCAACATACACTGTGAACATTGAATTTAATATATGATCATAGATACATATGTGTATTACTGATTATGTTATATGTAGTTAGTATGTTACAATATACTATGACAGGTTATGTCATATGTCATACCTTATATTGAAAACTGCATGTAGCATGGTAGATATGGAAAATATGTAAATACTCAAAAATAATTACCATGACTTCTAAGTTATAAACTGGGATAAGCACAATACATTTTTATAGTTTGAATGTAGGTTTGCTGCTGCAGATTAACTAACAATGGAATAAAGAGACCCAAAGTCAAAGAAGACAAGTTTTTAATCAAATGTTCAATGGCTGACCGTAATTTAAACCACAGTTGAGTAAAAGAATTATCTGTAATAATCACATAATAACCAGCATGACTTTGGCTTTAAATATTTTAGTTTATGCAGCTTTGTTTTGTTAGTGACAGGTTTGATCAGTGGACAAAGAACATACCTTGCATGTTTCTCCATGGTCTACAGGGCCCAGATGCACACAGAGATGGTAGAAGAGCAAACCTGCCAGAGCTGATGGAACAGTGAGAGTTATTAAACCTTTGAACCAAAGGAATGTGTGTTTACTGTGATGGATGACAGATCGTGAATTTTGCATATAACAGATCAATAAGAGTCCCAGTGCATAATATTAGTAGGTTAATGAAATCAGGCTGCTTGAAATTGATTACAAAATGTAACAAAAAATAGTAATTTTTCAAGAAAAAATATAAAAATGAACAAAACCTTCCCCTCAAAATCAAATCTCTCTGATCTTTTTTTTTATATAATTTATTTGGGTATCATTTATCTACAATTACAGGTGCAATACCATGGTGATTAAACTTCCCCCTTCATCAGGTCCCCCCACCAACCCCATTACAGTCACAGTCCATCAGCAGAGTGAAATGCTATAGAATCACTACTTGTCTTCTCTGAGTTGTATAACCCTCCCCATGCCCCCCCAACATTATGTCTGCTAATCATAATGCCCTTTTTACCCTCTTATCCCTCCCTTCCCACCCATCTTCCCCAGTCCCTTTCCCTTTGGTAACGATTAGTCCGTTCTTGGGTTCTGTGAGTCTGCTGCTGTTTTGTTCCTTCAGTTTTTTTTTTCTTTGTTCTTATGCTCCACATATGAGTGAAATCATTTGATACTTGTCTTTTTTGGCTTGGCTTATTTCACTGAGCGTAATACCCTCTAGCTCCATCCATGTTGTTGCAAATGGTAGGATTTGTTTTCTTCTTATGGCTGAATAATATTCCATTGTGTATATGTACCACATCTTCTTTATCCATTCATCTACTGATGGACACTTAGGTTGCTTCCATTTCTTGGCTATTGTGAATAGTGCTGCAATAAACATAGGGGTGCATCTGTCTTTTTCAAATTGAGCTGCTGCATTCTTAGGGTAAATTCCTAGGAGTGGGATTCCTGGGTCAAATGGTATTTCTATTTTGAGTTTTTTGAGGAACCTCCATACTGCTTTCCACAATGTTTGAACTAATTTGCATTCCCACCAGCAGTGTAGGAGAGTTCCCTTCAATCTCTCTGATCTTAAAAGGTGATTTAGCCCAAGTGCCCAAATTGTTAACTTTTGCAATGTCACACAACTAATTCCCCATGGGTCACATGGACTAAGTGGTAGACTCACGAGACTTGACTGGTGCCATGTTCATGCTTTTGGATTGTTCAATGTGTATTATACTATGTTTATATGTTTGTATGTTTATACCAATGTTAATAAAAGGGTGTAATATTTATAGTCCTACTTAATGAAAAATAGTTTGGGATTTTTTTGAAAGTTTTAAAATATTAAATGATTTCTGTTTCTAGAAATAATTTTAACCTTCCTTTTTTAAAGAAAATACAGATGATTCATCTTAATTACATTCACTCTTGTGAAAATGAATCACTACACTAAATTGAATTCTCAAATCAAAGCAAAAACATTTGTAGCATCTGGCATAGTAATTAATGAGCAAAGAATGAATTGCTACATTTGCATCAAACATATTAAAAAATACAGTTGAATTCTATTTCATTGAAGGCTTTAGGGATTCCGAGATGACTGCTCTCATTATTCTAAATTTAAACTATATAGTAGATGATGTGTTGAGCTGCCCCCATCACTGTCCAGTTCAGAGGCACTCGTATGCCTAGCAGTCAGGAGTGTCCATTGCAGATGGCTAAAAGCTCAGGGACCCTCCCCAGGACCTACCCTTGGTCAAACAGCTGCTTTGCCAAAGGTTCTGCTCTCTCCTAGAGAAGATCTCTAATCAATAACTTACTGATGCTAGGATATGACTGCTTGACACCCTTTCCTCAATTCAAACCAATTCTAAAGAGTCAGCTCCGCCTCAGAGCCCCTCATGATATCCCGCTGGGCCTCGATGCAGCGGCACTTGGTTCAGCTCCTTCTTCTGCCTAATTCAACTACCCTTATTCCTTTACGGAGTAGTTCTGAGAAAAACATACAATGTGTTCTCTTCCAAAAAACCGCCTGCATAAAAATATCCATTTTAGAATCTAATCCATGGGAAACCTGACATAAAATAACTTGCACTGGAAATGTTCCTAAAAGGCAGGCAAAAAAGTGGCATTTCGAAGATGGAGCAGCAGCTGGAAATGAGGATGCCACCACTGATGGTAGCTGACAGCACCTAGCACCCCATGGACGGGCAATTGCTGCGTATTTCACTGATGGCCAATGAGAATGAGATACATGTGGAAGGGATTACTCTTGGCTATTGCAGTACTTCACATGACTCTTAGAAAGAAATGAAAAGTCAATGGTTCACACTGTGAAGTCTACTTACCAGAAATCTCATGGCAGATAGAGGAGGATAGAATGAAAAAGTTCATAAAAGTGAGCATAGTAGGAGGCCAGAACACACAGGAGCTACCTATGCTCTGTGGCAGAACTGAGAAGAGACTCCTTGAACTAAAGCAATATGGAATGTGCTGGCAAGAGGATTGCCTTCACCTTAAGGGAGTTTCTCCCCTTGAGGCCAGGACTGATGGTAATATTAGGCTCCCTGATAGCAATGAAGATGGTAAGAAACTAAACCAGTGGAGTCAGGTGGCAACTTTTAATTATCAGAGCAGAGTGGATGCAATGATCATTATTATTGGCAAGTAGTAGATTGAAGGGATCTGACCTACAGAGACTGTACAAGTAGTTAACAGAACACATTGGTACCAGCAGCAAGAAATGTGGGAACCCAGCAAATGTGGAACTTAATTTATAAACCAAAAGAAATCATTATGGATGCTCAGAAGGCAGAAGGTAACCAATCCAGTAAGAAGCCATGACTCCTTGCCCAGCTTCTGGACTTGAGACAGGGTTCAGATCCAGAAGCCATTATCCAAGGAGAGAGAGCGCTGTTCGCAACCTCTAATACAACTCCTATGGACGCTTACTGGTTCTAAAAGCATTTTGTAGATGCTTTGAGATTTTCTATGTCTGCAATCGTGTCATCTAGGAATAGAGAGAGTTTTATTTCTTTCTGTCACTTTCTTATATCTTTATCTTTTTCTTACCTTGTTGCAGTGGCTAAGATTTTCGTTGTGATGTTGAATACAAACAGTGAGAGTTGACATCCTTATCTTGTTCCTGATCTTAGGGGAAGGTTTTCAGTCTCTAACCATTAAGTAAGATATTGGCTTAAATATTTCTGTAGATGCTATTTTTCAGGCTGAAACAGTTTACGTCTATGCCTAGTGTCCTGAGAGTTTTTATCATGAATAGATGTTAAATCAGATATCCATATGCAAAAATAAGAAACCTTGATCAGCATTAAATAAAAATAGAAATGAAATGAATACCTAAAATGAAACCTTAAATGAAAGGCTAAAATTATAAAACCTTTAGGAGAAAATATAGAAGGAAATCTCTGTGACCTCAGGAAAAGATTTCCTAGATAAAGCACTAAAAGCCAGATCCATACAAAAAAGAGATGATGAAATAAACTTCATTAAAATTAAGAATTTCTGCTCTTTGAAAGACTAAGAGAATAAAAATATAGGTCATTGTCTGGAAAAAAGTATTTAAAATCACATGTTGGTAAGAGTACATAAAAATATAAAGAAGGATCAGAACACATTAAAAAGAAAACAATCTAATAATAAAATGAGCAAGATTTGAACAATATAGCAAATAAGATATACCGGTGGCAAATAAGCACATGAAAAAAGTTCATCATTAAACACAAATTAAACAGAATGAGATACTATGTAACTCTTAGAATAGCTAAGAATTTTTTTTAAGTGACAATTCTAAATTCCAGAGGATGCAAAGCTCCTGAAACTCTCATATATTGCTGGTATGAATGTAAAATGCGGCAGCCATTTTAACAATTTGGTGTTTTTTTAATTAAGTAGGCAAAAACCTACTGTAAGACTCAGCAACTTCAGTCATAGATATTTGCCCAAATGAAAAGTAAACCTATATTCACTCAAGACCTGTATGTAAATGTTCGTAGTGACTTTATTTGTAATTGTCAGACCTGGAAAAATCCAAAGAGCCCTCATCTGGAGAAAAGATGATGGTGGCATGATCATACAGTACTGTAATACATAGCAATAAAAAGGGAACGGACTCCTGATGACACTCAAAACTTGAATAAATAACGAACACATTATGCTAAGTGAAATACGCCAGTCTTTACAGACTACTAACTACATTATTCCATTTATATAACATTCTGGAAAAGGCAAAACTCTGAGGAGAGAACAGGATTAGTGGTCAAAAGAAGCAAAGTGGGAGAGGATTGTGGTGGAGTCTTGTGACTACAGGTTTGTCACCCCTGCAAACTGGACACTGAAAAACTGAAATTTACTACATGTAAATTATACCTTAATTTAAAACTCTAACCTGGGCCTCTGAAATCAGAAATCACAATCAATTGAAGTTAACTAATTTCTATTCATTATTGAGAAAAAATGCACTATGTAAATTGAAAATGTATAGCATCCATTCAAGAATTCACCATTTGGAAGAGAAATCTTGTTCGAATGTTGTATTCGCCACCTAGGGCCACCACAATGAGTATTACAGCTTGGGTGACTTCAACAACAGAAATTCATTTTCTCACAATTCTTGCTGCTGGAAGTCTGGTGTTAGCAAGATTGTTTTTCCTGTTTATCTCCTTGGCTTGTAGAGAGTTGCTCTCTCCCCGTGTCCTCCCATCATTGTTCCTCTGTACATTTCTGGGTCCAGATTTCCTCATCTTACAGGGACACTGGTCATAATGGATCAGAACCCACCCCAATTATCTCATTTTAACATAATTATCTCTTCATAGATCCTATCTGCAAATGCAGCCATATTCTGAGGTATTCGGCATTGGGAATTCAACATATGAATTTTGAGGGGGCAAAATTCAGCCCGTAACAAGTAACAAATTTTTAATTATTGTATTAAAATAATACTATTGTATAAAATATAATACTATTGTATTGTATAAAATAATACTAAGTAACGATTAAAGTTTAAATAATGAAGTATTGATTTATTAATTCCTAATGTCCACATATCCCAATTCAAATAACAACTAAAATCCTGGCATTCTTTATCTGATGGTGATTTTACAAGTACTGCTGGACTTGATGGGAAGTCACAGTGCAGCTAATAATTGACAACATCGTTATCGGGACTCCAAGTTCTCCATCAAATTTTCCCTCTCTTCCTGAGAAAGCCCAAGTGGTTCATATTTTATTACAAGTTTCTTGGAATTCTGTGTTTCCGGTGTCTTTCCATGTGGGTATCATCTTGCTGTAGGGCAAGCTAGTGCTGTTAGAGAGGGTGCCCCACTCACCATCACTAGGGAACGAAACCAGGGCACCACTCCTCCACTTCTGGGTTTGCTTCTCTGACCCACTGTTTTCCTGCTGTTCACAGGCTCTACTCCTGAGACTCAGTGTGCATTCCTTTAGAATCAAGACAACAAGGGATTCTTTTTACATTGAAAGTTTAGTAAGAAGACTATTAGTTTACGAAAGACCGTTAGGTTTTGTTTTGGTCTCAGAGTTTTAGGTTTTTGTTTTCTTTTGAAAAATATATACATATATTTCTTTGTACTATTATGATTTCTTGCCCAAAGCTGGGGATATAGCATTCATGTTATATTAATGCTGTAAATCTGATTTTTTAGGTAGATTGCACTCAGAAGTGTATATATGTGCATATTCATTCATTTTACATTATCTCCTTTCCTCTCAGTCAAATAATTAAGGTAATTTTCAGGTGCAATGATTTTTTATAAATATGTGTGGCAGAACTCTTGCTATTTGAATCCATGGAAGTACAAATGGCTGCTTTGTTGATCCCTTAGATAAAAACCAATTTCCTTTTAAAGTCTGCATATCACTCTGGAAGCATATGAAATAATGCCGCAACCAAAATCATGAGGCAAATGAGGTATTTCTCTAGCTGAGTGCAAATGTATTCTTGAAGAGAATAGCATTTGCACCAGGAAATTACAGCTAAGGCCAACAGTTTTCAAAGGGAAATTTCTTAATGGCTGTTTAGTGATTCAGAGAATAATCTTTTTCAAAGCCTGCAAATATTCATAAGTATAGGTCCTTCCTTTGAGAAAATTTACCAAGAATTAAAAAAATACAAATGGGTTTCTTTCCTTTGGACATAATATTACTTATCATCATCTAAATTGGGGTTTCTCAACTGCAGCACTGTTATTTTCTCAACTGCAGCACTGTTATTTTGGACTAGATAATTCTTTGTTGGTGGAAGGAGGCTTCCCCAAACAGTGTAAGATGTTTACCGGCATCCTTGGTCTCTACCCCTAGATGCTGGCAGCAAATCCCTTACGCTAGTCATGACAATCAAAAACATCTCCTGACCTTGCCAGATGTCCCCGGGGAGATAAAATTGTCCCCAGTTGAGGAGCACTGATTTAAATATATAAGTATGCCCTATTCTGCTCACATTATACCAAGGATATTTATTTTCAAACCTGTGTACACAGTCTGGAAGTCTGTAGCATGTCTGCATATTGAAATGGTAAATGGATTGCAAATGAAATAATGCAAGTGGCAATTGAAGAAGTGGGCATTATCAGGTAGAGAGTCTATAGGGACAAGATAATACAGGTTTTCAATTAGTAGAAAGAAGATACTTGAGATAAGGATTTGTCTTTTCTATGCAGATTAAAGCTGAATTGGGAACATGAGTGGAGGTTACAGTGAAAAAAACTGTTTAAGTAATAGAATAATTTAAATAATTAGTAACTGGCTAACATGGTGTTTTAATTTTTCTTATGTCAGCTATTTCTGAAGCTATACATTTTTATACCTGTTGATCATATATTATTTTATATTTGAATTACCAATTTATGTTATTCATAAATTTTACTCTAGTGGTACTTGAATTTTCTTATTAATTTGTAAGAGCCTTTTGTACAGAAAGGCTGTCAATTTTTGCCTGCTATATGTATTAGTACATATATCATTACTGTATTTTTTAAATCTCTCATTTCATTTTTGTTTTTTTCATAGAGAGCTTTCCTAAAAAGAAAAATTGTACTTTTATTAATTTTTGCTTTTATTTCTTCATTTGCTCTTTTCCATAATCAGAAAAATAAATACTCCTCTATACATTTCTCAAATACGTTTGCGTTTAACTTGTTTAGTAACTTTTATAGCAAATTCTGGAGGAAGCAAATGAATCTTGGAAAAAGAGTGAAAACAATCTAAATGCATTGTTTGATCATCAGTAAACTGACCTAAAGTCTACTGAGTGCCTACAGCACGCCCGATGTAGTGGGTGGGTGGTTTACAGGTTGTCACAAATGACCTTATTTAATAGGCACCACTATTAACATAATATCACTATGCTTGGTTTGTAGATGGGGAAATTAAAGCCCACACATGGTAAAGTTTTGATCAATGACACACAGTTGTTAAGTAGAGGGGCAGAAATTTAGACCGGTTCTGTTTAACCTAAAGCTCATATTCTTTCTATTACAGCAATATTGTGTCAGCAATAGGGAGTCTCGTGGACTTTTGGAAAATGACTTGAGCAGAACTGTGCTTTAAGAAAATCAATTTAACAATAGCTGACACGGGAATTTTTTAAAAAAGAAAGTCTGGAGGCTATTGAAGTAGACAAAGTCAAGGATAATGAAATCCTTGTATCTGATTGAAAGTAGTAGCTAGAAATTGAAGAGGAAGAAGTAGAGAAGAGGTATTATGGGAAGAATATTGAGAGGACAGAGTAACTGATTCAATGTTGGGGAAAGAAAATAGATGTTTTAAAGATGATTAGGGATTTTCTGACAATTCAACCTAAAAACTTTCATGAGTAGCTTTTCAAATAAAGTTTTCAAAGGAAGATTATAGGGCGAACTTTGGAAACCCTGGGGTGCCAAATAAAGAGGCAGGACCCTGGTGATGGTTTAAAGTGAAGGTTTGCATCTTGAGATGGGGGAAAAATTAGAATTGAGTTATAGATGCGGGAATTATCTGTACTGATACAATAGAAACGGTGAGATTGCCAACCGTAGGAGTTGAAAAAGGAAGAATCATGGACAGATTCTTCGGAAATGTTTATATTTAAGTGGTAGGAATAAGAAAAGAATTTAGATAACAAAAATAAAGCAGTGAATAGAGAAGTAGAAAGGGAAAAAAGAGTTTTTGTAAAAAGAAGTAATCATGAGTTGCAGTCAGTATCTGTCAAAATTTTTAAACAGCATCTGACATGGACTGTGAGTGCCATACCCATATTCCTTCATATCAACCGGGTTAGTACATGGCTGTCCAAGGTCCAGTTCCCAGCACGTGCCTTCCTTTGCCCGAGAGCTTTCTCCGGTCCTCAGAGCCTGCTTGCTCACACCATGAGCTGACAGTGTCAGAGAATTTCTCCCCAACCCCAGCGGCCCTCAACAAATGCATGTGACTTAGTTTATAAGTACGCCAACTCCCTTTTGCGCCTTCTGAGACCCGCTTCTACGCTGGCTGTGCCCGTTTCCCAGCGTGCTGAGCACTGAGTAATTCTCATGGGAAACTTGCCTGATAACAAAGCTGTATTGACTGTCTTCTCTTTTATCTTTGCCCTAGAAGTGTTTCCTGAAACCATTTACAAAATGAAAAATGAAGCTGTTGTGCCGTTAAACTCGTATCCCCCTCAGCATCTTCTCCTGGAACACTTCAAATGAAAAGCAGAACATGACAGATGATAAAGTATATTGGCCTTAGGGACAGAGAAGTCATTGCTGACTTTAGGGACAGCTCTCACAGGTGAATGGCAGATAAATGGGGCATAAGAACCCTGAGAAAGAGAGCATGCTGGGAGATGCCAGCTGATTTGAGGTGATGTAGAGGGAAGCAGAGAAGCATTTGATGTAGGTCTGAGTCTAGACTGGGTTTGAGCCTTGCTTCCCTGCTCAGAGTGAAAAGGAGGGATGTTGAGGATCTGAGAAGAGTAATGGACTTCAGAATAGCTGCTGTGGTTAACATGATAAGCTGTTAATCAAAGTTAAAAATATTTTAAGATAGTGTTAAGTAATGAAAAGAGCGTTTTTGTTTGTTTTTTTTTGTTTTTCCATCAGCCAGAACAGCATAGGAATTCTGGACATACCTTACTAACAGTGTGACCATGTGCCAGATATTTAACCATTCTGGCTTCATTTTCTACATCTGTGAAATGGGGACAATAACATTCATCAATCAAGGATCCACGGATTAAATGCAGCAGGTAGGGCTGCCGGGCACCTTTTAAATAATAAATGTGAGCCGTTACGCCATCTAAGAGGCAAAAAATATCCAGTTGAAATTTGCCTGAGTTCAGAGTGGCAATATTCAGCTTGATGTTATGTACCTTAAAAATCAGAATGCTCATCTCTATTACAGAAATTTTGAGATAAGAAATACCTATTTGTTCCAAACTTTTCCTTTCCCAGGGGTTCTAATGGCCTCACAGGTCCCATTTTGATGATACTACCTTTGTCTGGGCATGTACTTAAAAGGTAACAAAAATAATAGTTACTTCAGCTTTGTAGATGTTTTACATGGGTATTCTTTTTCACACAGTGAATGATATCTGATTACTCTGAGAAATCAGGCTTGACTTGAGATTTCCTTCTCATTTTTTATTTATAAATCAAAACAATGTGCTAAATAACAGAATGAAAAGAATTTTTTAAGCACACTCTTAGGTCCCCAAAAGAAGTTACAACCTCAAGTGAACTCCCATGTCCCTAAAATATTCTAAATAACGTTTTCATTTTTCTCCCTTAAAACTAGATTTGCCTTTATATACTTTAATATATTTTTATTATTAGAGTCCATTAGACATGGTATCACAGCAGAAAACACAATCTTATTATTGTTTCTATAGCTATGAATCCTGTGAATTTTCTGTGCACTGTATCTCTAAACAACACGGAAGGGAAATATTCACATAATCATACTTCAAAGTTTATGGGGGTCAATCACTCTTCGTAGACACTAGCAGGGAGGAAGCAGAATGTTTGAGTGTCGGCTAGGATACTTTTGGCATTTGAATATGAATATTCTTTCTTCTATTTGCAGAATGCAAGTTATCTGTCTTTACAAATCCAGATTAAAGTAAATTTCAACACCGAAATAATTAAAAGGTTATCAGAAAGCATTTTGTCTGCATTGAATTGCACATGAATTTATTTTAAAAAATATGCAAAGAAAGCTCCTCTTTGGCAATCATAATAGAATATGCATTTATACTCATGTTCATTTAAATGATTAAACAATGACATGTTGAAACTTACTATTTCATGTGTTCTGTATTGGACACAAAAGTCCAACAATAACTCACAGTGCCTTTCCCTCAATGATTCAACCGACCACAGAGACTGTTAGCCAATTCACTTCCCTTTTGTGAATATAAATCATAAAAATGGGTTTTCCTTAGCTAGGAATTTAGTAGCATTAAATATAATTTTTTTCCTTCCTCTGATCATGTGACTTCCAGAGTTTTGGCACCAATATAAATCCATCGTCATGTACATCCCAGACTATTAAAATAAACTCCTAACTGATATCTCCACTGGAATAATTCTAGACATCTTAAACTTAGTGTTCTTCAGTGACTTCTATCACAATTAGAATAAAATATAAACTCCTTGCAACATGCCGTGATCTGTAAGCTCACTCATCTCTTCCCGTCCTCTCTTCATTCTTCCGTCTCTTCACTCTGCCCCCCTGATCTTACTCTTTCTTAAGAATGCCACTGATTTTCTTCTTCTTTAATATAGTCTTTTAAGCTGTAATTTTTTCTCCAAAGACTGCTTTAGCTCCATTCCATACATTTGGTACGTTGTGTTTTCATTTTCAATCACCTGAAAATATTTTCTAATGCCCCTTTTGAAGTCTTCATTAACCCATTGGTTATTTAGCAGTATGTTGTCTAATTTCCACATATTTGTAACTTTCCCAAATTTCTTTCTGTTATGGATTACCAACATTCTATTATAGTCATACAACATTTTGTTTGATTTCAACCTTTTAAATTTCTTGAGGCTTGCTTTATATAATCCATACTGGAGAATATTCTGTGTGACTTGTAAAGAATGTGTATTCTACTTTGTTGGTTAGAATGTTCATTATTAAGTTTAGTGATTTTTGTATTTTTATCTCTTATTTTTTTCTTTGTGTATCTTTCTGATTGTTCTATTCACGACTGAAAGTGGGGTATTGAAATCTCAAATTATTATTATTAAATTTTCTATTTATCTTTTTAATTCTGTCCCTTTTTGCCTCATATATTTTGGGGTTCTTTGATTAGTGAGTGTTAAGGATGATTTTTGTCTTAAAATCTACTTTCTCTGATACTACTTTGTATAATATAATTAGAGCTGTTCCAGCTATCTTTGTGTTACTATTTATATGGTGTGTCTTTTTCCATCCTTTTACTATCAACCTAATATATATCTTTTAGTGGGATCATTTTTTAAAATCCATTCTCTCACTCTCTACCTTTCTATTGAGATGTTTAATACGTTTTTATTTAATGTGGTTATCGATAAGGTAGAATTTACATCTCCCATTTTGCTGTTTATTTTCCATTTGTATTATATCATTGTGTTGTTTTCTCTCTCCTTTTTTATTAAGGTACCAATGATATACACTCTTATGAAGGTTTCACATGAAAAACATGGTGGCTATTACATTCACCCACATTATCAAGTCCCCCCCATACCCCATTACAGTCACTGTCCATCAGCGTACTAAGATGACACAGAGTCACTACTTGTCTTCTCTGTGCTACACTGTCTTCCCTGTGACACACACACACACCATGTGTACTAATCATAATACCCCTCAATCCCCTTCTCCCTGCCTCCTCACCCACCCTCTCCCACCCCTCTACTTTGGTAACCGCTAGTCCCTTCTTGGAGTCTGTGAATTTGCTGCTGTTTTGTTTCTTCAGTTTTGCTTGGTGGTTATACTCCACAAATGAGGGAAATCACCTGGTACTTGTCTTTCTCCACCTGGCTTATATGACTGAGCATAATACCCTCTAGCTCCATCCAAGTTGTTGCAAGTGGCAGGATTTGTTTTCATTTTATGGCTGAATAGTATTCCATTGTGTATATGTACTACCTCTTCTTTATCTATTCATCTACTGATGGACACTTCGGTTGCTTCCATATCTTGACTGTTGTAAATAGTGCAGCAATAAACATAGAAGTCATATGTCTCTTTGAATCTGAGATCTTGTTTCCTTTGGGTAGATTCCTAGGAGTGGAATTCCTGGGTCAAATGGTATTTCTATTTTTAGGTTATTGAGGAACCTCCATATTGCTTTCCACGATGGCTGAACTAATTTACATTCCCACCAGCAGTTTAGGAGGGTTCTCCTTTCTCCACATCCTCACCAGCATTTGTTGTTGTTTGTCTTTTGGATGTAGGCCATCCTTACTGGTGTGAGGTGATTATCTCATTGTGTTTTTAATTTGCATTTCTCTGATGATTAGAGATGTGGACCATCTTTTCATGTGCCTGTTGACCATCTGAATTTCTTCTTTGAAGAAGTATCTGTTCAGATCCTCCACCAATTTTTTAACTGGGTTATTTGCTTTTTGGGTGTTGAGGCATGTGAGTTCTTTATATATTTTGGATGTTAACCCCTTGTTGTATATGTCATTTACAGATATATTCTCCCATACTGTGGGATGCCATTTTGTTCTACTGACAGCGTCCTTTGCTGTACAGAAACTTTTTAGCATGATGTAGTCCCAATTGTTCATTTTTGCTTTTGTTTCCCTTGCCCAAGGCAATGCATTCAGGAAAAAGTTGCTCATGTTTATATTCAAGAGATTTTTGTCTATGTTTTATTCTAAGAGTTTTGTGGTTTCATGACTTACATTCAGGACTTTGATCCATTTCAAGTTTACTTTTGTGTATGGAGTTAGAAAATACTAACTTTGCCAGCTGTCCAGCTTTGCCAACACTAGCTGTTGAAGAGGCTGTCATTTCCCCATTGTATATCCATGGTATACTAATTGACCATATATATGTGCTTGGGTTTACATCTGGGCTCTCTATTCTGTTATATTGATCTATGGGTCTGTTCTTGTGCCAGTACCAAATTGTCTTGATTGCTGTAGCTTTGTAGTAGAGCTTGAAGTCAGGGAGTGTAATCCCCCTAGCTTTATACTTCCTTCTCAGGATTGCTTTGGCTATTAAGGTCTTATGTGGTTCCATATGAATTTTAGAACTATTCACTCTACTTTGTTGAAAAATGTCATTGGTATTATGATAGGGATTGCATTGAATCTGTAGATTGCTTTAGGCAGGGTGGCCATTTTGACATATTAATTCTTCCTATCCACAAGCATGGGATGTATTTCCATTTATTGGTATCTTCTTTAATTTCTTTCATTAGTGTCTTGTAGTTTTCAAGGTATAGGTCTTTCAACTCCTTGGTTAGGTTTATTCCTAGGTATTTTATTCTTTTTGATGCAATTGTGAATGGAACTATTTTCCTGATTACTCTTTCTGCTAGTTCAACATTAGTATATAGAAATGCAACAGATTTCTGTTTATTAATTTTGTATCCTGAAACTTTGCTGAATTCAGTTATTAATTCTAGCAGTTTTGGAGTGGGTTCTTTAGGGTTTTTATGTATAATATCATGTCATCTGCAAACAATGACAGTTTAACTTCTTCCTTACCAAAATGGATGCCTTTAATTTCTTTGTGTTGTCTGATTGCCATGGCTAAGACCTTCAGTATTATGTTGAATAAAAGTGGAGAGAGTGGGCATTCTTTTCTTATTCCCAATCTTAAAGGAAAGGTTTTCAGCTTCTCGCTGTTAAGTATGAGGTTGGCTGTGGGTTTGTCATATATGGCCTTTATTATGTTGAGGTACTTGCCCACTATACCCATTTTGTTGAGAGTTTTTATAATGAATGGATGTTGAATTAAATGCTTTTTCAGCATCTATGGAGATGATCATGTGGTTTTTGTCCTTATTTTTGTTGATGTGGTGGATGATGTTGATAGATTTTTGAATATTGTATCATCCTTGCATGCCTGGAATAAATTCCACTTGATCATGATGGAAGATATTTTTGATATATTTTTGAAAATGGTTTGCTAATATTTTGCTGAGTATTTTTGCATTTGTGTTCAGCAGTGATATTGTTCTGTAATTTTCTTTTTTTATGGTTTCTTTGCCCTGTTTTGGTATTAGAGTGATGCTGGCCTCATAGAATGAGTTTGGAAGTATTTCCTCTTCTTCTACTCCTTGGAAAACTTTAAGGAAGATGCGTCTTCACTTAATTTAAGTCTTCATTTAAGAAGACTTAATTTAAACTTCATTTAAGTCTTCACTAAATGTTTGATAAAATTCAGCAGTGAAACCATGTGGTCCAGGTATTTTGTTCTTAGGTAGTTTTTTGATTACCAATTCAATTTCCTTGCTGGTAATTGGTCTATTCAGATTTTGTGTTTCTTCCTAGGTCATCCTTGGAAGGTTGTATTTTTCTAGAAAGCTGTCCATTCTAGGTTATCCAGTTTGTTAGCATAAATTTTTCATAGTATTCTTTCATAATTCTTTGTATTTCTGTGGTATCTGTATTGATTTTTCCTTTCTCATTTTGGATTCTGTTTATGTGAGTAGACTCTCTTTTTTTCTTGATAAGTCTGGCTAGGGGTTTATTTATTTTGTTTATTTTCTCAAAGAACCAGCTCCTGTTTTCACTGATTCTTTCTATTGTTTTATTTTTCTCAATTTCATTTATTTCTTTTCTAATCTTTATTATGTCCATCCTTCTACAGAATTTGGGCCTCATTTTTTCTTCTTTCTCTAGTTTCATTAATTGTGAGTTTAGATTGTTCATATAGGATTGTTCTTCTTTCCTGAGGGAAGCCTGTATTGCAATATATTTCCCTCTTAGCACAGCCTTCCCTGCATCCCACAGATTTTGCGGTGTTGAGTTATTATTGTCATTTGTCTCCATATATAGCTTAATCTTTGCTTTTATTTGGTTATTTATCCACTGATTATTTAGGAGTATGTTAAACCTCCGTGTGTTTGTGGGCTTTTTTTTTCCTTGCATAACTTATTTCTAGTTTCATACCTTTGTGGTCTGAGAAGCTGGTTGGTACAATTTCAATCCTTCTGAATTTACTCATACTCTTTGTGGCCTATTATATGATCTTTCTTGAAAATGTTCCATGTGCACTTGAAAAGAATGTGTATCCTGTTGCTTTTGTTTAGAGTGTTCTGTCAATGTCTGTTAGGTCCATCTGTTCCAGTATGTTGTTCAGTACCTCTGTCTCCTTACTTATTTTTGACTGGTTGATCTGTCTTTTGGAGTGAGTGGTAAGTTGAAGTCTCCTAAAATGAATGCATTGCATTCTAGTTCCCCCTTTAATTCTGTTACTATTTGTTTCACATATATAGATGCTCCTGTGTTGGGTGCATAGATATTTATAATGCTTATATCATCTTTTTGGACTAACCCTTTTATCATTATGTGATGTCCTTGTCTCTTGTTACTTTCTTTGTTTTGAAGTCTGTTTTGTCTGATACAAGTACTGCAACTCCTGCTTTTTTCTCCCTATTAGTTGCATGAAATATCTTTTTCTATCCCTTCACTTTTAGTCTGTGTATGTTTTTGGGTTTGAAGTCTCTTGTAGGCAACATATAGATGGGTCTTGTTCTTTTATCATTCAGTGACTCTCTGTCTTTTGATTGGTGCATTCAGACCATTTACATTTAGGGTGATTTTCGATAGGTATTTTCTTATTGCCATTGCAGGCTTTAGATTCGTGGTTACCAAAGGTTCAAGGGTAACTTCCTTACTATCTAACAGTCTAACTTAAGTCACTTAGTATTTTATTACGAACATAATCTAAAGGTTCTTTTTCCCCCCCTTTTTCTTCCTCTTCCATTCTTTATTTATTAGCTATAATATTATGTACTTTTTAGCTATCCCTTGACTGACTTTGGGGTTAGTTGATTTGATTTTGCATCTGCTTAGTAATTAATTGGTGTACTTTCTTTACTGTGGTTTTATTTCCTCTAGTGACAGCTATTTAGCCTTAGGAACACTTCTATCTATAGCAGTCCCTCAAAATTACACTGTAAAGATGGTTTGTGGGAGCTAAATTCAGCTTTTGCTTATCTGGAAATTGTTTAATCCCTCCTTCAAATTTAAATAATAATCTTGCTGGGTAGAGCATTTTAGTTCAAGGCCCTTGTGTTTCATTGCATTAAATATATCCTGCCACTCCCTCTGGCCTGTAAGGTTTCTTCTGAGTAGACTGATGATTGGCTAATTGGTTTTCCTTTGTAAGTGATCTTTTTTCTCTCTCTGGCTGCTTTTAATATTCTGTCCTTATCCTTGATCTTTGTCATTTTAATTATTATATGTCTTGGTGTTGTCTTCCTTGGGTCCCTTGTGTTGGGAGGTCTGTGCACCTCCACGGCATGAGAAGCTATCCCCTTCCCCAGACTGGGGAAGTTTTCAGCCATTACTTCCTCAAAGACACGTTCTATCCTTTTTTCTCTCTCTTCTTCCTGTGTCCCTATAATGTGAATATTGTTCCATGTGAACTGGTCACACAGTTCTCTCAATATTCTTCCATTCTTAGACATCCTTTTTTTTCTCTCTGTGCCTCAGCTACTTTATATTCCTCTTCTCTAATTTCTATTCCATTTACCGTCTCTTCTACTACATCTAATCTGCTTTTAAATCCCTCCATTGTATGTTTCATTTCAAATACTGTATTCTTCAACATTTGTATCTCCTTCCTGAATTCCTCCCTGAGGTCTTGAATATTTTTCTGTAGCTCCATGAGCATGGTTATAACTTTTATTTTGAAATCTCTATCAGGAAGATTGGAGTATAGTTTCACTTGGCCCTCTTTATGGTGTTTGTGGGATTTTGATTTGTACCAGGTTTCTTTGACTTTTTATATTTGTAGGTAGTGCCCTCTAGTGCCCAGACGCTCTACTTTTTGGACCTGCTCAGCCCCTGGAGTGATGGTGGGGATCACCATGAGCGGTGCTGGTACCTGCTTGAAGGAAAGAACTCTTTTCTGCTTCCCAGCTGCAGTTCCTGCCTCCACTGCCAGGGCCAGTGGGCCGAGCACACAGGGAGGAGCCTCTATGCTGTGCACTTGTATCTGCCATAGGCTGGGCTGCCTCTGTCTGGCCTGGTGCAATGGTGGTGGCAGCGATTTGCAAGCTGGTGCCAGTGGGTGGAATAGCGGCAGGCTGCATATCACAGTGGGGGGCCTCGTAGCTGCATTGCCAGCCAGTGGGATGGAGCCCTGAAGCTCCTGAAAGTTCCCAACCTGCTGAGCAGAGTTGATGTCTATGTGTTAATCTCTTTGTGTTTATCCACGTTAGTATTTGGTAAGCTTCTCTAATATGTAGATTAATGTTTTTCACCAAATTTAAGATGTTTTTAGGCATTAATTCTTCAAATACTGCTGCCCTTCTCTCTCTCTCCTCTCCTTCTGGGAGTTCCATTATGCATTATGTTGATAACAATAGGTCTTTCAGCCTCTGTTGTTTTTTCTTAATTGCTTTTCCTTCTGTTCATTTTAGAAAATCTCAATTGACCTATTTTCAATTTCAGTGATATTTTCTTCTTCCAGCTCATATGTACTGTTGAGTCCTTGTAGTACACTTTTACTTCGGTTATTTTACTTTCAACTCCTGGATAGCTATTTTACTTTTATTTATTTATATTTTTATTAAGGTGTTGATATACAATCTTATGGAAGTTTCACATGAGCAACATTGTGGTTACAACATTCACCCATGTTATTAAGCCCACCCCCATACCCCATTGCAGTCACTGTCCATCAACATAGTAAGATGCTATAGAGCCACTAATTTTCTCTGTGCTATACTGCCTTCCCTGTGACCCACCTACATTATGTGCACTAATCATAATGCTCCTCAATCCCCTTCTCCCTCTCTCCCCACCCACGCTCCCCACCCCCTTCCTTTTGACAACCTCTAGTCCTTTCTTGGAGTCTGTGAGTCTGCTGCTGTTTTGTTCCTTCATTTTTGCTTTGCTTTTATACTCCACAAATGTGTTAAATCATTTGGTACTTGTCTTTCTCTGCCTGGCTTATTTCATTAAGCATAATAGCCTCTAGCTCCACTGGATGTCTACTTTTTAAAAATAATTTATTTCTCCTAGTTGACAGTCTCTATTTGGTGAGGCATTGTTTTAATAGTTTATTTTCATTCTTTAGACATAGTTTCTTTTAGTTCTTTGATTATATTTACTATAGCTGATTTGATATCTTTGCCTAATGAGTACAACAAACATGCTTTCTCAAGGTCTCAGGAAGAGTTTCTGTTGATTGCTTTTTCATTTCTGTATATGTGCCTAATTTTCATGTTTCTTTGCATGTCATAACTTTTGTAGAAAAGTGGACAATTTGAATAATATAGTATGGCAACCCTAGACATCAGATTCCTTTTCCCAGATTTTACTCATATTGCTATGTGTTATTATTGTTATTGTTGCCACATTTATTTTCTTAGTAACTCTCTTGAATGAACTTTATAAAGTCAGGTATTTTTGTCATGTATAGCCACTGAAGTTTCTTCATGCCTGGTTTAATTATTAATAAATGATTGGACAGATAATTCCTTACATGACGTGTACTGATATATCTCCTAGGCTTTACCAAGAGACTGAGGATAAAATGAGGCATGCATTCAATGTTCAAGTAGTCACTTTAGAACCATAACTTAATCTTCAGTTCCTATATTTCCAGTGCCTCATAGTCATCCAGAAGTGAGAGCTTAGGGCCTTCTCGAGTCTTTCCTGAGCACCTACCCAGCTCCATGCATGTGTGTGCCTTCTAGATTCCAAATAATATATTTTTTACTTTTCAAAACTCCCTAAAGAAACATCTGATCCATCAGCCTGGCTGGTCACCTTGTTTGTCCCATCTCTCATGGCTGCCACAGCAGGTGCAATGTTAAACAATTGCTGCTAATTGTTTTCCAAGAAGGCCCAAAGGGAAAAGTTGTTCATCCTGTGTGAGGTCTGAACCAAGTCAAACAGAGACATGCCCAAGGAATGTAATTTTCTAGGGAACTGCAGAGAGGACAAATAGTGACAATTTTCTGGAAATGAGGCTTTGAAGGAACTCCATTCCTATTCTGTTCTCTCTAACTGATCCTTGGATGCTTGTCTTCACTGTGACTGCAGCTGCGGCTTCCAAGGCTACTAGAGAACTAGGGAGAAGGGAATGAGAAAAGGGCACACAGTACATAGTTTGCTGTATTCTCTTAGAGTTAGCCATTTATCTTGAATAAATGCTCCTGATTTTTCCAAGTTCTTGGTTAACTTTCAGAGTTTTAAAAAGTTGATTTTGAGAATTTTTTCCAGTGCTTTCATTAAGTGAATAAACTGATTTTGAGTGCCATCTTAACACAAAGAATTACACTAAGCTCTTTTTTTTAAATCTTCTTTCTGTTTGAACAGAAAGAATAGTACAATGATCTGCAAAAGTTTTGACATAGTCCATCTCAGACAGATTAAGCCATCAGTAATATATTTGAGCAAAAAGAGAAAAACTAATCAGACCTATGAAAAGGTTCCAAAGAGAGGAATATATCTTTGTAATCAAAGTAAATTGTCCCTAGTGAAAGAGAAAATATATATTAATTGAAAAAAGAAAATTTTAAAGAAAAGTATAATAAAAAGAGGGCATGTTCCAATAAAGAGTATACGATAAATGACATCAAGATACTTCTGAGAGACACTAAGAGTTCATAACTGTCCAAGTACAAATTGTTTCATGAAATCTTTTACCTGTTCACAACAACTTTCTCTGGACATACAAGCATTATCGTCTTTTATGGCTTTTTAAGTGAATTTGTACAATAACTAAATCCAGGAGGCATGAGGATAAAGAATAGAATAGGCATTGTTTATGTTCAAATCTCTTCCCTTGGGTAAACACCACGAATACTGGTATTTAAGATACAGACTTTAGAAAGATACAAATCTAAATTAAATTTCTGATGCTTCTACTTAATATTTCTGTGACTTTTAACAAATACCATACTATTTGGAAACTTCACTTTCCTCCTATGTGAATTGTAGAGTTTATGAGAAATAAGCAAAATAATGTATGTAAGTTCTTAGCTCAGTTCCTAGCTTGTAATTAGTGATAGATGGCAGCTATTAGTGTATTGTCCATTTTAAATGTGCATATAAGTGAGTTCTCCTAATTCAACAGTTTTCATAATAATGTAATTTTAAGTAAGGTCTGGTCCCTACATGAACATGAACCACATACAATTTGATAAATAGTTAATGTATATAATACAATTAATAACTGAGAATTACCTAAGTATGGTTCTATCACTTCTATTTCCCTGGGTTATTGGAAAACAATTCAGAATTGTTTAAAATAAGATAATTCTGCTATCCTGTTTTATTGCCCTTGTTTCATGTCCCCATGATGTCTGAACTGTTTGTTAAAAGAATATAATTTTTTCCTTCTTTTTATTGGTGTTTTTTGTTGGTATTTACTGGCTTGTTTTTGTTGGTATGTTAAAGCAAGCATACCATTGTGAAAAGTCTTGCCATTACTGGGCTTTATTTCTGCATCATTCATCACTCAAACTCAAAGGCATAATCTATATCTACAGCATAGTCATTACTACAGGTACTTCTTTTCTATTTCCTATTTCATAGATCAATGACATACAGCATTTTCCCTTCTACAACAGTAATGATTCACAGCTATTCATTGAAGATTCTCTATGCATAGTATCAGAAATAAAAATAATAGCAATGTCTACTATTTTTTGAGAAAGATCTTGTACATACCTCGTTAATCTTACAACAAATATATTAAGGCACTATCTTCTTGTTTTATAGATGAGAATACTGATACTCAGACAGATGCCTAGGTAGAAAGTTGGACAGCTTCAATTTGAATTTTTCTGTCTGGTTCCAAGTGCATGTTCTTTCAACATTACAATATAGCTACTACATATAAACCCATTCAAAAGGGCTTCCCTTGCAATTTTAACTGTTTAAAACATCTCCAGTGATGTTGAATGACATTATGGGTTGCTTTTAAGTGTAGAAATAAACCAATTTCAAGTTAAGTTTTCAAATTAAGCATTGTCTTTAAGATTTTCCTGCATACTTTGTTCTCACTGACTCTGTCTTCCTCCTCTCAAACATATGTTGCTCTTACTACCATGTTCCTTTATCCACAGCATCTGAGGTTAAATATATTTAATGATTTAATTGTTATTAACATATAAATTTTGCTATATTGTACTTCCATGTCTTTTGTTCCATAAATTCTCAAATCATATCTGACATATTTAGCATATGGAACGAGATGTAATCCTACGTTAGGATAGTCTCACACACAAACACACACCAATGCTTGAATGCATACTGCATCCATCCATACACAAAATGCTACATTATCACCACCTCAAAACCCAATGGTTTAACAATATTTATTTTCTCACAGTCTGGAGGTAACTGAAGGTAAGCACATTTGGCTAAACTTAGCTGCAAGGCTGTGCTGTTCCCAGCTGATCACATTCATGCATCCAGAGCAAGGCTGATATATGTTGGGCTTTGCTGCATCTGTTCTTTCTTCCTTCTTCTGCAATAACTGGCTTGAGGGCATGTTCTTCTCATGACAGTATATTCACAAGAGAGGGATATCAATGATGCAAGCACTTTTCAAATCTTTGCTTGTGTAACTTCTAAAGTTCTATTGGATGTAGCAAGTCACATAGCTGAGTCCATGGAAGAAGGAGAGAGGAAAGAGAATAATTCTGAACAAGATTTAATCTACCAGCAGCCAGAAATGTATTATACATCTTTAATAGGTACCCTAAATGGTTTGAGTCTTGGATAAGAATGTAGACTGCTGTATGGTGACAGATGGTAACTACACTTAACCGTGGTGAGCATTTAATAATGAATGTAATTGATGAATTACTAAGTTGTTTGTCAGAAACCAATAATAATTTTGTATATAAACTACATTTCAATAAAAATGACTAGAAAAAAAAAAAGAACGTAGACTGCTAAGTTGACATTACATTTTCGCATCTGTATGACACCTGACATACAAATCTACTTTGGGGCTAGTTCATCCTTGTCAAAGTTCAGGAGGAGACACCACCCCAAATTTAACATCAGTTTCATCTATCAAGAGAGAATAATGATCAGATAATCCAGTCTTCTTTATAATTAATGATGAAAGAAGACAGGAGTGGCTCATTACTGTAGCCTTCTTATTTGTTTACCACATAGATAAATAGACGATCTCTCTCCCATTCATACTTCTTCAACAGTGTGAAAGGTATTTGCTAACTGTATTTTCTGTCCCCAAATAATTCTCACTTCTGTATAGTTGTGCCTATGAGGAACTATAAAAAGGTAGTAAAATAAGGCAAGATGAAAACTTGTGACTAATAGAAAATTTTGGGTGGTCCTTTAAAATAAATTTTAAACGATTTTTTTTTTATAAAACAGATAAGGCAGAAGCTCTCCCTTTTGAGAGACATATATGAATTTCATTTTCTAAATTAGTTGGCCTGAATTAGAGAGTATATTTTTACAAGGTCAATAATAATTGGTAATATGCTCTTAGAATCATTCAATGCTAAAATCTTTCAATTATTTATATATTTCTAGGTATACATACATTTATCTTCAAAGCATATATGTGTAGATTTTATGACTTACATCTTTTTCCATATGCTAAATATGTCAGTAATCTATATACCCAAGGTATAACCATTATTAATCTTATAAAGGTATCATTTTAATAACTTTAAATAATTTAAATAAAAAAAGTCTTCCATTTGCCAGTATCTCTTGAAAATATGTAAGTATCAGGTTGATACTGTAGCAATCAACCTTGTTACCAATGGAAACCAAGAAAAGCAATCTCAAGTTTAGGCAATTAAAAAAGAACAAGCCTCATGAGAAAAAATTTGGAGAAAAAAAACTTGTCAGAGTACTTTTTTTTATTAAAGTATTATTGATATACACTCTTATGAAGGTTTCACATGAAAAAACAATGTGGTTACTACATTTACCCATATTATCAAGTCCCCACTGATACCCCAATTCAGTCACTGTCCATCAGTGTAGTAAGATGACACAGGTTCACTGTTTGCCTTCTCTGTGCTACACTGTTTTCCCCGTGATCCCCCACACCATGTGTACTAAACATAATACCCCTCAATACCCTTCTCCCTCCCTCCCCACCCACCCTCCCACACCCCTCCCCTTTGGTAACCGCTAGTTCCTTCTTGGAGTCTCTCAGTCTGCTGCTATTTTGTTCCTTCAGTTTTGCTTCGTTGTTATACTCCACAAATGAGGGAAACCATTTGGCACTAGTTTTTCTCTGCCTGTCTTATTTCACTGAGCATAATATCCTCCAGCTCCATCCGTGTTGTTGCAAATGGCAGTATATGTTTCCTTCTTATGGCTGAATAGTATTCCATTGTGTATATGTACCACCTCTTCTTTATCCATTCATCTACTGATGGACACTTAGGTTGCTTCCATATCTTGGCTATTATAAAAGTGCTGCAATAAACATAGGGGTGCATATGTCTTTTTGAATCTGAGAAGTTGTATTCTTTGGGTAAATTCCAAGGAGTGGGGTTCCCCGGTCAGATGGTATTTGTAATTTTAGTTTTTTGAGGAACCTCCATATTGTTTTCCACAATGGTCGAACTAGTTTACATTCCCACCAGCAGTGTAGGAGGGTTCCCCTTTCTCTGCATCCTCACCAGCATTTGTTGTTCTTAGTCTTTTTGATGCTGGCCATCCTTACTGGTGTGAGGTGATATCTCATTGTGATTTTAATTTGCATTTCCCTGATACTTAGTGAATGTGGAGCATCCTTTCATGCGTCTGTTGGCCATCTGAATTTCTTCTTTGGAGAAGTGTCTCTTCATATCCTCTGCCCAATTTTTAATTTATTTGCTTTTTGGGTGTAGAGATGTGTAAGTTCTTTATATATTTTGGATGTTAACCCCTTGTCAGATATGTCCTTTACAAATATATTATCCCATACTGTTGGATGCCTTTTTGTTCTGTTGATGGTGTTCTTTGCTATACAGAAAATTTAGTTTGATGTAGTCCCATTTGTTCATTTTTGCTTTTGTTTCCCTTGCTCTAGGAGAGGGGTTCAGGAAGAAGTCGCTCATGCTTATATTCAGGAGATTTTTGCCTATGTTGTCTTCTAAGCATTTTATGGTTTCATGACTTACATTCAGGTCCTTGATCCATTTCGAGTTTAATTTTGTGTATGGGGTTAAACAAAAATCCAGTTTCATTCTCTTGCATGCAGCTGTCCAGTTTTGCCAACACCAGCTGTTGAAGAGGCTGTCATTTCCCCATTGTATGGCTCCTTTATCATATATTAATTGACTATATATGGTTGGGTTTATATCAGGGCTCTCTAGTCTGTTGCATTGATCTGTGGGTCTGTTCTTGTGCCGGTACCAAATTGTCTTGAGTACTGTGGCTTTGTAGTAAAGCTTGAAGTTGGGGAGCATAATCCCCCAGCTTTGTTCTTCCTTCTCAGGATTGCTTTGGCTATTTGGTGTCTTTTGTGGTTCCATATGAATTTTAGAATGATTTTCTCCAGTTCATTGAAAAATGTTGCTGGTATTTTGATAGGAATTGCATTGAATCTGTAGATTGCTTTAGGTAGGATGACCATTTTGACAATATTAATTCTTCCTATCCATGAGCACGGGATGTGTTTCCATTTATTGGTATCTTCTTTAATTTTTCTCATTAGTGTCTTGTAGTTTTCAGAGTATAAGTCTTTCACTTCCTTGGTTAGGTTTATTCCTAGGTATTTTATTCTTTTTGATGCAACTTTGAATGGAATTGTTTTCCTGATTTCTCTCTCTGCTAAGTCATTGTTAGTGTATAGGAATGCCATAGATTTCTGCACATTAATTTTGTATCCCACAACTTTGCTGAATTCAGATATTAGATCTAGTAGTTTTGGAGTAGATTCTTTGGGGTTTTTTTATGTACAATATCATGTTGTCTGCAAACAGGGACAGTTTAACTTTTTCTCTGCCAATCTGGATGCCTTTTATTTCTTTGTGTTGTCTGATTGCCGTGGCCAGGGCCTCCAGTACTATGTTGAATAGAAGTGGGAAGAGTGGGCATCCTTTTCTTGTTCCCGATCTTAAAGGAAAAGCTTTCAGCTTCTCACTGTTAAGTATAATGTTGGCTGTGGGTTTGTCATATATGGCCTTTATTATGTTGAGGTACTTGCCCTCTGTACCCATTTTGTTGAGAGTTTTTATCATGAATGGATGTTGAATTTTGTCAAATGCTTTTTCATCATCTATGGAGATGATCATGTGGTTTTTGTCCTTCTTTTTGTTGATGTGGAGGATGATGTTGATGGATTTTCGAATGTTGAACCATCCTTGTATCCCTGGAATAAATCCTACTTGATCATGATGGATGATTCTTTGATGTATTTTTGAATTCGATCTGCTAGTATTTTGTTGAGTATTTTTATATCTATGTTCATCAGGGATATTGGTCTGTAGTTTTCTTTTTCTGTGGTGTCTTTGCCCAGTTTTGGTATTAGAGTGATGCTAGCCTCATAGAATGATTTTGGAAGTATTCCCTCTTCTTCTACTCCTTGGAAAACTTTAAGGAGGATTGGTATTAGGTCTTCACTAATTGTTTGATAAAATTCAGTGGTGAAGCCATCTGGTCCAGGCATTTTGTTCATAGGTAGGTTTTTGATTACCAGTTCAATTTCATTGCTGGTAATTGGTCTGTTGAGATTTTCTGTTTCTTCCTGGGTCAGCCTTGGAAGGTTGTATTTTTCTAGAAAGTTGTCTGTTTCTTCTCGGTTATCCAGTTTGTTAACATATAATTTTTCATAGTATTCTCTAATAGTTCTTTGCATTTCTGTGCTGTCCGTAGTGATTTTTCCTTTCTCATTTCTGACTCTGTTTATATGAGTAGACTCCCTTTTTTTCTTCTTGATAAGTCTGGATAGGAGTTAATCTGTATTGTTTATTTTCTCAAAGAACCAACTCTTACTTTCGTTGATACTTTCTATTGTTTTATTCTTCTCGATTTTATTTATTTATGCTCTAATCTTTATTATGTCCCTCTTTCTACTTACTTTTGGTCTCATTTGTTCTTCTTTTTCTAGTTTCGTTAATTGTGAGTTTAGACTGCTCATATGGGAATGTTCTTTCCTGAGGTAGGCCTGTATTCCAATATACTTTCCTCTTAGCACAGCCTTCGCTGCATCCCACAGATTTTGCAGTGTTGAATTATTGTTGTTATTTGTCTCCATATATTGCTTGATCTCTGTTTTTATTTGGTCATTGATCCATTGATTATTTAGGAACATTTTATTAAGCCTCCATGTGTTTGTGGTATTTCTCATTTTCTTTACATAATTCATTTCTAGTTTCATTCCTTTGTTGTCTGAGAAGCTAGTTGGTACAATTTCAATCTTTTTGAATTTACCAAGGCTCTTTTTGTGGCCTAGTATATGATCATTTCTTGAAAATGTTCCATGTGCACTTGAAAAGAATGTATATTCTGCTCCTTTTGGGTGTAGAGTTCTGTAGATGTCTGTTAGGTCCATCTGTTCTAATGTGTTGTTCAGTGCCTCTGTCTCCTTACTTATTTTCTGACTGGTTGATCTGTCCTTCAGAGTGAGTGGTATGTTGAAGTCTCCTAAAATGAATGCATTGCATTCTATTTCCCCCTTTAATTCTGTTAGTATTTGTTTCACATATGTAGGAGCTCCTGTGTTGGGTGCATAGATATTTATAATGGTTATATCTTCTTGTTGGATTGACCCTTTTATCATTATGTAATGTTCTTCTTTGTCTCTTGTGACTTTCTTTGTTTTGAGTCTAATTTGTCTTATATAAGTACTGCAACTCCTGCTTTTTTCTCCCTATTAGTTGCATGAAATGTCTTTCTCCATCCCTTCACTTTTAGTCTGTGAATATCTTTGGGTTTAAAGTGAGTCTCTTATAGGCAGCATATAGATGGGTCTTGTTTTTTTATCCATTCAGTGACTCTATGTCTTTTGACTGGTGCATTCAGTCCATTTACATTTAGGGTGATTATGGATAGGTAGGTACTTACTGGCATTGCAGGTTTCAGATTCGTGGTTACCAAAGGTTCAAGGTTAACTTCCCTACTATCCAAGAGTCTAACAACTCACTTAATATGCTATTACAAACACAATCTAAAGGTTCTTTGTTTGTTTGTTTTTCCCTCCTCCTTTTTCTTCCTCCTCCATTCTTTGTATATTAGGTATCATATTCTGTACTGTTTGTCTATCCCTTCATTGACTTTGGGGATAGTTAATTTAATCTTGCATTTTCTTAGTAATTAGCTGTTCTATTTTCTTTACTGTGGTTTTTTACCTCTGGTGACAGCTATGAAACCTTAGGAACACTTCCATCTATAGCAGTCCCTACAAAATACACTGTAGAAATGGTTTGTGGGAGGTAAATTCTCTCAGCTTTTCCTTATCTAGGAATTGTTTAATCCCTCCTTCCAATTTAAATGATAATCTTGCCAGACAAAGTAATCTTGGTTCAAGGGCCTTCTGCTTCATTGCATTAAATACATCATGCCACTCCCTTCTGGCCTATAAGGTTTCTGTTGAGAAGTCTGATGATAACCTGATGGGTTTTCCTTTGTATGTGATCTTATTTCCTTCTCTAGCTGCTTTTAATAGACTGTTCTTATCCTTGATCTTTGTCATTCTAATTATTATATGTCTTGGTATTGTCTTCCTTGAGTCCCTTGTGTTGGGAGATCTGTGCACCTCCATGGCCTGAGAGACTATCTCCTTCCCTAGATTGGGGGAGTTTTCAACAATCACCTCCTCAAAGACATTTTCTATCCCTTTTTCTCTCTCTTCTCCTTCTGTACCCCTATAATGAGAATATTGTTCTGTTTGGATTGGTCACACAGTTCTCTCAATATTCTTTCATTTTTAGAGATCCTTTTTTATCTCTGTGCCTCAGCTTCTTGTATTCCTCTTCTCTAGTTTCTGTTTCATTTATCATCTCCTCCACCGTATCCAATCTGCTTTTAATACCGTCCATTGTGCTCTTCAATAATTGGATCTCCAACCGTAATTCATTCCTGAGTTCTTGAATATCTCTCCATACCTCCATGAGCATGTTAATGATTTTTATTTTGAACTCCCTTTCAGGGAGAGTCATAAGGTCCATATCATTTAAATCTTTCTCAGGAGTTGTATTCATAATTTTACTCTGGACCAGGTTCCTTTGGCATTTCATATTTGTGTATGGTGCCCTCTAGTGCCCAGAAGCTCTACTCTCTGGAGCTGCTCAGCCCCTGAAGCAATGTCAGAGATTTAGGGGAGTGGTATTGGTGCCTCCGGGGAGGAAAGAGCTGTTTCCTGTTTCCTGGCTGCTATGCCTGTCTCCACTGCCTGATCTAGTAGGCTGAGCACACAAGTATAAGCCTCTGTGCTTTGCATTTTTAGCTGCTGTAGACAGATCCTCCCTCTGGTTGGCCTAGCACCAGGGTAGGGCCTCCCTGTTTGCAAGCCCGGTGGGGCTGGCCAGGAGAAAGGGCCTCTAGTCTGCCTGTCACAGAAGGGGTTCTTGGAGCTGTGTAGGCAGCCAGGGAGCTGGAGCACCTGAACATCGTGAAAGCTCCCAATCTGCTGGGCAGAGTGCACCTGGACAATTTTGTCTACCTGTCCTTTCTCCTGAGCAGTAAGCTCTGTGCAATCCTTGCCCCTTTAGCAGGCCTCTTGCTAAGGGCTTATTTCTTAGGAAATCTCTCAGACTGCCCGCCTTTCTTTTGTCCCAGAGCAGCTGGATATGGATCCCTGCTTTCCACAAGCAGCTGGAATCTTAGTCTCTCCAGGAATTCTGCCTGTCTTAGCTTTCCAACCCCCTAATTACGAGAGTATCATGCAAGCACCATGAAATGTAGGTTTGTGCTCCCAGAGCAGATCTCCACTCCCTCCCTGCTCCCTGCTCCGTTCCTCTTCCTCCTGCCAGTGAGCTGGGGTGGGGGAAGGGCTTGGATACCGCAGGACCACAGCTTTAGTATGTTGCCCTTTTCCGTGAGGGCTTCTCTTGTCTCCAGGTGTATACAGTTTGTTGCAGTCCTCTTTCCTGTTGTGTTTTCAAGAGTAGTTGTATTAGTTATATTTTCATATTATATGCGGTTTTAGGAGGAAGCCTCTGTCTCACCTCTCATTCTGACAGCTTTAATCCAATCCTTGTCAGATTACTTCTATACAGTCTTTATCAGCATATTTTTTCCTCTTGCCTCTGGCTCTTTTCATGCATTTCCTTAGACCTGACTTTGTAGAGATAGAGAACATGTGATGACTTTCTTTGTCATAATTTCTCATGTAATTAAGTAGAATTCTTTGGTCACACCTCATACTGTAATTATACTCAGTTATACCTATTATTTTATGCTTTTATTATTCATCCCAACTACTAACCTTAACTTGTAACCTGGTATATTTCTCTTCTGCACTGGCCACTGAAATTTGTTCTGCTTTGGTAGGAAACTAGTTAGACCTTAGAAGTGGTGTCCTTTGGGTTGTATCTCAGCTCTTATTGGTCAATATAACAAGCCCAGCCAAGTTCATATTCTCACTGTTCTTAAATATTAGCGAACCTTTGGTGTCATGGAAAGAATGGCAGGGAGAGCTATGAGGATAATAATATTGCAATTAAGAAGAGATGGATATAAGAGATATATAGATGTAAATCTGATTGGATTTTGGTGATGAACAAGATAGTGGCATCTGAAGTTTGTGGGATGTCTATGACTTGTAGATTGGAGAATTGTGGGGCAAAGAATACCCAAAAAGGATGATATATTTAGTTTTGAATAAGCTAAGTTTGAGGACTAAGTAAAAAGACCATCCCCAAATATCTAGTATGAGGTAGTTAAAATAGACACATAATAATCTAGAATTTAGAGTTTTTAGCCAAAGCTAAACTTTTGACAGATTTGCTAATTCCATGATACTCAAAGCTTCCCTTTACATAATGTAATCATAAAGTTAAATAATATTTTGGAAAAATCTACTAATGTAAAATAAAAAAGTATATAGTTGTAATGTAATGTAATGTATATACATCCAATAGTAAGCTAATCTGAAAGTTTGGAAGATATCTCTAAATTCAATCTGGATGACCTTCGAAGAAAGGTCCACTGAATTCTGTTTGAAGTTTATTGTTCTGTCAGTGAAAAGGATTATGGGAAGAGAAAGAATTTCTCTGTCAGAAAGAATAGCACTTATAAAGATAAGAAGTCGCTTGAACATGAAACATTCTTGATTTAACTTTAACTATTCCCTTTCTTCCCATAATCAGTTTGCCACGTAATCCTCTGACTTCAGAACAGTCCTCTCACATTTCCATTTCCTTTGTCACCACTTAGTTTAGAGTTTTATTAACTATTATCTGGATTTTTCTCTTGTATTTCTAACTGATCCTCTTACCTTTCCCCTCTTGTGATTCCAGCTCACCCTGTATGCCAAAGTCAAATAACTGTACTATGTTAGAAACATGACTGAATTTGGTATTAAAGTTTGAATTAGAGTTTGTCAGTATTCCTGCTCAAGATTCATTAAATGATTGACTCATTCTCTAAAATAAGAGACAAGAAAAATAAAACTTGGAACCTTCCTTATATAATACAATTTGATGAGAGATAATAAGATAGACACAGATAGATAAATACAAACATACAGAATATATAGAACAGAGAGAGAACTGTATCATGAACCAAAATAAGAAGAGAAAAAATTTTCCAGAGAGTTCATCAAAAGTCATAGAAAATAACTGTCATTTGAAGGGGATTTGGTGATTGGGTGAAAAAAAGGAGAGGCAAAAATATGTGTGTCATGACAAAGCCATAACAATCTTATATATAAATATTTTACATATAACATATTTGGGAATTAAGAATAACCTGATTATGCTAGGAAAAACTATGTGAAAACCTGAATGGTTAGAAATAATTTTCAGAGCCTCTAGAGTGAATGGTGAGTTTTTAGCTTAAAATCAAAGGTATTTGTGATAGTCTCAGTGACCTTCAGTTATCTCTTCTTATTTATATATCCCATTGTATTAGTCAATGTTTTCCATAGAAATATAACCAATAGGATATATTTATATACATACAGATAGAGAGATTTTAAGAAATTGGCTCATGTGATTATGGAGTCCAGCAATCCCACAATCTGCATGATCATCCAGAAGTATGGAGACCCAGGGAAGAGCTGACGCTTCGGGTCAGGTCTGAAGGCCATAAAACTGGAGACCTGGAGGAGGAGGGAGAAGGGGATTAAGGGGTATTATGATCAGCACACGTAATACGGGGGGTGCACAGGGAAGGCAGCATAGCACAGAGAAGACAAGTGGTGACTCTATAGCATCCTTCTAGGCTGATGGACTGTGACTCCAGTGGGGTATGTGGTGAGGACTTAATAATATGGGTGAATGTAGTAACCACAATGTTGCTAATGTGAAACCTTCATAAGGTTATATATTAATGATACCTTAATTAAAAAAAACCTCAGGAGCTCCACAAAGAAATAAAGAAAGACAAAAACAAAAACAAAACTGGAGCCCTGGTGTGTTAGTAAGCTCAGGATAACATAACAAAGTACCTAGACTGCGTGGCTTAAACAACAACTTACTTGCCCACAGTTCAGAGGCTGAAAGGGCCAAGATCAAGGTATAGCAGGATCTTGTTTCCAGTGAGAGCTCTCTTCCTGGCTTGTGGAGGACGACCCTCTTGTTAGGACTCCTACGTCAGAGAGAGAGAGAGAGAGAAGAAGAGAGAGGGGGTAAAGGAAAGAGAGAAAGGGTCACCAAACCAATCAGACTAGGACCCCATCCTTATGAATTCATTACCTCCGAAAAGCTCCACTTACTTTTAGTTACCTTCCAAAATTACCTTAATTACTTACTAAAAGCCTTATCTCCAAATAAAGTCACATTGAGGGTTAAAGCTTCAATATGTAAATTTTGAGGCGACACAACTCAGTCCACGGCGCCTGGGAAGACCCGATTTGCCGTTTGAGTCTGAAGGTCGTCTTGCTGGCAGAATTCCTTCTTGCTCAGGGAAAGACGGTCTTTTGTGCTATACAAGTTTCCAGCTGATTGAATGAGGCCCACCCACATTGTAGGGGGGCATCTGCTTTACTCAAAGTCCACCGATTTAAATGTTATCTTCATCCAAAAACACCCTCAAAGAAACATCCAGAATAATTTTTGACCAAACATCTGGCACTATGACCAAATCAAGTTGACACATTAAATCAATCATCACACTGATATTTCCTCCCAGACTGCTTTCCTCTTTTCTTTACAGACTCTAAAACATCTTTTCCCCAAATGTATACTCACCTGAAATATTTTCCTACTTCTATTTAGAAAAATTCCACCTATTTAATAAGATACAGATCAAATGCCATCATTTTAATAATGGTTCCCTTGATTATTATCACAAGTCATTGTCATATCTTTCTGTTTTAAAGTCTGTAGTAGTTTGCAGTACACATGTAGTTCTTAACAGAAACAGACATGTTATTTGGGTGCTTATATGATATTCGTTACTAGATTTTCACTGTTTATTACTAGAATGTCTGAAGAGCAATACAATATCTTCCACAATTTTGTATCTGTTCATATTTCTTATTTTGTTCTATTTCATCATGTTGCTCAACACAGACACTCTGGGGTTCAACTGGGGTTCAGATCTTTGACCCTGGGATAGACTAACTTGAGGGATTATTTATTTATTTTCATTAAGGTAGCATTGATATACAATCTTATGCTAAGGTTTCATATGAGCAACATTGTGGTTACTACATTCACCCATATTATCAAGTCCTCACCACATACCCCATTACAGTCACTGTCCATCAGTGTAGTAAAATGCTACAGTCACTACTTGTCTTCTCTGTGCTATACAGCCTTCCCTGTGCACCCCCCTACATTATGGGTGCTAATCAATGCCCCTTATTCCCCTTATCTCTCCCTTCCCACCTACCCTCCCAGTCCCTTTCCCTTTGGTAACTGTTAGTCCATTCTTGGGTTCTGTGATTCTGCTGCTGTTTTGTTCCTTCAGTTTTTGCTTTGTTCTTATGCTCCACAGATGAGTGAAATCATCTGGTACTTGTCTTTCTCTGCCTGGTTTATTTCACTGAGCATAATACCCTCCAGCTCCATCCATGTTGTTGCAAATGGTAGGATTTGTTTTCTTCTTGTGGCTGACTAATATTCCACTATGTATATGTTCCACATCTTCTTTATCCATTCATCTATTGATGGACAGTTAGGTTCCTTCCATTTCTCGACTATTATAAATAGTGTTGTGATAAACATAGGGGTGTATATGTCATTTTGAATCTGTGATACTGTTTTCTTACGGTAAATTCCTAGGAGTGGAATTCCTGGGTCAAATAGTATTTCTATTTTAGTTTTTTGAGGAACCACCATACTGCTTTCCATAATGGTTGAACTAATTTACATTCCCACCAGCAGTGTAGGAGGGTTCCCCTTTCTCCACATACTCACCCGCATTTGTTGTTCCATGTCTTTTGGATGTTGGCCATCCTAACTGGTGTGAGGTGATATCTCATTGTGGTTTTAATTTGCATTTCCCTGATGATTAGCGATGCGGAGCCTCTTTTTATGGGCCTGTTGGCCATCTGAATTTCTTCTTTGGTGAAGTGTCTGTTCATATCCTCCACCCATTTTTTAATCGGGTTATTTGCTTTTTGGTTGTTGAGGTGCATGAGCTCTTTATATATTTTGGGTGTCAACCCCTTTATCAGATACGTCATTGGTGAATATATTCTCCCATACTGTAGGATGCCTTTTTTTTCTGCTGATGGTGTCCTTTGCTGTGCAGAACCTTTTTAGTTTGATATAGTCCCACTTGTTCATTTTTGCTTTTGTTTCTAGAGGGATCATTTTTGTAAATTGTAAACAAATATATAGGAAGTCTTTATGGTTTTTGAAATCTTTAAAATTACACAATTATATATGCTTACATTAGAATATGAGATAATGAACAACTGAGTCATTGTTTATAATATTAGAGATGGGTTTTAGCAATATTTAAGCAGAATTTTGATTTTTTATAGAAAGCTATTTTGACATTCTAGAAACACAGGAAGAAATGCTCTGTAAAATTATATCTTTTGTAATGTAAAATCTTTAATCTAAATGTGATATCTTAATATCTTAGGATTCCTTTAACAAGGTACCACAAAGTGAGAGGCTCTAAACAGTGCAGTTTATTGTGTCACAGTTTTGGAGGCCAGAAGTCCAAAATGAAGATGCCCATTCTCTTTCAAGGAAGGTGTAGGGGAGAATCTATTCCATGACTTTTCTTAGTTTCTGGTATCACCAGTAATCATTGGCATTCCTTGACTGTAATCATATGTCAATCTCTGCCTCTGTGGTCAAATGGCATTTTTATCCTTTATCATGTCATCATCTTACAATGATATCAGTCATATATGACTAGGGTCACATCCTACTCCAGCATGACTTCATCTTAACTAATTATGTCTCTGAACTTCTGATAAAGTCACATTTTGTGATACTGGGGGTTTAGGATTTCAACAGATATTTTCAGGGGACATAATTCAACCAATAACCATGATAAGCCAAGGAGACTTCATTTTACATTCAGAAATATTCTTAAACATTAACAGGCCACATTTTAAAATGACTACCACAATAGACCTGAAGATTATTTGATCAAATTTAAGATCCATTCCTGGTATAAGAAAAAAAAATAAACAAAAGACCAAAACCAACTTTTAAAAACTAGAAGTAAAAGGTTATCCCCATTTTCAAACAAATTATTCTGTTAGATTATCACAATTAGTTGAAAAATTTTGATTTCATGATGATGTTCAATAGTTCTTGAACAAAAGATAAAATATACACAAATTGAGTACTTGCATGTATAACCCAGAAAACATTAAGAAAATAGGTCAAAAATAAATTTCACAAGTGAAGAAGAGGCAATTTAATGCATTACTAATATATATGCAATAAGACTTGAATAAGTTATATATCCTGTTTCTTGATAGGAAGACAATATTTAAAAGGCTGATGTCAACTTTACATAAATCACCCTTGAAAACAAAGAAAACTTAACACAATGTTTCTGCAATGGACTGAATATTTATGTTCCCCAAAATTCATATGTTGTAATCCTAATCCTAGTATTTGGAGGTGGGGCCTGGTGAGATAATTAGGATGTGAGAGTGGAGGCCTAATGAATGGGGTCACTGTCCTTAAGACACCTGAGAGCTCCGTGTTCCCTTCCACCAAGTGAAGACACAGAGAGAATATTGTCCTGTATGAACCAGGAAGCAGGCTTTTACTAGACACTCAATCTGTCAGTGCCTAAATATTGAACTTCCCACCCTCCTGAACTGTGAGAAATCAACTTCTGTTGTCTATTAGCTACCTATTCTGTTACAGCAGCCCAAACAGACTTGATAGATTTTAAACTCACCTGGAAGAGTAAAAGGGCAAAATACCCACAGAAAGTTTGAGAATTAAAAATATGAGAATTATTTGTCCTAACAGATATTAAAATAAATCATACTTTACTATTTTAAAATCATTATTAGATTAAGAATAAATACAGAGGCCAAGAAGCATCACCATTTTTCAGTATTAACCAGTGTTCCTGTCTCTAGTTTGTTGCCTTTTAATTATTTAGGATATGTGGTTCTGTAATAGAAATAACAAATTCATGGAGGCCGAAATAAGATACAAGTTTGATTCTTTTTTTTATGTAAAAATTTGTTTTGTGTTTGTTTTGTTTTTTATTTTGTTATCATTAATATACAATTACATGAGCAACATTGTGGTTACTGGATTCCCCCCATTGAGGGCTATTATGGTGTCTCCATATTCGTTAGGATTCTAGTCACCTCTTTCCGGATGACGCCCAGCCATCCTCAATGGGCAGTTCCCTTCTAATGACCCCACATGGCCCTTCTAGCCTCTTCCTTCACATCCACATTCAACCATGGAAAAGGGGGAAAAGTGATAAGGCTACTTACACATATCACTTCTGCTCACATCCCATTGGCTCAAAGATAGTCACATGGTTACCTCCAGCTACAAGAAAGACTGATATATACAGTAGTCTTCAGGCTTCAATGTGTATAGTTAAAATTTTATTTGTTACAAAAGAAGAAAGGAATAGGTACTAGTGGATACAAGTAGTCTTTGCCACATTCTGTCTTTTTAGCCATTCAAATATATATGTGAATATATACAACATATATATAATGTGAATATATATAATATGTATATTAGGTTTGTCTTAAGTCAAGCTGATCTTCCCTAACCAACAGAAATATTCCATATTTCCATACCATAGAGAACAGAATAAACTTTCACCTGATGTTAAAGAGAGATGGATAGTAGATTATTTTTATCAACTTAATGTAAGTATTTATCACCTACTAATTAGTAAGTACTGTTTTAACTTAATGTGCTTAGCTAATGTTCTGCAAAGCACTTTGAAGGATAGAAAAATAAATGGATTCTGTCATTAAAGAATTGAAAGGATGAGACTGACATATACCTACACCTAGAGAAAATGAAAACAATATATAATTAGTTGCTAAATTGCATAGTAGAGAATATAACTGTAATAAAAGAAGAGGTTAGGCAGGATAATTTTTAAGGGCCTTGACAACCCTGACATGTGAGGCTCCTGCCATTTGTATACAGATGTTTCAAGGAACAGAAATAACTTATGCAGTTTAAGCACCCATGCTGATAGAACTATAATTTTCTAAATCTGTTCCAAAATGGAACTTCTTTGTGGATTCTATATTTTCATTAAAGGGACATTTATGGAAATCCAACTGACTGTGTCCGTATTTGCTGTATCATTGGCAGAATTAATGGTGATTTTGATTATGTGTTAATGCAATGTCCATTATCTCATATGCCACAACCTATAATCTTATAAGGTAGGAGTTACTATCCTTATTCCACAAATGTTGAAAATTAATGCAAGTCACCATGGCTCTGCCCATGGAGATCCTCCTGGAAGGGGCGGGCAGGAGAGCAAGCCCACCCCATGGCAGCAGGGATAGTCGGAGCCAGGCTGGGCAGCACAGCCTAGGCACAGACTGAGCTGTGAGCATAACACACTCCCTCCCAACCTGCCCTTTCAAACCTTGTTTCCCTTCGGTTTCTTCAGATTTTTAGGCAACTTGCCTCGGGTGGGGCACACCCTTACTCCTGGAGCAACAAGAGGGAAGATAACTCATTTAATATCTGGTCATTTCTTACCACTTCTCTTCTCAGATGCTCTAGTCAAAATGAGCATTTTTACATGTCCTGCAAATTAGGAACCCTCTTGATGCTGTCTTTGAACCTATTCCTTTTCGTCCAATTACCATCCTGGTCATAACTGTAGATAGTGTATTCCTATCATAAAAGATCAGATTAAAAGAAAGAATTCTTGCAAATTAAGAATACCCTCACAGAAATTTTTTAAAAGTCTAATGTTAATGCTCACACATATAACCACTATTCCATGCTGCCTCAAAGAAACAAAGGAGCATTATCCAGAAAAACCTGACTTTCCAGGCTAAAACAAAGAATACTGAGTACTCAGAATATTCTGAAATTTTATCCTAGGGAAAAAGAGAAGAAAGCTCCAGAGCGAGAAAGAGAATACAAAGGTAATATACAAAGACATGTGAATGGGAAATACGTAAGGTTTCTGCTCTGCTAGAAATCAGTGAAATGATGCCTTCAAAATACTGAAAGGAAATGATTTGTAACTCAAAATTTCCCACCCGAGTCTAGCTATTAGTTTTGTAGGAGGCTATTAATAGACATTTTCAAATATGTGTTAAATTTTTCAAAGACAAAAATGTGGCTTTTGTGAATAATGATTTTATTCATGAGATCTTTATTCAAATAAAGTCAAGGATTTTATTCACCAATTAATTGATGTTAAAACTAGTTAGTTCAAAGGATAATTTGAATATCTATTTTAATAGGAATGCTAAAATTAATTTGCAATTTTCAAAATTAATACCTATAGCAACATGAGGTAATGTCTGAGATCATCTCTTCAAGGCAAAATCAATTAATTGCATGTCTACCTGCTAGACAAAACTCATATGCATTGCTAATCTCACTTTTCTACACCTTGACTTATATCCCTACGCAATTATAAAATAGTTTAGTCAATGGGAGGCTTATCAAAGAAGCATATTCCCATAGATCAGGCAGTCCCTGAAGGGGCTGCAAGGTCATGTCCAGAACTCTGTTGAAAGTACGCCCTGTAATCTTTTTGCCCATTTCCCAGACTGTGACATTTTTTCTGGACATGAGAGAGGACTCTCATTTTAAATTCTTAAGCAGTTAGGAAGCTATAGAAAGATGATCCTCAACAAAGCAGAAATAACCCAAGGAAGAAAAATGTGAAATTTCTGGAGGATAGGCGATCCATCCAGAGCCATGGCTCCACTGCCGCAGGGGAGCCAAAGCGCTGCAGGTGACGGTTAGGCGTCAGTCACAGCAGGTAGCCATTCACAAAGCAACATGAAAAGTTTAAAAGGGCTATTATATGTTACCTGTATATAGGATCACTTGAGGTAATTATTCTCATTCTTTGACAGATCTGTTCATGTATTTAGGAAAGAAAAAATAACAGAAAATACCTAGACAACTAAGCAAGTGAAAAAATGCAATTATTAGTGTCAGGAAAAATAGCATTTTTATGAAAATAAAAATAAATATAATACAATATTTGGATTGGTAATAAACCATATTTTTATATTGTAATAAAATAAGCACAGTTTATTAATGAATGCATACTTATGATGTAACTATATTGGTGAATGGGTGGTGGAGAAAGGTGCTTGAAATAGGCTAAACCATCACCGTATGAGAAGAAATTAATAAATGATTCCTACATTTGATAGATAAGGAAATAAAACTTCAGGAATATATTTTGAATATTTAAATATTATTTTAAAATACCTGGAAAACATAAATGAAACCTTTGAGAATGATTGTCTCTGGGAAGAAGGTCTAGGTTGAGTGAGAATTGAAGAGTGTGCTCTTCGTTTTTATTAGAAGTCTTAGCTTTGATTTCTCAATATGTGCCTTTATAATATTAACAAAATTTTTTAAAAATTCAAATAAAATGAACAAAAATGTAGCTATATAGTATGCATGTGTAGTAAAATGAGGATTAATATAGATGGGTGAAATTAGGAAATTATTCTAAGTTGAGGCAATATTTGATTTGGTGTCTATAGTGAGATTTGACATATCCTTGATGGAAAAAGAGAAGTAAAGGCATTTCAGTGAAGAAAATATTATGTGAGCCTGTCTTTACCATTCAAATAAGTAACTGAATTGAATTATGGATATAACTGAGTTGTTAATATAATTTTGTATTCAATTATATCTTACACTTCCAGACAATTTACATAAAATTTTAAATCTATATACAATGAAATGCATAAAGATTACACAAATTTAATTCCTAGCTTTATATGTGTACCATAGATTTGTCAGTGTCTGTTTTCCATTTTAGCATTTTAACTTGCACTGTTCAGGAGAGAACAAAAAGAAGAAAAGAATTAATTACATGTGGATAGACATAAAGAACTTTCACATTCTGTATGGAAAACAAGTCTTTAATATATGCAAGCATATATTTTCTTATAAGCAGATGTTGACATTACAAAATAACAAGTAATTGAGCACAGATGGCATGCCTGGCATACTAAAAATGCTTAAAGAGTTAGCACTTAGCAGAAAACATTTCCTTTTGAGTTAGGATTTTTTTACTTTAAATAATCCATATTTCTTTCTCACTTAATGTGTCTTTGGAAAAGGAATGCTTGAGCTAGTAAGAAAATAATAATGTACTAAATATGAATGATAGTTACAAAAATGATTTTTATTTCAAATCAACCTTAAAGTAATTATGCTCCATAGCTTAAGTGTAAAAGATAATTAACATTAGTATTATGTATGAATTACACATATATTTTCTACATCTTCTGTCTCCAGTTTTTATTTCAGTGATATGATTATGAAACTAATTTCTATTAGTTTGCAGTTATAGTTTAGTATTTCTGATAATTGCAGTGAGTTAGACCGGCAGCAGAATAAAACAGTATCTATTTTCTCTTATTGTTTCCTGTTGAAAGTATGTCTAACTACTTAACCAAAATATTAATAATGATAACTGAGGAAGAAAATGGTGGGGGAAAGTAAACTTCTAAATTCAACTAGGAAATAGATAATAGTTTCAAATTAGCTTTTCATGTAATAAAATAATGTCAGTTTCCATTTTTAGTTATAATACCAAGACATCCACACAATGTTCACAGCATTGACTAAAAATGTTAAAACTTATATTAAAATTTTTTCTCTTTAAAAAAAAAGGAAAAAGGGCAGACTATACTTCAATTTCTAGGTTGTACTCAATTTTTTATGTTCAACTGAGAAATGATTTGAATTATTTTATACCCCAAAGGCACATCTTTCACATAAAGGTTTTCTTACTAACTTCAAAGTAAGGGCCATGGGAGTACATATTAACATTGAAATGGATGAAAAGCAGATTCAGGTTTTTGAATGAGCAGAGCAAATTGGAAGGCAGCCAGTAGATCAGCACATCAGTCGGGCTGACGGACTATTTGAATCTCTATTGTATTAAAGTCAAATGAAAAGGATGAATATAATTTTTGCTATGAATGTGGAAAATCTTAGACAGTGGAAATGCTCATTCACAAGACAGGGGAAAGAAGGAAGTATTTAACTCCTTAGATGCAATGAATTATCACTATGACTCACGGAAGCAGGCAAATTACTTTACTCTTCACATCTCATGCTAAATATCAGGATACACCGGGATTTTGGTGACCTAACGGTTCTTAATCATTCCTACAGAGAATTTCCTAAGACATAAAAGCCCTAGAAGAGTTAGTGTTTTTTCCTAGTATTCTCCTCCTGAATATGTTACTTTTGAGAGAAGGGGGTGCCTCATAGAAATCTCTTAAGGGGCAAGAGGCTAGCATGGAAGATTTATTTTGGGGAGCTTTGATTAAAATTCTGTACGTTTCAAAGTTTTCTTTTAACTCTAAGGGTAAGGATTATTGAATACCTTGATCATCAAATATTTATTGGACATATTAAAATACAGAACAAGTTGCTGCAGAATAATCACTGAGAAAGTTCCATTCAACCACGTTTGAGGCCATTATAATTCTGGAACAGAAAGAGTGCCATCGACAGGACAAAAATTTTGAAAAATCCCAAAAAGATAGTAGTGAGATTGGATAAATTCTTACATTAGAACAAAGGAATATGCAACTGAAGACACCAGGTGTACGTGAGGGATTTCACTCAAGGTAGTTTCAGAGAAGCTCCAAGTTCAGTATGAACAAACCAATTGCAGAAACCATTAAATTGTTCGTAAAAGAACAACAGTCTTAACAGCTGTTGTCTTTCTCCTCCTCACTTCCATGGAAGCAGAAGAGCTGTTTATGAGGCATAGATTGTAGAGCCGTGTAGCTCCGTCTCCTAGCAATGGCATTCAACCGCATGGCTTCAGGATCAGATGAGGGGCTTTTACAAAGAACTGATTCTCAGGCTGCGCTCCCCATAAATTCCGATTCCGTTGGGCTTCTCAGGACCCAGAAATCAAGGTTGTTCTGTAGGCAAATAAATACAAAATCCAAGAAATAGGCCACAAAATATAAGAAGTAGCACTTGAGCACAATGTAGTAAATAAAATCTGAAATAAAAGAACCTGGGAGACCTTGCCAATTGGAAGATTCTCATTCCTTGGAAAAAATTACATTAAAATCACACTTCTTTTATTCAATCTCCAGTCGAATTTACAGTGTTTTTATAGTGAATAATTTTATAAATAAGTTTCAAATACTGTTTATTACATTTGAGTCCTTTAGTCCAATCAAGCCATAAATACTTAATAAAGCTAATACCTGTGATATAGTAAGAAATATATTTGGTTTCTGTCCCTGGTTCATGGCCCGGAGTCCCTAAAATCCTTGAAAATTCCTGAGTGATGGAGGAACCATCCTTTGATCACGAGGAGCCCATCTGATCACAGTGGAGTTTACTCCAGTGCGGTGACTTAGGATGTGATTCCTGGACAGCGTCAGGATGCCGCCGGTCGCCAGGAAGACCAGGTGCCAGAGGGCTGGAACTCCAAGCCACCCCACCAACCTCCAGGAGAGAGGTGAGAGGGGCTGAGTCTCCCCTCTATAAAAGTTTCTGAACAAAAATTTTTGATGAGCCTCCAGATTGAGGAGCACATTTGTGCTGGCAAGGTGGTGAACCCCTACTGCACCCTTCCAGGCCTTACCCTTCCTACCCCTTCACCTGGCTATTCATTTCTCTTCTTTGGAATGAACTAGTAAATGTAGGAAAGTTTCATTCTGAGTTTTGCGAGCAGCTCTAGCAAATCACCAAACCTTAGGAGGGAGTTCTGGGAATCCTTGATTCATAGAGGATTTATAGCAGCACCTCAGTCAAAAGTATGGGGCCAGGACTGTGGCCGGCATCTCAGGGGAGCAGGATGTGGGGCTGAGCCCTTATATTGTGGGTCTGCACTAAACCAGGGTAGTGAATGTCCGAATTGAACTAAATTGTTGAACACCCAGACAGTATCAGCAGAATCAGAGAATTGGTTGCTGGTTTTTAATAATAACCTTAAACGTTTTCAAAGTAAGGAAAAGTGGAATATTAAAAGGAGAGTGGATGTAGAGTAACAGATAAACATAATAAAAGCACAATATGTTATTATATTAGGGAATTCACATATACTTACTAAGATTGATTTCTCATAGAATATGGGTATAAGCCCAGCATTTACAGTCATAAACACTAACACAAGAGAACCAAATATATAAACAACCGCAACCCAAACCTGTGGTGGGAAAGGTGATGAAAGTACATCAGTTGTTTGACTTTCATAGGGGCAGCCAACAGGTGTAAAAAGTTGAAACAATAAATAGGAGTATAGCAAAGTTATGTGGGCAACTATCAAAATAACAAAAGCAGAAACTATTTTCTTGTTAAAAAATAAGAACCTCTATAGTTTTGGGTCATCAGGGAAATTTTTTGTTTGATATTCTTATGTCGTATTATAATTTTCTTCGCATGTATCACTTCTATAATTTAAATGTTTAATGTATCTTATGAACTGCAGAAGAAATCATAGTTATCTATAATAACAGTCTAGACAAATATCTAATTCTTAATATTGTAGGGTTATGTTTTAGAAAATGCATGTATTTGAAAACAAAGGACATAATCCTGTGTGTGTGTGTTTAAAATTGTTATACTAGGTATGTAGTACATTTTACACCTATTATATATTATGGAGTTCTCTGTTTACTTATTGTTAAAGCAGTACCTCCCTCATTCAAGTTTACAGATTGGTATTTTGACCTTCTTTTTTCAAATATGTTGGAGCAGATAAAACTTATTAAAACCTTTCAGCTTCTGTTCTAACTGATTCACATAAATTTATTCTTTAATCATAGAATTATTCATATAATATTATGTAGCATAATGCTCTCAGTTCTTGGACTATTCCTAATTTATTTACGTTTAAAGAGATTTTTTTAATTTTGTGAATGTCTTGAAATTGTAGTTTTTAAGAAAACTACACAAAGTGTAATTAAATTAATCAGGGCAATCAGTGTGGTCCAGTTAATTGCTAAGAGCTTTAAAAACTAATATAACTTGATTAATTTTGATTTATAGTGTGCAGCTCTATCAAATAGAGTAGCTAAAGTACTATCTGTCATGACTAAAATCTGAGGAATTTAAGGAAATAAGGTTGGAAAGTACTTTGAAAAACACAATGTGTTCCCGTCTACATTTGCGCATCCAGACTCAAATTTGCCTTTGTAAAATGTGTGCTTTTATTATGTAGGCACCTGCCTTCAGAATCCATTCTCATGAGCTCCGATGGGCAGGCAGTGGGGTACGAAGAAACTCCCCAGTACAAACGGGTGAGGATGGTCTCACTTGGATTCAGAAGTTGCTTTCCTACAAAAGTGTCTTGAAGAATATAGGACCAGTGGGTCTGGAAACAAACAAGAAAGTAACTAATGTATAAATAAAACAGAACTAATTATACACATAAATGATAGGACTGAGTTTACTTAGGTTGTTTGCTTATATATATCAATGGAAATAGTTCATTAATCTGGTAAGGCTATGTCTTTTTCCAGCTTGTTTTTTTCAATCTAAAGTTTTCTCAGGTAAATTGCATAGGTCTTATAGATTCCCTTTGCCACTTAGTCAATAGCTATTTATTCTGTTAACTCAAATTTTCTGCTCACTTCTTCAGTCCTGCTCTTAAATGCTACTACAATGTGATTTTTACCTCTTCTGCACTATTTCACGCTAACTGAGCCCTCCATGAGCTACTTTTATTACCATAGCTCCTTTTTCCCTGCAAATAGCTTTTAATTTTTCTGTTCAGCCATATTTGTGCTACCATCATTTCCTTTAGCTAGACGATCACTTCAGATCTGCTTTTTAAATTTTATTTTCGGCTCCTGACTCTCTTCTTGGGAGGTTCATTTCCTTCCTGTAGGAAACGGTGTCTGTAAAGGACTGTCCAGTCAGCAGGTGGTCACAGGAGATCCCACTGCCGTCCCGCAGCCGCACAAACATTCTCTCTGTGGTGTTTCCTGCCCCCCTCCCTCTAAAGCGTCCGCTTACAAAACTAAAACGTAGTCAAACCTTTGATCCCCATTAGAGCGATAAAACCTTTGCACTTTTTCTGTCCAGTGTGTGTGGGCAACATGCGCACGCGCGGTCTGGTTCAGAAGATATGACAAGTCACATTTTCTCTCTCAGTAGTTCAGTTTCCTTATCTTCAAAACGGCAATAATGGAGCTCACTTTTATAATTTAAGGGTTAAAAATAATCAACACATGTTAAAACCTCCTAGCACAAGGTGTGATGTAGAGTACGTCCCTTTGGGGATCTTGAAAACCATTGCCTAATAAGTATTCATCAAAGGACTTTGCTCTGTTATTTCAACTCTGAAAAAGGGGATTCATGAGTTGCTAAACAATCTTTGGATACTTCCTCAGTTCACCTTAATTGAAGCTATGATCTAGTGCTAGGTGCACTTGCCACATATACTTCACAGTTTAGAAAAGGAAACAGAGATCATTCCAAGGGTCTTATCAATGACTTTGGGTGGTTAAGCATAGCCCAAATAATGTGATCTAAATGCAGCAGGTCCTTCTAGAAGCCCACTACCACCAATACACTCATACACACCCGCATGCACACAGATTTCTCCTTTTGAACATAACTCAGTTTGGAGAGTATGGCCACTGCAAACTCAACAGACGCAAATTCAGCCAAAGTGCTAAGTCACACCTAGGGTAAAATCAATAAAGTGATTTTTTTTTTTAACTCAGCTGCTTACTTTCACTACAGTGTAATGTGAGTTTTCATAACACATGAAAAAATAGACAAAGCCCAGGAGGTGGAGAAATAGAAGTATACTATTTTGACTATTTTAAGGTTCTTATACTATGTGTAAAGTGGAAGCTCTTAAAAGTTTAAATATGCATCCAGCCACACCCAGATGAAAATAGGTCTGTACAAAGCTCATACACAAATGCTCATAAACACTTTATCTGTAATAATCAAAACCTGAAACTACCAAGTGTCCTTCAGTGAGTGAAGCAATAAATACAATGGGCTATATTCATAGGGTGAATGCTACTCAGCAAAAAAGAAATAAACTATTGATATATCAAAAAATGCGATTGAATCCCAAAATATTTATACTGACTGAAAGAAACCAGACCAAAAAAGAGTGCCTATTATGTGTTTTCATTTTTATTTTATTTGTATAAAAGTCTAGACAATGTAAATTAATCATTAGTGACAGAAAGTAGATCTTTGACTGTCTGATGGTGGGATGAGGAGAGGCTACGGCCAGGGACAGAATGGAGGCATCAAAATGGAGCATAAAGAAAGGTTTGCAGGGATATGAACAGGAGCCTCATCTTGACAGTGTTGATAGTTTCAGGGATGTATACATGTATCAAGCTTATCCAGTATTTAAATATGGGCCATTTCCTGCATGGAAATTATTCCTCAAGGTGTTGATTTAGAAAAAAATGTATATATATATTGCTGTTTCCCAAAGAGATAAAATAAAAATTTTAAAACAAGTAACTAGAAACTCTAATAATTCTAATGGAGAGGGTACATTTATGCCATCTTTATAATATATATATATATACACACATTATATATATATTTTCATACACTATATGTATATATGCATGTATATATATCCATGCATATAAACATATCAATGTATCTCTCTACATATCTCATAAAAAAATGTATTCCTCTATCTCTTATCTATATATCAAGTTACCTTGTGAAATTACATAACAATTTTAGCCCTAGCCCAGAGCTAAAACTATATATTTGAAAACCAGGTACTTAGAATACTGAAATTCTGAGTTCACAAAAATTAAGATTTTAAAAAGAGAAGAATAAAATTGGGACAACAGAACATTTAATTATATTGAGTGCTAGCGAGGAATCAGAACAATATGAGAATTAGGAAGAAGTCTAAATACTATACATTTAAGGTAATTACAATTTCCCAGAGGGGATTAGTCATTTAAAAATGGGGTGCAAGGCTCTGAACAGAGTTATGGTGTGATGAACAATGGGGTCTGGCGAAAGTGATCTAAGTCTCAAAGTAACTGGATGTTCATATTTGATACCTGTTATTTTGAGTATCTGACTTGTACAATGCTGGTGTTTGTATATTTTGGACCTATGGACAAGCCAGGAAACTCTATAGGATGGATCTTTTCATTTTTTTACATGAACCACCTAAAATTTGCAGTCATATTCTTAGTACTCAGGGTAAGCCAAGCGGGCAGCACACTTTCTAGAACGGACTCAAACAATACCTTCACCTTCTGCTAGAATGTGGCACTGCATAAACTTATATTTCCCTGAAGATATTTCACAAAGTATTTTTCATGCATTTTGTAATCTGAATACTTCACCATAAAAATCCTTTTACCCAAAGTAGTTTACCTAAAACGTGAAACGTACAAAAAAATGCAGACTTTATTTAAAACTTACTGAGAAATTATTAAAAAATAGTAGTTGACCCACAGCTGACATCACACTCAATGGTGAAAAGTTGAAAGCTTCTTTCATTTTTTACTAAGACCAGAAATAAGACAAAGATTCTCATTCTCACAACTTTGTTTTTGTGTTTCTTAATAGGGGTGCAAAATTGTTTTTTAAAAATTCCTCCGAGGTATTTCAAGTTCTTAAGAAGAATTTTTAAATTCTGTGTTTTTATTTCAGTGATGACTTAAATGTTAATGTGTTCATATTCTGTTTCATTAGGATGATGTATAACAAAATTCTGCCAAGCAATTTCATCTACATTTCCATTCGTGTGTATAAAGAATTATTGACAGCTACTGAGAAGCAAATAGTTGCCTATTTAATAATCAAATATTTGTGCCAAATAATCGATGCTGTCAGGCGATCCACATCACATTACCGCTTTGCACCCCATTTGCTCTCTGGAATCAGAAGGTGTTTTTCATCAATGCTTCACTACCCAATCAATTCCTATTTTATAAGTGAATTGATTTCGATATTCCATGTTTGTTTCTAGATTTTTCTTCCTCGTGTCTTATCCTTTGTTCTGCTTATGTCATAGAAAAGACACACTTTTAACAAGTCCTCCTTCTTAAAAATAGGAGTTGACCCCCTTTGCAGAGGAAAACACCTCCTCAGAGCTGCATTCTTTTTGCATTACGTCAAGGAGCGAGTAAGATTTGCCACATTCCTTTAATTTGTTCTTTATTTTTGTCTTTTTAACATGGGAGCACAAAATCTTTAACATGAAAAAGTAGAGATATATTGTTATGATAACATACACTATTATTATGTGCCAGCACCTTTTTTTCTTTCCTCCACAGTAACATTGGCACATATCCATATGAATATTTTAATATCACCCTTCAACTGAGGTGAAGGAAGGAGGGAAAAATGCATAAGTTGGTAGCAAATCTCTCTTTACATTGCAGCAAAATGCAACCTCTTAAGCAAGAGGTATATCAGTGTAATTTAAGTTGTAAAAAAAATGCTCAGCTTTTCTTATTTTTATATTTTTAGATAAATCATGGGCCAATAAAAATAATCACTGTTTATATAAAAGGTGTAATGGGAAAAAAATCATTTGTTTTTTTTTTCATTCAAACCATAATAAATTCCACTGGAGTAAAGACACATTATGATTTGTAATATTTTACTTAGTGTTTATATGGAATTTTTCATATTCCTGGATGTTAAGAAACCCGTAAGGAAGAAATATGCTCCATTTCTTATTTTCTTGAAAATATTTACAGAAAAAGGTAGTAACACATTTATTCACTAGATTTTTTTCTTAAGCATTCACAAAATACTAATTTGGAAAAGATGTTTGCGTTATGAAGTATTTCATTAGAAAGCTTTAAATTTATCAAATTAGTATACTACACATCTTGTGGTGAATGAAAATTAATTTTATCCTATTATTTTCAAGAGCACTTAAAATTCTAAATTGCTGAATTACATAATTGCTTTCTTAATAAAAATGAATCTCTCACGATCAACATAAGAGTTATCATTCATCACTGTTACATTTACTATGAGAATGATGCTGTCTGAAAGCCTTGACTGATTTAAGTGATGTTTTTATTCTTTGCAAAATTAAAATAAAATCCAAAAATTGTATATACCATTTCAGAAAGTTATAGCACTTAATACTCACCTTTACTATGAACTCTTTTTTATGGCTGATAATTGCATTAAGTGTATCATAAGTCATTCAACAGGTAATTATGACTCAGAATGATATTAAAAAAGCATCTTAATTACAGATTAGAAAATTAAAACTTAACAAAATCTCCCTTTGCTTTCAGAAATAGTTTTAAAAGGCAAGAAATGAATACCAAAATATTTATGTTTATTTAACTAAAGCTTCTATTGTAGAAAAATAATCAGTAAAACATTTTTGTCAATATGTAATATTCTCATTTATCATGCTGGCACCAAAATATCTTCTTTCTCATGAAGTAATTTTCAATTTTTCTTTCTTTGTTACATTGAAGTATACAATGGACAGTGTTTTTTTATACTTTATTTTGGTATCATTAATCTATAATTACATGTGCAATATTATGGTTATTAAACTACCCCCTTCATCAGGTCCCCCCTACCAACCCCATTACAGTCACTGTCCATCAGCGTAGTGACATGCTATAGAATCATTACTTGTCTTCTCTGAGTTGTACAGCCCTCCCCATGCCCCCCCAACATTACATCTGCTAATAATAATGCCCCTTTATCCCTTTTATCCCTCCCTTCCCACCCGTATTCCCCAGTCCCTTTCACTTTGGTAACTATTAGTCCGTTCTTGGGTTCTGTGAGTCTGCTGCTGTTTTGCTCCTTCAGTTTTTTCTTTGTTCTTATACTCCACATATGAGTGAAATCATTTGATACTTGTCTTTTTCGGCTTGCCTTATTTCACTAAGCATAATACCCTCTAGCTCCATCCATGTTGTTGCAAATGGCAGGATTTGTTTTCTTCTATGGCTGAATAATATTCCATTGTGTATATGTACCACTTCTTCTTTATCCATTCATCTACTGATGGACACTTAGGTTGCTCCCATTTCTTGGCTATTGTAAATAGTACTGCTATAAACATAGGGGTGCATATGTCTTTTTCAAACAGGGCTGCTGAAGTCTTAGGGTAAATTCCTAGGAGTGGAATTCCTGGGTCAAATGGTATTTCTATTTTGAGTTTTATGAGGAACCTCCATACTGCTTTCCACAATGGTTGAACTAATTTGCATTCCCACCAGCAGTGTAGAAGGGTTCCCTTTTCTCCACATCCTTGCCAACATTTGTTGTTGTTTGTGTTTTGGATGTCGGCCATCCTCATTGGTGTGAGTTGATATCTTGTTGTGGTTTTAATTTGCATTTATCTGATGATTAGCAATGTGGAGCATCTTTTCATGTGCCTGTTGGCCATCTGAATTTCTTCTTTAGAGAAGTGTCTATTCATGTTCTCTGCCCATTTCTTAATTGGATTATTTGGTTTTTGTTTGTTAAGGTGGTTGAGTTCTTTATAGATTTTGGATGTCAACCCCTTATCAGATAAATCATTTATGAATATATTCTCCCATACTGTAGGATGTCTTTTTGTTCTGCTGATGGTGTCCTTTGCTGTACAGAAGCTTTTCAGCTTGATATAGTCCCACTTGTTCATTTTTGCTTTTGTTTCCCTTGGCCAGGGAGATTTGTTCATGAAGAAGTCACTCATGTTTTTGTCCAAGAGATTTTTGCCTATGTTTTTTTCTAAGAGTTTTATGGTTTCATGACTTACATTCAGGTATTTGATCCATCTTGAGTTTACCTTTGTGTATGGGGTTAGACAGTAGTCCAGTTTCATTCTCTTACATGTAACTCTCCAGTTTTTGCAACACCAGCTGCTGAAGAGGCTGTCATATCCCCATTTTATATCCAAGGCTCCTTTATCAAATATTAATTGACTGTAAATGATTGGGTTAGTGTTTGGATTTTCTATTCTGTTCCACTGGTCTGTGGGTCTGTTTTTGTGCCAATACCAAATTGTCTTGATTACTGTGGCTTTGTAGTAGAGCTTGAAGTCAAGCAGCGTAATTCCCCCTGTTTGATTCCTCCTTCTCAGGATTGCTTTGGTTATTCGGGGTCTTTTCTGGTTCCATATGAATTTTAGAATTATTTGTTCGAGTTCATTGAAGAAAGCTGTTGGTAGTTTGATAGGGATTGTGTTGAATCTGCAGATTGCTTTAGGTAGTAAAGCCATTTTGACAATATTTATTCTTCCTAGCCAAGAGCATGGGATGCATTTCCATTTGTTAGTGTCCTCTTTAATTTCTCTTAGGAGTGTCTTGTAGTTTTCAGAGTACAGGTCTTTCACTTCCTTCATTAGGTTTATTCCTAGGTATTTTATTCTTTTTGATGCAATTGTGAATGGAATTGTTCTTCTGATTTCTCTTTCTATTAGTTCATTGTTAGTGTATAGGAAAGCAACAGATTTCTGTGTGTTAATTTTGTATCCTGTAACTCTGCTGAATTCAGATATTAGTTCTAGTAGTTCTGGAGTGGAGTCTTTAGGATTTTTCATGTACAGTATCATGTCATCTGCAAATAGCGACAATTTGACTTCTTCTTTACCAATCTGGATTGCCTTGTATGTCTTTGTTTTGTCTGATTGTCGTGGCTAGGACCTCCAGTACTATGTTGAATAACAGTGGAGAGAGTGGGCATCCCTGTCTTTTTCCCAATCTTACATGAAAAGCTTTCAGCTTCTCGCTGTTAAGTATGATGTTAGCTGTGGATTTGTCATATATGGCCTTTATGCTGTTGAGGTACTTGCCGTCTATACCCATTTTGTTGAGAGTTTTAATCATGAATGGATGCTGAATTTTGTCAAATGCTTTTTCAGCATCTATGGAGATGATCATGTGGTTTTTGTTCTTCTTTTTGTTGATGTGGTGATGATGTTGATGGATTTTTGAATGTTGTACCATCCTTGCATCCCTGTGATGAATCCCACTTGATCATGGTGTATGATCATCTTGATGTATTTTTGAATTCAGTTTGCTAATATTTTGTTGAGTATTTTTGCATCTACGTTCATCAGGGATATTAGTCTGTAATTTTCTTTTTTGGTGAGGTCTTTGCCCGGTTTTGGTATTAGAGTGATGTTGGCTTCATAGAATGAGTTTGGAAGGATTCCCTCCTCTTCTAAATTTTGGAAAACTTTAAGGAGAATGGGTGTTATTTCTTCTCTATATGTCTGGTAGAATTCAGAGTTGAATCCATCAGGTCCGGGGGTTTTGTTCTTGGGTAGTTTTTTGATTACTGATTCAATTTCATTGCTGGTGATTGGTCTGTTAAGTTTTTCTGTTTTTTGCTTGGTCAGTCTTGGAAGGTTGTATTTTTCTAAGAAATTGTCCATTTCTTCTAGGTTCTCCAGTTTGTTAGCATATAGATTCTCATAATATTCTCTTATAATTCTTTGTATTTCTGTGGGGTCCATTGTTATTTTTCCTTTCTCATTTCTGATTCTATTTATGTGTGTAGATTCTCTTTTTCTCTTAATGAGTCTGGCTAGGGGTTCATCTATTTTGTTTATTTTTTCAAAGAACCAGCTCTTGGTTTCATTGATTTTTTTCTATTGTTTTATTCTTCTCAATTTTATTTATTTCTTCTCTGATCTTTATTATGTCCCTCCTTCTGGTGACTTTGGGCCTCATTTGTTCTTCTTTTTCCAATTTCAGTAATTGTGTCCTTAGGCTATTCATTTGGGAATGTTCTTCCTTCTTTAAATAGGCCTGGATTGCAATAGACTTTCCTCTTAGAACTGCCTTTGCTGCGTCCCATAGAAGTTGTGGCTTTGTGTTGTTGTTGTCATTAGTCTCCATATATTCTTTGATTTCTGTTTCGATTTGGTCATTAACCCATTGATTAATTAGGAGAATGTTGTTAAGTCTCCATGTATTTGTGATCCTTTTTGATTTCTTTCTAAAATTTATTTCTAGTTTTATATCTTTGTGATCTGAGAAGTTGGTTGGTAGGATTTCAATATTTTTGAATTTACTGAGGTTCTTTTTGTGGCCTAGTATGTGGTCTATTCTGTAAAGTGTTCCATGTGCACTTGCAAAGAATGTGTATCCTGTTGCTTTTGGGTGCATAGTTCTGTAGATGTCTGTTACGTCCATCTGTTCTAGTGTGTTGTTCAGTGCCTCTGTGTCTTTAGTTATGCTCTGTCTGGTTGATCTGTCCTTTGGAGTGAGTGGTGTGTTGAAGTCTCCTAAAATGAATGCATTGCTGTCTATTTCCTCCTTTAAGGCTGTTAGTATTTGTTTCACATATGCTGGCGCTCCTGTGTTGGGTGCATTTATATTTATAATGGCTATATCTTCTTGTCGGACCGACCCCTTTATCATTATGTAATGTCCTTCTTTATCTCTTGCTACTTTCTTCATTTTGAAGTCTATTTTGCCTGATACAAGTATTGCAACACCTGCTTTTTTCTCTTTGTTGTTTGCATGAAATATCTTTTTCCATCCCTTTACTTTTAGTCTGTGTATATCTTTGGGTTTGAGGCGAGTCTCTTGTAAGCAGCATATAGATGGGTCTTGCTTTTTTATCCATTCTGTTATTCTGGGTCTTTTGATTGGTGCATTCAGTCCGTTTACATTTAGGGTGATTATTGATAGATATGTACTTATTGCCATTGCTGGCTTTAGATTTGTGGTTACCAAAGGTTCAAGGGTTGCTTCTTTACTATCTAACAATCTAACTTAACTTTCCTGTTAAGTTGTTGTAAACACAGTCTGATGATTCTTTATTTCTCTACCTTCTTATTCTTTCTCCTTCATTCTTTATATACTAGGTGTTTTATTCTTTGCCTTTAGTTAGTATTTGGATGGTCTGCTTTCTTTGCTATGATTTTATTTTCTCTGTTGACATCTTTTTAGCCTTAGGGGTGATTCCCTCTAGAGCAGTCCGTTTAAGATATCCTGTAATGGTGGTTTATGAGAGGCAAACTCTCAATTTTTGCTTGTGTGGAAATTGTTTAATCCCTCTGTCATATTTAAATGATAATCGTGCTGGATACAGTGTTCTTGGTTCCAGGCCCTTCTGTTTCATTACGTTAAATATATCATGCCATTCTCTTCTGGCCTGTAAGGTTTCTGTTGAGAAGTCTGATGATAGTCTGATGGGTTTTCCGTTGTAGGTGATCTTTTTTCTCTCTCTAGCTGCCTTTAATACTCTGTCCTTAATTTTGATCTTTGCCATTTTAATTATTATGTGTCTTGGTGTTGTCTTCCTTGGGTCCCTTGTGTTGGGAGATCTGTGAGCTTCCATGTTCTGAGAGACTATTTCCTTCCCCAGCATGGGAAAGTTTTCAGCAATTATTTCTTCAAAGATACTTTCTATCCCTTTTTCTCTCTCTTCTTCCTCTGGTACTCCTATAATCCGAATATTGCTCCGTTTGGATTGGTCACACAGTTCTCTTAATATTCTTTCATTCCTAGAGATCCTTTCATCTCTCTCTGACTCAGCTTCTATGTATTCCTGTTCTCTGTTTCTATTACATTAACAGTCTCTTGCATCTCATCCAGTCTGCTGTTAAGCCCGTCGATGGCTTGTCTAATTTCTGCATTGTCTTTCCTGACTTCCCTCACTTCCTCCCTCAGCTCTTGCACATTTCTCTGTAGATCCATCAGCATGGTTATGACTTTTATTATGAATTCTTTTTCAGGAAGACTGTGCATTTCCATCCCTTCAGGCTCCCTCTCTGGGGTTGTCTGGTTGATCTTAGTCTGTACCATATTCCTCTTTCTTTTCATGTCTATGGAAGTGGTCGCTGGTAGTTGCCACGTATGTCAGCTGGGCTCTTTAAGATGTTACAAAAAAAAAGGAAGAAAGAAAGAAAAAGAAAAAAGAAAGAGAAGAAAAAACAAAAAGCAAAACAAAACGAAAACTAAACTAAACTAAACAAACAAAAACACGCCCACCAGGAGTAGATTCTGTGGGGATGCTGTAGGTTGCGCTGTTGCTCCACTATTCCTCAGCCGTGGCCGCGCGGCTCCACAGGGCCCTTTATAGCTCTGGCCGCCTCACGGGGTGCCAAGTCCTCTCAGGTGTAGCTGCACGTTGTGCGCTTTCCTGTGTATTCTGGTCTTTCTTTTAGGAATAGTTGTATTTGCTTTATTTTCGTAGATATATATAGTTTTGGGAAGAGATTTCTGCCGCCCTGCTCATGCTGCCGTCTTCCTGGAAGTCCTCACAATGGACAGTATTTTTTATTGAAAAAGGATGTGATTCTGAAGTGTAATTGTTGGATATATATTAATCATAGGATATAGGCAAACTTCTAATTTATTCATTCATTCCACAATTATATATTTAATGTCAGCTGCTGATGATACAAATGTTAAATATGACATGGACCTTGACTTGTAGAACTTTCCCAACATGCATGCTGTATTTGTACAAAATTTATATTTCCAGGCTACAGTATGGGATCTAATGAAAGGCTGACTACAAAATTTCTAAGGCCTATTATACTGCTTAGTATTTTTCACCCACTGAGGTACAGGCAGAGCTACAGGTGGGTGCTTAGCATGTCCCCTCAAACTGCCTTTACCACATGTACCCTCAGTCTGAACTCACCTGCAGTGGTCTGTAACCACAGGCCCTGCAGGATATATACCCTCAAAATATATTCAGGGATGGGACAAATGTACACAGTATACTTGCTATCCCCAATGAGATTTGGGCTTTCTGCACTGTAATTGCCTTACCCCATAGCCATCTATCACAGCAGGGATCCCGGGAAAACACTCAGGGTTGCCATGAATCAGAGAATACTCAGCTCCTATGTTCACCAGCACCAGGACACACTGTGCATTCACAGGGGACCAATGAATTGCTAATTCTACATGTGGCCTCTGATCCCCACCATGTCCCCCAAGGTCGGGACTTTGACCCCCCCTGCTAGTCCAACCACGATGCCCAATCATCCTCCTGTGGGGGTGAGGGCTCAGGAGAATCCTGAGTACTGTCTCCCATGAAATTTTGTAGGGACACAGGCCAGGCATGAGGCCTTGACTCTGGTTTCCATGTCCTGGACCTCAGTGACTGGAACTGCTGCTCTGGCTTTAATTGATGTCACAGTTTTAACAATATTCTATTAGGCTGCCTATCAAGTTTTTCTTTATCAAATCAACCCAGATCTGCATCCTTGAGACCTTCATGGGGCCTTTTGCACCTCTCCTTTCAGTTAAGGCCCGTACCTCCCTCTGTGCCCATATTGTTTCAACCTCCCCCAGATCTGCTGAAGTACGAGTAGCCTCACTTATGGGTTGCCCTAGGTGGGGGGCAAGAGTATTCACTAGGGACCCAAAGAGAGATGTGGGAGCTGTATGCAGCCCCAGGTTTCTCACTCCTATAGTGAACACCTCCTCATCAGGGCCCTGGGGGGTCCATAGTATAGATGATATTTTTCATACCCAATTCCCGCAGTACCTGTTGGAGGTCTGCATACATTTTCCAACTACTGGGAAAATATGGTAAATCACCCTGATTAGGCCAAACTATCCTGATGGCAGCTGTCAGTCATTCCAGAAGTGTCTGATTCCCTGAGGCATAACTGGCACTTTGCAACCACTGCTGGAGGGAAGGGTGATTCATCAGGGAAGCCATTCTATTCATCTCAGTATCTGACACAACAATGTTTTCCAGCCCCATATCCCAGAGATGTAAAAGCCATGAGGCAGAGATTCCGATGGCCTCTGCCCGTATCAGATGCTCATGTCCACCAGCTCATCCCGGGTATAGGGGCGGAGGATGGAGTTCTCAACAACCTGGGGAGGGGGCTGCTCCAAGGAGCCCATGGTAGTTTTGTTTTTATTTTCTTAATTACAGCTGTGCGGGCCTTTAAAAAAGGTGAAGATGGTACCTCTGGTGGTGGCCTGGGTAGCATATCCACCAATGGCCCCACCTCCTCCTCTTCTCCCTCAGGCTTCTCCTCCAAGGGCTCCTCCTCCACCATCTCTGGGGCTGAAGGCACCACTCTTTCCTCCCCCTCCCCCACGGCCTCCTGCAACACGCCTTTTCCTGCCATCTCCCCCCTCGCTGCTGCTAAGGAATCTTCTAGGAGTGTGACCTGTCTTTTCAGCAACTCTCTCTTCTTTAACAGCACTTCATAGGTTATTGCCCAGCCCCTCCAAGCAATGCTGAAGTGTGTCTCTCTCCTGCCTAAGTCCCTCTCTCTCCTCGCTAACCCTCTCGATGATCCTCTTTCTCCTGTATAACATTTTCCACTATCTGGATGAAAAGAGGCCCTGCAATGCCAGCCGCTACATGGCCCCCTAAGGTCTCCAAGCAGTCTTCCACCTCACGGAGAGCTAATTCTGCAGCTTCCGGTGTTTCCGCCCTTCCCCAGATTTGGGGAAGGCCCCACTCCGCTAGGAGGTACTTTGCCCTAGTCCAATTCCCCACTAGGGGTTCCCAACTTGGAAGCCCCACAGCTGGAAGATAAAAACAGGTGAAGCAGCACCCTCTGCCGCTGCATTTGTTGGGGTGTCTCACCATCCACAGGAGCAGCCTGCCCAAAGGTCGCACCCATTATGACAGATTTTGCGTTCAGAGGAACCCTGCTGACTTCCACCAGGTGTAAATCCAGGGAAAGGAAATTCCAGGGCAAAATACCTCTAAAAACCAAAATCAGCCAAAGGGAGAAATAAAGTTTAAAACCCGTTTATTGCTTACAAACTGCAGTCCAGCACCGTCATTCTCCCCTGCTCCAGAAGGAAGCGAGCAAGCAAGCCAGCCAGCCCTTCCCCTTAAACTCTCAGGTTCAGACATGCCCTCGGTTGCCCAAGTAATCACCCATTGACATGGAGATGAACTTTTCTCCACCCCTGAGGATATGCAAATACACTAAAGCCAGGAGAGATTCTCTGGAAATGTTACAGTTTTACCCACAGCCTGCCTTGCCGGAGAATTGGGCCGGAATTTTCCTGCCCTTCCAGACTTCCCAGGCATAGTTAGGTGGTTTGAATTCACATCTGCAAAATATCCTCTCACCAGAAAGAAAACAAAACAAAAAACATTGCTAAGTCCATTCCTTATCTGATAATCATGTTTTTTGATTCTGTAGTTTTGACTGGGACTCCACTGTAGCCTTGCTGCTGGCACAGATCTCAGCCTACTAGCGCTCGGAGTGGGTCCATGCCCCCAGATTGGAGGCAATTACTATTACCTGTTTCTTGGAGTTCCTTAGCAACCTTCTAGGCAACTGTTTCATTTCAAATTGTACCAGGAAAATTAAAGCAAATATCTTTCATATACAAAGAGCATTGTGAAGAGATTTTGAAAAATAAATTTATTGGATTTCAATTCCAATAATATGTGCCACTGATTATTTTTTGTTTCTATAGGTAGCATTGTATTCAAAGTCTCTTATAAATTACATATAGGGTTAATAATTGAAGAGACTATCAGAAACCTGAGACATTTTTCCTGCCACATTTTGCTACAATTAGTTTTTTATCAGGTTCATAATTTGTGACTTATTTTTTTCACAGTCTTTTAAAATTTCTCTTTAGAAAGCTCATTCCTTCTTTATAAAATTAGACTTTTCTCTTCCTTTTTTAAAACATAATTTTCCTTTTGTGTTTTGGAATGACTTCATACCAAACAAGAATATGATATTTAGATGAGAAGATAAAAATTATGCACATTTTACTGTAAGTTGTTGAAAATGAACATTTAACCATTCATGGTTAAATGGAAAAGATTATCAGACATTTATCATTTTCCACTATGAAATATAACTTTTCCAAAGGAGCTAATGAAAATAAAATAACGATAGGCCGATTTCTAAATAATCAAATTAACTAAGAGAAAAATATGTAAAATTGGATTATCTAGATACTTTTAATCCAAGTACTTATGTTGATATTAAGTGATGTTCATTTACTTTTCACCAAATTCAATCCGCTTCCATGATTGCCTCTGCTGTTTTGTATTAATTAGTCCCTGTATCAGTTAGGATTTTGTTTGTGTAAACAACCTATTCAGAGTGACTAAAGCAAGTAGGATTTTTGTTTTCCAGAGACAGTAGTCAGGAAGTAAGCAATCGCGGTCAGTGCGGTCACAAAAGGAAATCGTCAAGGACCAGGACCCACGCAGGTTTCCTGACCTGCCACCCTTAGCGCATAATTTTGGACACTGTTCCTCTTTCAGGGAACTAGACCACATTTAAGACGGAATAAGGGCAAAAGGCAAGGCAGTTTAGTGTGTCACTACTAAGGGACTTCCACTTACAATGCCGGCTAGAAACAGCAATCTCCAGTGCAATTATTTTTAACCATACATTTTAACCAAATAAAAGCAGGGTTCTCTTGGTAAGAAAATATATATTTGCCATTGTATTGCTTTATAATGATTCCAGAGGTTTTCAAATTTCAGAATGATTAAGATTCATCTAGAAAGTTTATCAAAGATGTATAATTCAAGTCCCAAAAAAGAGAATCTGTTAATAAATAGGGCAGAGCAGGGACTGGAATTCTGTATTTTTAAGCTATCATCAGACTTCATTCTTATACAAATAGACGACTGGCCATTCTTTGAGAAATACTGGTAAAACTCTAGTAAAATTCATTCAAGATCTTCTCCATTAGGATTAGTGAAATTCAAAGATAACTTCTGTTTTTACTTAGTTGAACTTTATGCTTTCACTTACAGTGATTTTATTCTTTTACTTCCTCCTGATATTTTCCATCTCTTTTTTCCTTCTCTGTTTGTATATACAAGACTATGACTCTTACCATTTCTAAAAATAACAATGAGATTAAGTGAACTTAATTATTTTTCTATCTTTATTGAATCTTAAGTCACAGTCACTCTGGAAAGTATTATATACTCTTGAGAATAGACTCTGGGTCCATTACTTAAAAATAAATTTTCAGACTTATATATGAAGATGGCAACATACTGAGACTGTCAAGTTTCGTAAGCATCAATTCCTCAGACTTGCTGGTGAAGGAGACTCCTTTTCTGTCTGTTCCCTTTGATTTTGGTTCTGATTTTAGAAAATATCTTTCCTGCCTTTCATTGAATAGAATGTGGCCTACTTTAAAAGAAGCCAAGGGGCTTAGTAGTTATGAATTACTGAGTAGTTTCATTCCTACTTACACATATTCAGTGATGGGCTGGGGCAGACTCATGTCAGCTAGTTATTGCCAATTGCTAATGACTACTCCCAATTCCATGTTCAGTGACAGCAGGTTGATAGTTGGAAATTGGCCTTGGTGGGTATATTTTAGACCACAGAAATCAACAAATACTTCAAGTCAGATGTTTGTTTTGACTTGTTTTTACTAGAATATCACTGCCTGCAAAATTACCCATCTTTCCTCACTTTCAACCCCTTAGGAAATTTGAGTCTTGTTTTTACATAGTTAAGTGGGATGGTCGAAGGGAGAAAGAAAAGAAGAGAGGAGAGGAGAATTAAGGAAAGGAAAGGGGGAAAAAAAGGAAAATGAAGGAAGGAAGGAGGGAAGGAGGAAGGAAGAAAATAGGACGGTGAAATCAACCCAAATCTGAACCTGTCTTCTTTTCAATTTCACCCAAAATTTTAAAAAGAAAGAAAAAGAAAAAGAAAACATGAATTAGACTCTGAAGATCTGAAATAGAATCCTTCTTAATAAAACCTTTCTAAAATGCAATTACTGGTTTCTACTAACAAGTTCTTAGTTACATTAAAATTGTTATATTCACCCTTCTCCAAATAAATAATTCGGGCATTTGTTTTGAAGGGTGGAATGGGCTACAAGGAAGAAAGGCGTGGAATAGTCATATAAGTGATCTACTATGTTCTGGAGGACGCAGATGATGGATTGCTGAGATCATCAAAATGGAAAATATTAATTTGCTTATAAGAAAGTAGAAAGTCAGGACTGAGTCAGCCCTCAAAGAACACTACAGAATGATGCCCTGTAAAATCTTACAAAGACAAGCTGCTTTGTCAGGCAGCCTCCACACAACCTGGTTTGGCAGGATGCCCCTTGACTGGTGCATAGACTCGACTGTCCTCAAATCAGCACAATATGCTAACAGTGAAGAAATAATTTTGTTATTTTTTGTTTCTTATAGTTCCATGGAATTCTCAAAGCAAATTGCATACTGCAAAATGGGATGAATTACTAAATTAGCACTCAGAAGATAACAATCCAGTAGGTCATTGATAAATAACATACAATATGTATATTCTGGTTAAAAGTTTGTATCTTTCAAGTCAATCTACACAAGTATGACACACCATGTAAAATGCTTAAAGAAAGATCTTAACTAAGATATGAACTTTGGGAAGACAGATATACCAAAGAGACATTATAAAGAATGTAGTCACCTTCCCTTCCAAAATGATCCAGTGTTATTCTCCTTAGGGTGTCCAAATGGATTAACTGCAATATTAGTCAATAATTTAAAAATAACAGAAAGGCTAAAGTAGATACCTTATGAACAGACTAGGCTGTCATAAGAATCTATTTACTGTGTATACATACACATTAAATGATCTTATTTTGATTCTAGTTTTTGTGTAAATCTGTTCCAGGACATATCTGGTTCCATCCACTTTCACCCATACATACCATGAAAGATATTTTTCTTGTTGGTATTAATTTCAGCAAACGTTCTTCTGAGTAATTATATGCAAAACTACTGAGCTAGTAGTGGAGAACTAAGTCTACTTAATCTCCTGTGTTTTAAATATTCACTTGACAGAAACATAACTCGAGGCAGAGAAATTTTAAAAAGGCCAATTCCACAATAATCGAGGACAGATGTGGAGGTGACAGAGGCATAAGAGAAGATCTAGGGCTCACGTACTCTCCCTCGAGCTCTTTTTACTTACTCACCTCACTTCTCTGTCTGACCACATTCTCTGTTGATGCAGGCAGGCTTCCTCCATTTGCTGGGGGAAATGGACAATGCCGGCACTTAGTTAACATTATTTCCTGCACTGCGAATCCAGAAGCGAGAGAGTAACTTTTTGCCCTCCCAGCAAAAAAAAAAAAAAAAAAAAAAAAAAAGTCCCTGGTTAGTTTAAGTCATGTGCCCATAATTGAAAACGATCACTGCAGACAAGATGATGAGTCAGTCTGAAGGCCTAAATGAGGCCTTTATCATATGCCTTCTAAATGTGGAAGAGGTTGCCATGATATGATTGACAGCCTCACCAATCCATGAGAATGGAAATTTAAATATTCCCCAAAGGACGAGGCTAAGGGCAGACCAAATCGAGAAATGTTCACTACACCTTGTGGCAAAGCATGCGACTTTGATTTCTGGTACTTTTTAGCTTTCTCATAAAAGTAAGCAGAATTTTTAAACTTTTCTCCGATTCACACAGGAACAGCTGATGAATATACATAACAATTTCCAGCTTACAAAGTATTTCTTCATGATATAATCCTGTTTGAGTAGGTTCTTATCACTTGTAGCTGAGAGGCCTAAATCCCAAGGGTGTAGTAGACTTAGTTTTCTATATCTAGTTCAATTAGTGGGGTTATAATGATCCCAAATGAGAAAATTGAGATTTAGAGATGTTTGTCAGATACCCAAGGTTATTAAAGATTCTGTTTCAGAATTTCAGACTTTAAAAATTCATCTTTTTCTTCTCTTTGCTTTTAAATTTTGAATGAAATTGAAAAGAAAGCAGGTCCAAATTTTGATTTTACCAAGTCTTTCTTATTTATTTTAATTTCTGTATTATTACCAGCTTTTTTTTTAAGAACAACCATGTCCAAATCAAGTAGACTCCAAATGCTGTATTCATTTCAATGAATATTCATAAATTACTTTTTGGGGAATTACTCAAAACAAAATAAACATTAAAAGCCCTCTTTAATTTTTGTAACTAAAAAAAAAAAGAAATGAAAAAAACAATTAAATCCACCCCTGATAGCTTTTATCTGTGGTCCAATATAATCCATAATTGGATAAGTATGTAGGGCTTGCTTAATACCTGAATGCAATATATAATGCAATATAATAGCTAAAAGGATGAATTAATATCATAAGTTAATGCTTCATTTGAAATCTATGTTATGTTAAAATATATTACTTGGAAAATAGTATTAATTCTGCTCACCAGAAATCATATAATAGGGATCCTGAAAATGCATGCGAGCTGAATAACATGATTTTGAAAATTTATTTTCTAATAATATATCAATGCAGCAGTATCCATTATACAATATGCTCAATTGATGTACACTAGGCATTACTGTGTAATAGTTATCAGGATAATGCATAGATATTAATTCAATATATGAGCCTAATTTGAAACTACTGATTGCTTTATTTAACAATATAAAGTATCTCCAATCTGTTGGGTATTTAAGTATATTAACATAGTGACAAAATAGGTTGAACCAACATTTAAAAGTTCCCAGACATCACCACAAAACAGCACGGAAGGAAAGCAGAAACCAAGAGGTACCTCTCTATGCACAGTATGTCCATTAGACCCACTTATCTTTGGGTCAGACTGGTTTTGAAAACAGTGTTTGAATAAATAATAAATACAGTTGCCACATCAGAAGATTTCTCTGTTGTGAGAAACAATTTAAATATCAGTTGCCTCATTTCTCCCACAACATTGGACAAATCTGAGAAGTATAAATGTTTCACCTTGCCAATATTTCACTGTCAATACACATTTTAAACATTAATATAATACATAGTGCCATTGTACTTATAATGCATAGGAAGCCATTGCTATAATTCCAATAATTAAGGTTTACACAAACACAACTGTCTGCTATAGGATTGAATTGAAAATGTACAGTAAAAATTATCTGAAGTCGGAGGCTTGTGACCTAAGAACCACTTCTTGTAAGAGTAAATTTAAACAAATCTCTCCTGGCTTGAGAGCCTCCCAGAAATAAATGCAGCAGCGAGTAACACTAATTGCTTCAACTAAAAATAAAAATTTTAATTGTATCAAAGTCACTGGGCACCTTAGTGCACAGTCTTCCCCATCCTGTAGGAACCCAGTGGCATTAAACTCTTGCCTGTAGAGAGGCAGAGGTCCATAGCGGCTAGACACACAGATTCTAGAGACAGCTGCCTGGATTCGAACTTCGACTCTACCACACACTGCCTTTAGGACTTTGGACAAATCACTTAAAATCTCTTAGTGTACTTAACATTTCAAGGACAGAAATAAAAAATGAAAAGCCATCTCAGCATTACTGTGAAGATTAAATTGTTGGATATATGCAAAACAGGGCATGGTTCCTGGTACGAACATGTATGAGTTCATATTATTGTTTATCCTGTTCTATGTACTCAGGGCATCTTTCTATGGAGGAAAGACTGTAATAAAATTTAAAGCATAAACCTGGAGCAGAGACAAAGAATTTGAGTAACTAATGACTAATTTGAGGTTCTCAAGGAAGTGGACTCAATAAGTGCAGTGATTCTTATCAAATCCAACCTTCCAGGATGATGCAAGGAGACAGTAATTAAGACTTTTATTTTCTTGCCTCTTTCCCAGGCTATTAGAGTTTCTATGGGTCCACTTTCCATGCTGGTTTGGCTTACACTACCAGCTCTCAGACTATGTCCAAGCCATTTCTCAGAAAATGTTTGAATTTTGAAGGTAATTTTAGTCATCACTTCACAGATAAAATGAATCAATTTAAAAATGATAAGTTGATCTTTCATAGATCACACAACTAACCGTAACAGTTAATCCCATATTAGAATTAACTTCTTAGGCTTCTGATACCCATTTCCTACCCTTTCCCCTGTTTTAAGTTTTTGATTCGTAAACTCAGAGATTGAAATACTTCCATTTGGAATTCCAGTGTATCAAACCAATCAAGGATAAGTTCAGGGGGAAGTAATGAATGTGTGAACAATAGAAAAATGAGATATCTTAGAGCTGGAACGGACCATGCTGTCCGAGTTGAAATCACAAGTCAAGATTCGTTATCCGATGCCTAAGGACGTTTCATATTCCAAAGTTGTCAGAAAGTATGTTTTCCTAAGGCAGTTACGTGGTATTTTGATACTCTTTTGATATTCTTTCTCTAAGTGTCAATGATCCCATTCTCTCCGTGTGAATGGCAACGAGGATTCATCTTAGACTACCTTTTTGCAAAAAATCAAGGCATTATGCTTCAAAATCCCTCTTCATCTCTTCCTAAGCTCCTCTCCTTGTATGGTCTCTACCTGGCTTCAAGCTCTCACCATCCTTGCTTGGATTGTGTCCTGGCCTCCTTTCTCAATCATCCTTCATCAATGTCAGGGAATTCTAAGACCTTGGCCAGAAATTTAAAGGCCTTATATAATGTGACCCAATCTACACTTCCAACCCTATTTCTTATTATCCCCCACCAGCATCCCACCTTCACTGCTACCCTACATAACTGTTTTGTATTCCAGAAATGCCAACATGGCCTCATGTTTCTGTGCCTTAATATCTTTTTGTTTTTCTTCTCTCCTTTCCTTAAGATGAGATTCAAATATTTCCTCCCAGGAATTTGCATATTTGGGTTAGCCAGTAGGATAACTACAGTTTGGTTGTTTTCAGCTCAGATCCCTTGCCTGACTTCTCACAAGAAGCAGGAGGACAGATGGGCCCAGGGTGGTCAGTCACCATATCCTCACTCCACTGGCAATAGTTTTGGTCCAGGACTGATCTGGCCAGCCCAGAGTCCCTTTCTAATGTTTATCTTAGTGTTCTAAGAAACTCTGCTCTTCCTGACACACAGAAAAGGAAACAGGTGAACCTCGGATAGCTAGTGGCCATATTCTCCATCCCATGAAGAAACCTAGTCTGTAGCATAAAGAATAACACCAGCTAGAGAGGAAAGACAGTTGAAAAGATAATACTGGCAGAGCTGAATTATTCTTCTAAACTCTGAGGTTCCCAGAGGTTCCAGGGTTGCTATAGAACTTCCTTTAGTTGTGAGACCTCCATCCTATCTTTGCAACATGTCTCCTTTTTTTGTACCAGCAAGTTATTTGGGTTTCTGTCACTCACAACGACAAAATCCGAATAAATAAAATACCCACACTGAACCACATACTATCAGAACACTCTTATTTTATACTGTAATTTTTAAATTTTTATTCCCCAAATAAGACTGAAAACTTTGGGGGGGTGGGGAGAGGTAGTGCTTCATATCTAATTCTGCAAAATATGAACATCATAAATAATACAAGATTGTTGAATAGATATGTTAACAGGTGAGTAACTTAGGAAAGCTTTTAGATAAAGCAAATTTAATTATATTCAATTATGAACTTAGAATGATTTTTTATAATTTTTTGAAGTTTAAAATTCTCTTTACTGCAGTGGTCATATAGCCCAATGTTATCATTTTGCAGGTGAAAGATAAAGGTCCCCAAATAACGAAACTTCACCAATATCATACATTTGATATGTGACTATCTTCTCAACCTTACACTGCCAAGAGGACAAAAAAAAAGTAAAAAAGGAATGTCCAAGCAAAAGTAACTTAATGAGTTAAATTAGATAAAATCAGTCATCCTTATCACTGTTACTGCTTTCATTTACTTATAACGTCCTTTATATTTATTGTTTCTGCATTAACAATGAATTTCCCAGGACTTAAGATTCTAATCACTATAAAAATAGATTTATTTTTCTTTTATATATATATATACATTTGTCCAATAGATAGTGAATCAATAGTAAAGAAGAGAGTCTGTCAACATGACACTCCAGGATACATAACTGATTCTTCAGCTTTTGACATTTTCCTTAAGTATATACTGTAAACATGATCCATCAAGACTTTTTTTTAATTAATTGATTAAATAATTTTTAAATGAAATATCATTGGTCATTGGTATACAATCTTATATTGGTTTCAGGTATGCAACACAGTGGTTCAACAGTTACCCATATCATTAAATCCTCACCCCCACTAGTTAAATATTTTCCTTTATTAGATATTAACAGTGAAAATTTGTATGAATCTTACATAATGTGAGTTTTACAAAATTTTCTCTGAGATAGGCTTCTCACAGAGTACTTAGTACGAAATTAAATCTTTCAGAAATATGTGTAAATGTTTCAGTGTTAAAGTTATAAAGAATTCTAAACCAGATAGAGAGCATGTGAAAATTTAAAAGGCCACATTCATTGTTTTTTGGGGGAAAAATAACATTATTTCTTTTAAGAAACTTCTAGGTTAAACTGTTTATATGAAAATTTCATCAGTGAAATTAGGGATTAATTTCATCTGTTTGCAAAACAAAACAAAACGAAAATGTCTTTGTTTAATTCATCTACCACATCTAATTTTTCAGTAAAAGCTCAAAGCATATCCCAGGTCTGGTCTGATCTCTGCTTGCACCTCACTGCCATTCGCCTTCATTCAAGCCTGAATTATTTCAGTAGATTCTTAAATTGTCTCTGCGTTTTACTGTCCTGTACCCTCCACCTCCAGCTTTCTGTTCTGCATACAATATATCCAGAGGGATCCTATTAAAACAGAGCTTAAATTTTGTCCCTCCTACGTCTTTCTTACTTACCCAGAGAAACGGTAGGCCTGGGTGATGACATACCAGGTCTGCACAATCTAGCGCTTACCTCTCAAGATTACTGAACCCAGCTCACCATGCTTCCACCCACCCTCGCTTTTGGTCTGTGCACACATCATGCGTGCCCACAATTCAAGGTACACACTTTCTCTTCCCCCTGAGATGCTCAGCGCCTTACTATTTACACATCTTGTTTATTTCCTTCCTTCAACTGTCTGCTCGAATGTCGTCTGTGCTGAGACACTTTCTGTGACATGCTCTGCTTCCGCATAGCAAGTGTCACCAGCTAACAGTTGAATGTTCGTTTATTTTCTATCTCCATTCACAACAATATGAGCGGAATGAGGGCAGAGGCATCATCTGTTTTATTCACTGCCTCAAAACAAGTGAGGGTTCAGGAGTATTTACCGGATAAAACAAGTAAATGAAAGAATGAATGACTAGCAGCAGCAATCTCTACTGAAGCATTTAAGAATATTTATAATTGTTTCTATTGTCATTGCTTCAGTCATTTCATTTCAAAGTTTGTGGTTTTTATTCTAAATGATTTTGACATATTCTAAAACTGGAGTTACATGTGTGACACACACTTATATTCTCCCACTTTAATGACTGAGAGTATATCCTTTCCAGTTTTAGCCTTCGGATGAAACCACCTTGCTAATAGCCTTGTGAGAATTTCTCAAGACCCAGCTCAGCTGTCTTCAGGTTGTTGACACACAGCCTATGTGAAATACTAATTTGTTATTATTTATAGGCTCCTACATGTTGCGATAATTTGTTATGCAGCAATAACTAATCAGATTAGATAATTTTGCATAAATTTATCTGCATATAGAACTTCAAAGACAAATGTCTTTCGTGGTGTTTCCTGAACACATTTATTCTTTTCTTGTCAGTGAAGTAATTCATCATTAGCAAAGTATATTTTGCTGTAAATAAAGTTTTCATTAACCCTCAAAGGCATTACCATGAAGATCTAAGAATAATCAAAACTTCTTGAAAGCATTTTCATTCTTTTAAATAAAATGAGATAGAGAAATTGTCCCATCACATATGACATATAAAGCTTAAAAATGCTTTGATTTATGTATTGTGCTCAGTTGGTTTCCCACGTATTCTACTTTATTGTTTCTTAAAGAAGTTGTTTATCTGTGGAACTTTCCATTTCCTGTCTCGTGTAGAGCCTTTCTGGTTGTTCGTTCTGTTTTTGTTTTGGGCACATCTCTGAGGTCATTCTTTGCCTACAAAATCTCTCACCTAATTTGATGACCACTTTGTTTCTTTGTGACTCCGTTTGCTTTGATTCACTAGAATTTTTTTCCTCACAGTAATATATTAACTTGTCTTCTTTTACTTTATGTGATTAAGACCTACATTCCAAAACAAAGACAAAAACAAAGAAAACAGCCACTCCACAGACCACCAAGCTTTAGCGATTACTACTCAGGCTTCAACAAAACCCCTTCAGCACATTGATGTGATGACTCAATAGTAGGTCATTTGTAAAAACAAAGAAATCAAGAGGATCCTTTTCCTAAGGAAAAAAATAACTGACTGTAGCTAAAGCCAATAGAATTCAGCAGTCACAAAACAGTACCATTAATCTGGAATTTCTGTCTCTAAACCTCCATGAAACAAGTGGATTTGTCAATATCTTGACTACGAAGAGAGTCATGAGGTAAAATATGCTCAGTTCTCAACAGATGAGGATTGAAAACAAAAAGTCTTATAATTTTTTTAACTCTGTTTTATTTTTTTTTGGTATCACTATACAATTACATAAGCAACATTATGGTTACTAGATTCCCCCATTATCAATTCCCCACCACATATCCCATTACAGTCACTGTCCATCAGCACAGTAAGATGCTATTGAGTCACCACTTGTCTTCTCTGTGATATACTGCCTTCCCCGTGCCCCCCTGTTATGTGTGCTAATCGTAAAGCCCCCTATTCCCCTTCTCCCTGCCATCCCGCCAACCTCCAACCAGTCCCTTTCCCTTTGGCAACTGTTAGCCCATTCTTGGGTTCTGGGAGTCTGCTGCTCTTTTGTTCGATCAGTTTTTGCTTTGTTCTTATACTCCACAGATGAGTGAAATCATTTAGTACTTGTCTTTCTCTGCCTGTCTTATTTCACTGAGCACAATACCCTCTAACTCCATCCATGTTGTTGCAAATGGTAGGATTTGTTTTCTTCTATGACTGAATAATATTCCATTGTGTATATGTACCACATCTTCTTTATCCATTCATCTACTGATGGACACTTAGGTTGCTTCCATTTCTTGGCTACTGTAAATAGTGCTGCGATAAACATAGGGATGCATATGTCTTCTTCAAACTGGGCTGCTTCATTCTTAGGGTAAATTCCTAGGAGTGGAATTCCTGGGTCAAATGGTATTTCTATTTTGAATTTTTTGAGGAACCTCCATACTGCTTTCCACAATGGTTGAACTACTTTACATTTCCACCAGCAGTGTAGCAGGGTTCCCCTTTCTCTGCATCCTTGACAGCATTTGTTTTCCTTAGTCTTTTCCATGTTGGCCATCCTAACAGGTGTGAGGTGATATCTCATTGTGGTTTTAATTTGCATTTCCCTGATGATTAGTGATGTGGAGCATCTTTTCATGTGCCTATTGAGCATCTGAATTTCTTCTTTGGAGAAGTGTCTATTCATGTCCTCTGCCCATTTTTTTTTAATAATTTATTTTGGTATCATTAATCTACAATTACATGTGCAATATTATGGTGATTAAACTACCCCCTTCATCAGGTCCCCCCCACCAACCCCATTACAGTCACTGTTCATCAGCGTAGTGAGATGCTATAGAATCACTACTTGTCTTCTCTGAGTTGTACAGCCCTCTCCATGCCCCTCCTACATTATGTCTGCTAATTGTAATGCCCCTTTTACCCTCTTATCCCTCCCTTCCCACCCATCTTCCCCAGACCCTTTCCCTTTCGTAACTATTAGTCCGTTCTTGGGTTCTGTGAGTCTGCTGCTGTTTTGTTCCTTCAGTTTCTTGTTGTTGTTGTTCTTTGTTCTTATACTCCATATATGAGTGAAATCAATTGATACTTGTCTTTTTCAGCTTGGCTTATTTCACTGAGCATAATACCCTCTAGCTCCATCCATGTTGTTGCAAATGGTAGGATTTGTTTTCCTCTCATGGCTGAATAATATTCCATTGTGTATATGTACCACACCTTCTTTATCCATTCATCTACTGATGGACACTTAGGTTACTTCCATTTCTTGACTATTGTAAATAGTGCTGCAATAAACATAGGGGTGCATCTGTCTTTTTGAAACTGGCCTGCTGCAGTCTTAGGGTAAATTCCTAGGAGTGGAATTCCTGGGTCAAATGGTATTTCGGTTTTGAGTTTTTGAGGAACCTCCATACTGCTTTCCACAATGGTTGAACTAATTTGCATTCTCACCAGCAGTGTAGGACGGTTCCCTTTTCTCCACATCCTCGCCAACATTTGTTGTTGTTTGTGTTTTGGATGTTGGCCATCCTCACTGGTGTGAGGTGATATCTCATTGTGGTTTTAATCTGCATTTCTCTGATGATTAGTGATGTGGAGCATCTTTTCATGTGCCTGTTGGCCATCTGAATTTCTTCTTTAGAGAAGTGTCTATTCATATCCTCTGCCCATTTCTTAATTGGATTATTTGCTTTTTGTTTGTTAAGGTGCATGAGTTCTTTATATATTTTGGATGTCAACCCCTTATCAGATACGTCATTTATGAATATATTTTCCCATACTGTAGGATGTCTTTTTGTTCTACTGATGGTGTACTTTGCTGTACAGAAGCTTTTCAGCTTGATATAGTACCACTTGTTCATTTTGCTTTTGTTTCCCTTGCCTGGGGAGATATGTTCATGAAGAAGTCACTCATGTTTATGTCCAAGAGATTTTTGCCTATGTTGTTTTCTAAGAGTTTTATGGTTTCATGACTTACATTCAGGTCTTTGATCCACCTTGAGTTTACCTTTCTGTATGGGGCTAAACAGTAGTCCAGTTTCATTCTCTTACATGTAGCTTTCCAGTTTTTCCAACACCAGCTGCTGAAGAGGCTGTCATCTCCCCATTATATATCCAAGGCTCCTTTATCAAATATTAATTGACTGTAAATGATTGGGTTAGTGTTTGGATTTTCTATTCTGTTCCACTGGTCTGTGGGTCTGTTTTTGTGCCAATACCAAATTGTCTTGATTACTGTGGCTTTGTAGTAGAGCTTGAAGTCAGGGAGCATAATTCCCCCTGTTTGATTCCTCCTTCTCAGGATTGCTTTGGCTATTCGGGGTCTTTTGTGGTTCCATATGAGTTTTAGAATTATTTGTTCGAGTTCATTGAAGAAAGCTGTTGGTAGTTTGATAGGGATTGCATTGAATCTGTAGATTGCTTTAGGTAGTATAGCCATTTTGACAGTATTTATTCTTCCTAGCCAAGAGCATGGGATGCATTTCCATTTGTTAGTGTCTTCTTTAATTTCTCTTAGGAGTGTCTTGTAGTTTTCAGAGTACAGGTCTTTCACTTCCTTCATTAGGTTTATTCCTAGGTATTTTATTCTTTTTGATGCAATTGTGAATGGAATTGTTTTTCTGATTTCTCTTTCTGTTAGTTCATTGTTAGTGTATAGGAAAGCAACAGATTTCTGTGTGTTAATTTTGTATCCTGCAACTTTGCTGAATTCAGATATTAGTTCTAGTAGTTCTGGAGTGGTGTCTTTAGGGTTTTTCATGTACAGTATCATGTCATCTGCAAATAGTGACAATTTGACTTCTTCTTTACCAATCTGGATGCCTTGTATGTCTTTGTTTTGTCTGATTGCCGTGGCTAGGACCTCCAGTGCTATGTTGAATAACAGTGGAGAGAGTGGGCATCCCTGTCTTGGTCCCGATCTTTGATGGAAAGCTTTCAGCTTCTCGCTGTTAAGTATGATATTGGCTCTGGGTTTGTCATAAATGGCCTTTATTATGTTTAGGTACTTGCCCTGTATACCCATTTTGTTGAGAGTTTTTATCATGAATGGATGTTGAATTATGTCGAATGTTTTTTCAGCATCTATGGGGATGATTATGTGTTTTTGTCCTTCTTTTTGTTGATGTGGTGGATAATGTTGATGGATTTTTGAATGTTGTACCATCCTTGCATCCCTGGAATAAATCCTACTTGGTCATTATGGGTGATCTTTTGATGTCTTTTTAAATTCCGTTTACTACTATTTTGTTGAATATTTTTGCATCTATGTTCATCAGGGATATTGGTCTGTACCTTTCTTTTTTTGTGATGTCTTTGCTGGGTTTTGTTATTGGAGTGATGCTTGCCTTGTAGAATGAGTTTGGGAGTATACTCTCCTATTCTACTTTTTGGAAAACTTTAAGGTGGGTGGGTATTAGGTCTTCCTTAAATGTTTGATAAAATTCAGCAGCGAAACCATCTGGTTCAGGAGTTTTGTTCTTAGGTAGTTTTTCATTACCAATTCAATTTCCTTGTCAGTAATTGGTTTTTCAGATTTTCTGTTTGTCCTGGGTCAGCCTTGGAATGCTGTTTTTTTCTAGGATGTTGTGTTTCTTCTAAGTTATACAGTTTGTTAGCATATAATTTTTCACAGTATACTCTAATAATTCTTTGTATTTCTGTTTTGTGTGTTCTGATTTTTCCTTTCTCATTTCTTATTCTGTTTACGTTTGTAGACTCTCTTTTTTTCTTGATAAGTCTGGCTGGGTTTATCTATTTTGTTTATTTTAGCAAAGAACCAGCTCCTGCTTTCATTGATTCTTTCTATTGTTTTATTCTTCTCTGTTTTATTTATTTATGCTCAAACCTTTATTATGTCCCTCCTTCTACTGCTTTGGGCCTCATTTGTTCTTCTTTTTCTAGTTTCATTAATTGTGAGTTTAGGCTGGTCAGGTGGGATTGTTCTTCTTTCCTGTAGTATGTCTGTATTGCAATACACTTCCCTCTTAGCACAGCCTTTGCTGCTTCCCACAGATTTTGTGGTGTTGAAGTATTATTGCCATTTGTCTCCATATATTGCTTGATCTCTGTTTTTATTTGGTCATTGATCCATTGATAATTGAGGAACATGTTATTAAGCCTCCATGTGTCTGTGTGCTTTTTCGTTTTCTTTGTGTAATTAATTTTTAGTTTCATACCTTTGTGGTCTGAGAAGCTGGTTGGTATAATTTCAATCTATTTGAATTTACTGAGGCTCTTTTTGTAGCGTAGTATATGATCTATTCTTGAAAATGTCCCATGTGCACTTGAGAAGAATGTGTATCCTGTTGCTTTTGTGTAGATAGTTCTGTAGATGTCCGTTAGGTCCATCTGTTCTAATGTGTTGTTCAGTGTTTCTGTCCCCTTACTTATTTTCTGTCTTGTTGATCTGTCCTTTGGAGTGAGTGGAGTGTTGAAGTCTCCTAGAATGAGTGCATTGCATTCTATTTCCCCTTTTAATTCTGTTAGTATTTGTTTCACATATGTAGGTGCTCCTGTGTTGGGTGCACAGATATTTCTGATGGATATATCTTCTTGTTGGATTGATCCCTTTATCATTATGTAATGTTCTTCTTTGTCTCTTGTAACTTTTTTTGTTTTGAAGTCTATTTTGTCTGATACAAGTACTGCAACTCCTGCTTTTTTCTCCCTATTAGTGGTGTGAAATATCTTTTTCCATCCTTCACTTTTAGTCTGTGTATGTCTTTGGGTTTAAAGTGAGACTCTTGTAGGCAGCATATAGGTGGGTCTTGTTTTCTTATCCATTCAGTGACTCCCTGTCTTTTGATTGGTGCATTCAGACCATTTACATTTAGGGTGATTATTGATAAGTATGTACTTATTGACGTTGCAGGCTTTAGATCCATGGTTACCAAAGGTTCAAGGTTAACTTCCTTACTATGTAAGAGTCTAACTTAACTCACTTTATATTCTATTACAAACAAATTCTAAAGGTTCTTTTTTTCTCCTCCTTTTTCTTCCTCATCCTATATTAGGTATCATATTCTGTACTGTTTGTCTCTCCCTTGATTGACTTTGGGGATAGTTGATTTAATTTTGCATTTGCTTTGTAATTAACTGTTTTACTTTATTTACTGTGGTTTTATTACCTCTGGTGACAGCTATTAAACCTTAGGAACACTTCCATGTATAGCAGTCCCTCCAAAATGCACTGTAGAGGTGGTTTGTGGAAGGTAAATTATCTCAGCTTTTGCTTATCTGGAAATTATTTAATCCCTCCTTCAAATTTAAATGATAAACTTGCTGGATAAAGTATTCTTGGTTCAAGGCCCTTCTGCTTCATTGCATTAAATATATCATGCCACTCTCTCATGGCTTGTAAGGTTTCTGCTGAGAAGTCTGATGATAGCCTGATGGGCTTTCCTTTGTATGTGATCTTATTTCTCTCTCTGGTTTCTTTTAATACTCTGTCCTTATCCTTGATCTTGGCCATTTTAATTACTATAGGTCTTGGTGTTTTCTTCCTTGGGTCCCTTGTGTTGGAAGATCTGTGCACCTCCCTGGCCTGAGAGACTATCTCCTCCCCCAGATTAGGGAAGTTTTCAGCAATTACCTCCTCGAAGAAACTTTCTACCCCTTTTTATCTGTCTTCTTCTTCTGGTATCCCTATAATGCAAATATTGTTCTGTTTGGATTGGTCACACAGTTCTCTCAATATTCTTTCATTTTTAGAGAACCTTTTTTCTCTCTGTGCCACAGCTTCTTTGTATTCCTCTTCTCCAATTTCTACTTCATTTATTGTCTCCTCCACTGTATCTAATCTGCTTTTAAAACTTTCCATTGTAGGTTTCATTTCTGATACTGTGTTCTGTAATGATTGAATCTCTGACCAGAATTCATTCCTTAATTCTTGAATAATTTTTTGTACCTCCATCAGCATGTTAATGATTTTTATTTTTAAATCTCTTTCAGGCAGATTGATGAGGTCTATTTCATTTGAATCTTTCTCACTGGTTGTATTCATAATTCTACTTTGAACCAGGTTCGTTTGGTGTTCCACATTTGTATATGGCGCCCTCTAGTGTCCAGATTCAGGTGCGTGTTGTTTGTGCCTGGGGTGAGGAAAGAGCTGTTTCCTGCTTCCCAGCTGCTATGTGTGTCTCCACTGCAAGAACCAGTGGGCCGAGCACACAGGTATAAGCCTCTATGCTTTGCGTTTGTAGTTGCTGTAGACGGGGCTTCCCTCTGGCTGCCCTAACACCAGTGTAGTGTTTGATGGTTTGCAAACCAGGTGGGGATGCCCAGGAGAAAGTCTCAGTAGCCTGCATATCACCAAGGGGGTCCTTGGAGCTCTGTAGGCAGCTAGGGAGCTGGAGTACTTGAAGATCATGAAAGTTCCCAACCTTCTGGGCAGAGTGCACCTGGACAATTTTGTCTACCTGTCCTTTCTCCTGAGCAGTAAGCTCTGTGCTATCCTTACCCCTTTAGTAGTCCTCTTGCTATTAGGAAGTCTCTCAGACTGCCCACCTTAATTTTGTCCCAGAGCAGCTGGATATGGGTCCCTGCTTTCCACAAGCAGCTGGAATCTCAGTCTCTCCAGGTATTCTGCCTGTCTTAGCTTTCCAACCCCCTAATCATGAGAATACCATGAAAGCACCATGAAATGTAGGTTTGTGCTCCCAGATCAGATCTTCAGAGTTAGGTATTCAGCAGTCCCAGGCCTCTACTCCCTCCCTGCTCTGTTTCTCTCCCTCCTGGTGGTGAGCTGGGATGGGGGAAGGGCTTGGGTCCCACTGGGCCATGGCTTCAGTACGTTACCCTGTTCCATGAGGTTTATTCTTTTCTCCAGGTGTGTGCAGTTTGGTGCAGTCCTCTTTCCTGTTGCTCTTTTAGGATTAGTTCTATTAGTTATATTTTCATATTATATACGGTTTTAGGAGGACGCCTCTGTCTCATGCCACCATTTTTAATCCTCGTCTCTTGTTACTTTCTTTATTTGAAGTCTATTTTGTCAGATAAATGTACTTCAACTCCTGCTTTTTTCTCCCTATTAATTGCATGAAATATCTTTTTCCATCCGTCCACTTTTAATCTGTGTATGTCTTTGGGTTTGAAGTGAGTCTCTTGTAGGCAGAATATAGGTGGGTCTTGTATTTTTATCTGTTCAGTGACTCTATGTCTTTTGATTGGTCCATTCAGACCATTTGCATTTAGGGTGATCATCGATAGGTATGTACTTATTGCTGTTGCAGGCTTTAGATTTGTGGTTACCAAAGGTTCAAGGGTAATTCCCTTACTATCTAACAGTGTAATTTAACTCACTTAACTCACTTAGTATGATATTACAAACACAACCTAAAGATTCTTTTATTTTTCTTCTTTTTCTTCCTCCTCCATTCTTTATATATTAACTATCATATTCTGTACTCTTTGTCTATCCCCTTGATTGACTTTGGGGGTAGTTGATTTGATTTTGCATCTGCTTAGTAATTAATTGTTCTACTTTCTTTACTGTGGTTTTATTTCCCCTGGTAACAGCTATTTAGCCTTAGGAACACTTGCATCTATAGCAGTGCCTCCAAAACACACTGTAGAGGTGGTTCGTGGAAGGTAAATTCTCTCCGTTTTTGCTTATCTGAAAACCGTTTAATCCCTCCTTCAAATTTATATGATAATCTTGCCGTGTAGAGCATGCTTGGGTCGAGGCCCTTCTAACAGTCTTATAATTTTAACAAGTCTCATCCTGGAAAGAAAGCAATTACTGTGCACTTTTCTCCTATCGCTGAGTTGCAATATATCTCTACGTAATTAAACATTTATCTGGCTTAAAGCTTTTGTCTCATTAGATTCCTAAAGGAAAACTGCTGTACTTCTTTCCCATCACTTAGTAATGTGTTTCAATGCATAACTACAACCTGCAGTTTAATTGTGTCGTTTTAATGTAATGCAAATCAAGAAATTAATTATTTCTCCTTGGAAGTCCTCACCATCATGTATGAGGAAATAAGAAAGGGAAAACAACAGGGTGACTTTTCAATCCTGAGCCACAGGAGCACTTATTTTCTTTTTTCAAGTAGTTTCCTGCTCAGGAACTAGCCCTCAGTTCAGCAGATACATTCTTTGTAAAAGATGAACGTCCTCCTTTCACGCCTATTCAAGGGTTAGTCTGAGACAAATGAAATTGCAAATTTCTGAAATGAAAATGGTTTGATAGCAGTAATTTTATATTGCTCAACCTAGCAGGATACCTTTTATTCTTCCAGTTACTCTTTTAAGAAATGTTTGTTCCCATATTGTTTTTAAAACCCATTCAACACCTTTACAGAGAGAAGATTTTATCTTTTCCAAACTCAATTATAATCATATTTTAAAACATATGTCTAGACTTGAGACAACACGTTATAAATAACACCAACTAGATTACCTCTTGATCCAGGGGTGGGCCTGCAGCTAGCACAGGCTCATATTTTTAATAGTCTGTGATTTTTTATGAGACTATGAATTAGCCTTTTAAAGCCAGAAATGAAATTATCTTGCCATTTGTGAACATTTGGCCAAATTGCTTTGCTTGTTTGTTTTGCAACTATAGTATACTGTCACTGTAGAAAACTTAGAATATGTAATTGGGCTGACAGAGAAAATGAAAACCAGTTTCTACATAGAAGACCGCTGTTCCTATTCTGATGTATTTCCTGTAGTTTTTCCCCTATATTTACATAAATAAATATATGCACATGCAACATATATATCATGTGTGTGCAGTTCCATTGATAGAAAGCATGGTGGATGGACCTGTTAACATGTTCTTTTTATGAATTCTTGTTACTATAGTATCCTCTCTTTCCCTGTATCTATGAACATTTTGAAGTAAACTCTAAGCTATTAATAATTTTAAGTATATGAATATTGGTATATTCCTTTAATGACAGTTCACAAAAAGGAGTTCAGTAACCACATAAGTTTGCACATATTCATTATCTTAAGTGAAACAGATTCTTTGCTGTCATCGTTGTTTGTAACTGTGCATTCTTTGGTTTGTTCTTAACATAGACATTCTCAGATCTTTTAATATGCTAATATACATCACAATTAACCAATGATAGAAAGTAGGAGACCATGTTTCCCCAAACTTTTGGCCATGGAATTCCTCCACTCCTTTAATTTAAAAGATATGACTAGTATTTCCATGAAAAATTCTTAACAAATGCTTGTATACAAATATCAGAAACAGTTTTCCTTGAATACTTAGCACGTTGTTTCTTTTTGTAGATTCTAGTTAGTGGTCTGTGTGGACTAGACTTTAAGCTTTATGCAAATTTTCTAACATGACAGCCTCACATGTCTTTCAACTCCTTAATATCAGTGATCTTTACTCCTCTGATTCTTTAGTCCCCAAGGTATTTTGACATCAATTTCTACTGCTCTGAAATGTTTCTCTTTTATCATCTCCCCTTACCACTTCTCTTACTTCTTTGCTTGACTGAACAAATTCCCAGCTACTAGACATCACAGTCAGTAGCGCAAGGGACTTCTTCCTTCTCCCACTTTGGCTCTGTTGATCAGCGTAACCACTGGAACTCTTCTTAAAGTCATTATAATGAACAGCCAAGGCTTAAAGCCACTGCTCTGTGGATTTTCTGTTAGATATAGTGACTAATTTTTCAATTCTAACAATGACTTAAAATCAGAAAATTAGAATCTTATTCTTTTATCTCTTCTTTATTGTACTGAATCCCAATTTATGATTTTATGTATTTTTTTGTCTCCTTCCTCAGCCATAACCCAAAGTTTCAAATACTTTCTTACAGAAAATAAACTGAGCAGTTCTAATACCTTCCCCCAACAAACCCGACTGCAGCCACCCTTAGAGCCTCATGGTCCCCTGCCTGGACTTTTGCAATAACATCTCTTCAAGAAAAAAAAGTTTTAAGACTTTTGCAATAGCATCTCTTTCAGCCTAATAGTCTCCAAAAAGTTTTGATCGTGTTATTGCCAATTTATTGCCTATTCAAATTAAGTACAAGCAAATGCCACATTTACGTATCACTTTTCCCAAGCCTGTTTCCTTTAGCTCAACAAGACTCCTCAGATCTTCTGCTCATTCATTCATCTTTTTATTCTTTTCCTTATGCCTTTCTATCAGTAGCTTTCCAAGTCCTTCAGGGTCCAAAAGATCTTTGACATCATGCATTTATCTTCAGATCTGACGGTATTATCACAGGAAATGTGCTTATCATCTTTTGGTCTCAGTTATTTTTTTTTGTTTAATCTGTATGCTTCAGATAATATCTATCTTTCAGAGTTGTGAAACTGAACAAGATAATGACTGCGAAGTTTCTAGCTAGATACAGATCCTCAAAAATGTTAGGTTCCTTTCCTAATTGGTTTTCCCTTCCATAAAGGCCGTCTTTAAATCATTTTTTATTATAATCATCACTCAACTCTTTTATGGCTGTGTGTCTTGCTTCCTCAACAAGCTCTTACTAGACTGTACCCCTGTCTTGGGTCATACTTCTTTTATATCCACCACAGTACTCGCCACACATTATAGTCATTGTTAAGATCACCAAATGTTTGTTGAATGGAATTTTCTCAATAAATTATGAAATCTATTGAAGTACAAACCAAAATCTTGCAAATTTAAGTTGTAAAGAATTTCAGGGCGCTCCTAATATAATAGAAGAAATGAACCATCTAAACTTTGGTATTTAAGAAAAAAAAGGCAAAGAGAGAGAAAAAGAGGAAAGAAAGGAAGGAAAGAAGGAGAGAGAACAGTTCAAATCTTACTTTTGAAAAGCAAAATGTGTTTACAGTTTAGGAGGTGATATCGACATGAAAGAGACAGAAAACTGGTTTTATTCCCTGCCTACAGCATGAGAGACACGGCAATGCCAGGGGGCAGCCTACTCTTTTGTGCCTTAGTTTCGGCGTCTCTAACGTGGAGGTCGATTTGCTTTTAATGCTCTTCCGCATGAACTACGATGGTATGACAATATCATATGTGGAAATATTTTGAGGTTTTTTTGGTAAAGTTTCCACACTACTATATATATAGTGAGCTCACTGTTGTATATACTGTAAATATTGTATAGATGTGTTTCCTCCCAGATTTATATTTGATTTATTCTTGTAATTTCTGATCTTATGTTTACATATCATTCCCTCTTCCTGATATGATCCGATCTTCCTCTTCTGCCTTTCTGGCTGAGTGTGCTACCCGAAGTTCAGGCCTATCCAAGTTCAGGTTGTCATCCGGCCCTAGGGTTGTGTGCTGTAAATTTCAGACCAAAACTCAAGATGCTTTTATTATATTTACAGTACACTAAACTCTCAATTATCTATAATAATGGGTTACTGGGAGAGCCTCTGTAAGCACAGTGGTTTGGACATTCATCACCTTGAATAAAACTCTCTCCTGTTGTCCCTTGGGAGTGGCAGGAAGGGTGTGAGAAGTAGGAGTCCTGCCCCTCACAGTGACCGAAGCTCCAGAGGGTAGCGTCCCAGACCACTTCTGGAATGTCCCTCTGTCACTGCCCTCTCAGGGAGGAAAGGACTGACAAAACTGAACCTCCGACAACAAACATTTGTTGAGTAAATGAATGAATGAGAAGATTTATTAATGTGGCTCCAGCAGAAGAGAGGTCTCTTCCATCACTTCCACCACAGGCTTAGAGTAAATAGATGCTAAGACAGGCAGTGCAAACCCTTAACTAAGGAAGCTCTGCTTAGGTGGGAGACGTCTGTTCCTGATCTGTAAAATATACTCACTGCAGTGAGGCAATGAGGATACATTTTAATATCAAGGCTAACTATGGAATTGTGCTGCTCTAAAGGCTTCCCAGTTCAGAAACAATCCCCCTTCTGCTCCTCTGGAAACTGCTGCTGATTCTCCTGGAGTTAGATACATGGAAAATGTAAACTGTTTGCAGAGAGAAGTGAGGGTAATGTGCCTTCTAAGTGTGTGACTAATTGTCATATGACTGATACAATTTGAATTCAACCACTATTCATTAAATACGTGTCAATTCTAGGTATTTTTCTAGTGACTAAGTATAAAAACATAAACAAGATACGGTATCTATCCATATGGTGCTTCCATGGATATGTGGTGTGAGTTAGAAGAATTTGCTTCCAGGCTCCACTTCTCCCAGGACTGCATGATTAGGCTTCTATCAGTTCCATTGTTTTTTTTTCCAAAAAAAGAAATGACACTGAGGTAAATATTCTTAGAATATTTGAAGTGGAACAGCAAGTGTTACATTAATATGGGGACAGCGAGAAATCCACTTTCCCAGAGGCAACACGTGGAAAGAGAAAAGCACACCTACTGGGAATGCAAAGGCCTGAATCCCAGTCATAATTCCACCAGTAACTGTAAGACTTCATCTGCCTAGGACTCTGTTCTTGTGTAATGTAAGACATTAGGACTACATAAGTTCTTAAATTCGTCTCAGACCCCAACTGCAATAAGACCGTGTTTAAAGAAAGATGGGATTTTTTGGAAACACACAGGTGGCAAAAACAAATGGGACTCCGAGACATTGAATATGAGGCTTTGATAGAGTGAGGAGTCCAAGGAGATTCTGAGAATGACGATTTGGATAACCAATGTCTGGGTAAGTTTTAGAGAAGTTAGTTAACAGGTAACTCACTCAAAATGCAGCCAAAAAGAGGAGAAAGCGCCAGCCAGGGTCATTTCTTATATTTGACCACTGAACCCTGATTGCATGAGAAAGCTATCACCAATATTGTGTGTGTGTGTGTGTTTTTCTCCTTTCCCTGACATGTGTGTTCTTGTTCTATTCATCTAGAAAAATTCCCCTGGCACAATGCATAAAAACTCCTCACTCATTTATCATGGAGAAAGCATGCAGTCTTCAAGCCTCATTTAATTTGTATCTATAAGGAATGATGACTACTAAGCATTAGTTCTAATCACGATTTTAAGATAGTGGGGTAGAGCGTAAAGCAGGGACACCCACGATCCCAGGTATTGGTGGTGTTAAGTGCAGGAAGATGGAGACAGAGACTTACAGAGCATGTTTCAGCTGAGCCTCCATCGTGACAGAGGCTTACACAAAATACTGTAATAGTCTATTTGGAATGACACATCACTACATCAAGGCTTGAAGTATTTAACTCATATCACTTACTCCAACTCCATTTTATATGGAAAGTGGCTTATTTGTTTGTGTACATATGAAAGTTTGAAAAATGTTAAAGTCAAAATAAGTAATTTTATCTTTTTACAGCAATTTGGGAATTCATTCTCAATCATTGTCACTGACATTTTGTTTATGATAGAATAGCCATGTAATTTTTTTCCCACAGTGTTATCATCACTTGTATTTCCAACGTATTGATTGCTAAAACCATCTTTCTAAAATTATATTATCAAGATGAAGGCCAGATCTGGTCTCTTTCCAATTGTATCTTAACCATCACGTAATTCCTTACAGGCCAAAGTTCAGTCACACATCTCCTCCTCTCTAGCTCAACTAAAGGGAAGTTAAATTAGAGTAAGATGCTTAACAATCCTTTGCTTCTTTTGGACATAAGGGTCTTGATTATGTCATGATTGATACTACCTGTTATAAAATAAAATGTTTCTATACTCATATCAACACATATTGCTCAATAAGATTTTGAGGAATAAAATAAATTTTATTACATTGTTAGCCAACAATTATATCACTTTCTTTTTCTGTTATAACAGTTCAGGCCTCTTCTTCCCATTAGAATCCCTAAATTGTTGTAGGCAACAATTGGCAGTATGACTAGTTCTTATGTATATAAAATGCTGGTTTTCATAGCAAATATTTACAAACTTAGTATGCCTATCTTGAGAAAAAGCAGACTATAAATCTGCACCTCTCTTTTGCTATAACTTGATTCCTTTGCACAAATTAAATATTGCTGGGAATTAATTTTCCCTGAAAATCAGTCAGAAATTTTGACAAGTTATCATTTGGTGCCTGAGAGAGAGTCTTCATGACAAATAAGTGACCCAGATCAACATTTCTTAACTTAAAATTTGTGCTGTGTTCTGAGATACTGGACAATTTCTCCTACCTTTAATTACATTGCCTCTTCAATGAATAGGCAATCCTTTCATAATGTGTCTCAATAACCAAATATAGTGCCACTTTATCTGCCTTATTAGGTTTTATAAAATTTTTGTTGGTTGCCCCAAATTAAGTGTAAATTCATGATCATCCGTCAAGAAAGATCACATGCATTGCCTTTAAACTGTGTATTATATTTCATTTCATAGCTCTATGTTTGTCCTTTTTTCCACACACAATATTTTTTTAATGTCAGTGCTGACTGTAGTAAAATATTTTAAGGAAATTGTTATGCTTTAGTGCTAATTGTATAAATACCCAAATGAAATGACGGTGGGATGAACAGATAGACACCATAAATAATCCCCCAAAACTGATAGCAAAAACTGCAGCATAACCACTCTGGGGAGCATTTAAATTGTTTGGACAACAATGGAACGATACATGTTTCTTTTATTATCAGTAACATATTGAAAAGTAATAAAATCAAGAAAATACTGTAATAATACTAGTTGCCATGATAATAAAAGCTTTCTCTATGCCAGGTGGGGTGGTAGGTATTTTTCATGCTATATCTCTTATCTTTAAAGCATTCCAAAGAGTCAGATACTATTACTTCAATTTTCCAGTTGAGGAAATTCAGGCAAAGAGTGGTTGAATAATTTGACTGAAATCATACAAGTAACAAAGGCTAGAACCCAAATTTGAACTAAACCTATCTGGCTTCTTGAATGAGAATTCTTTCAGCTATTTTGTAGAAGAAACCACCTTTAATTTGAGCCAAGAAAACACTGCACTTTTGGACTGCTTATTATTTTTACTCTGTAAGTCCTCTTAATGGCATAGTTGAGGAAAAGAGTGTAAGACACATCAAAAATATCTGCAGTACTGAGAGAACAGGAGTAGTCCCCACGGCAGCCTGATTCCTTCTGTCGTTTACACCTCAAATGAAAAACAATCGGGAAGGAGGACAATCCACCTCTGTCCTTGGGCACCTGCTGTCTATGGAGCTGCCTTTTAATAGGTTTCTTCCCAGATCACCTTTGGCTTAGGACCCTAGAGCCTTTTATGTTCTTTCCAAAGCCGGCGACCTCTCTTGGTCGTCTTGAGAACGCTTGCTCTTCACACAAGCTTGGTAAAGTCTTTAGTTACTCGTCAGCTCTGCTGCGATCAATGGACCACACTTGAATGCCATTGCTTCAGAGCCATTTGGGTGGCTATTTAAGAACAGAGACGTTGGAGCCACAATCCAGACTTCCTCAATCAAATTCTCCAGGGTGAAGTTTGGAATCTGTATTTTTAAAAGCCTTCTTTGTGATTATGTTGTGGGCACAGGTATTAGCACAGAAAGGCTCATGGCTTAGGTTAGCCAACCAGTTAAATCTCCAGCCCGAGGCATTTTTCTCACTGGTCAGCCCTACTTTACATTATAAATCCCAGTTAGCATTACCACCCCTTTTCCCCAGTGAAATTATGTTTCCTCTCGGGATTTGACATTTGTGCATTCTATATGTTAGATGATTGACCTCAGGAGAGGGTGGGGTGGATAATTGCTGAAAAAGGTGAATCACCTTCCTGTCCATCTTTGGGTTCTTTCCACTTAAGGTAATTTAGGTTTTTGGTCAGTGATCTATACGTGAAAAGCAGAAAATCATTAACAATCACTATGTCAAACACCTGCACTCACTTAGAGGAGAGTGATTCATGAACATTTCACATACACAGAGAGGATGCTGAGAAGCATTCTAAAATCTTACTTTCATTTCTAGAAGGTATAAAACTTTCTCTACTCTCTTGTCTGGGTTATGACAGATGCTTTTTAAAGTGGGAAAAAAATTAAATAGGATTTGGAATGGAAAAGCTTTATCCTGAATGTGAATCTGCATGAGTGCCAGTGTATCTGTGCTGAGTGATAGACAGTTATGACATATGCTTCCCAAGATACTTATAATAAGCATTTAGGAAAGGAAAAGTAGTGTGCATTTTGAATAGAATATGTAAGCATATTTTGCTCCAGAAGAGAAGTTTTACTTTTCTTTAATTACTTACAATAATAGTTAACAGAACATCTCTTACCTTCTAGGAACTGTGTTAGCCCTATAGTTACACACCTAATTTTAAATATTGTTTGGCAAATACTAGGTTCCAATCTCTGTTAGACACTAGAGCAAAATAAAAATAAACAGTGCAGGTCATTTTCCTCTTCACCTCAATTTCCAGATAGTTTTCTGTTCTGGAAACATAATGATGCTCTTTTTTCCTGGCCATATATTGTTTAGCTAACATGACCATGGCTGTTTCATCTACAAGGCCCACAGTCCCACCCTAACTAATTTGGAAATAAATGAGGTAAGAGTGAAAATGTTGGGAGAAGCAGAGTTTTGAGTTTCAACTCCCTCTTTTGTCAGTTAGTGGGCTGCTTTAATTTAACCTTGTGCAGGCTCTACCAGAGACAAAAGAAAAAGAGTAAATTCAAGAACAATAAGTAAATATCTAGTATTTATTGTGCAGGTAGTAAATCTATTGAATATATTATCCTGCATGAATTAACTCAGCCGAAAAGACTGTAAGGGTCATCTAATTTAATGTTTTAACGTTTTCTTTTTATAAAAAAATTATTTTTCGGTTATGTATCTGACATCCTGGGATTCAGATGGTTGGCCAAAGGCCTTCAGCCTTGTAATTCCCAGGGAGCTGATCATGCCGTTACTCATCACTTCCTAGCTATGGGATGTTCATGGAAGTCTCTAAGGAGTCTCAGCAAAGACATGAGTGTCAAAGGGATATCACATACATTTTGAATGTGTTTAAATTATAAAGATTTGATATTTTAAAATATATTTATGGTGAAAAGAAATATATTATGCCCCAGATTATCACTTTCATACAAAGCTCTTGGCAAAAATTATGTATTTCCATTTTCATGTATTTGCTTTTTGGTATGCATGCGTTTTTTTTTAAATGTAGTTGGTTTACATACAGTTTTAAATTCCTTTCTTTTAAACTAGACTTCACTATGCTATATTCTTATGAACATCAATACTTACAAATTTTTCACCCAAATAGTAGCTCAGAATTTAGCTAACAATTCCTCTCTTATTGGAGTTTTAATTTGCTATTATATAAAATTAGGATGAATACCTAAATGCATGTCTTTTCACAAACTTTTGAACATTTTATTGCCATTTACTATGAATGACAGAGTACTGACTGAAAGGTGTGAACAGTTGGGGGTTGTTGATAGATGCCAATACTTCCAAATGACTTTCCAATAGGTCATAGCAATCGCCATAAGTAAGTCTAGGTGCATCTCCTGTAAGGCCACTTCATCTATTTTATTCAAAATGAGGAATTGGTGGGGTCAGAACATGGTACCAGCACAAAATTTAATTATGTCAAGAAGCGTAAGAACTAAATATCTGGAACCCTGATGATAGGAATCAGAGTCATGGTTATAGTTAGTAACTGTGACAGCTAGTTTTTATTTATTTTATTTTTTTAACTGACATATTGTTGATATACAATCTTATATTGGTTTCAAATATATAGCACAGTAGTTCAACAGTTACCTGTATTATTAAATCCTTACCCCCTCTGGTCCAGTTACTATCTGTTACAAGGATGGTAGTACAGCCTGGAGAATATAGTCAATGATTGTGTAACATCTTCTATGTTGACAGCTAGTGACAACTAGTTCTTTACTATCTGTTTTTGCCTTTCTCTCTGGCCACTGTGTGGAAATCATTAACTTTTTTTTTACAATTTGTTTTGGTATAATTAACCTACAATTACATGAGCAATAGTGTGGTGATTAAACTCCCCCCTTCATCAGGTCCCCCCCACCAACCCTATTACAGTCACTGTCCATCAGCGTAGTGAGATGAGAATCACTACTTGTCTTCTCTGAGCTGTACAGTCCTCCCCGTGCCCGCCCACCGGGAGGGATAAGAGCATTAACTTTTGTAAGCAACATTTTCTGATCTCCGAAGAGGACTTATTGGTTTAGCCTATTGTTAGCTGTCCCTATAGATAAGAATTAAACAGGACTGAAGGGGAATATACTTTCCCTTACCAAGTATGACTTTTTTTTTAACTTTGATTTCATCCTTGTAGAAATTACAGAACACTTGTGATGAGGCAGCTGTTTCAACAACTGATCATTTGATTAGTGTTTTCTGAAGCACCAGGGCCTTTGGAAGCATAATAACAAACTTGTATAATCCTTGAAATCAACGTGGGCTGGCTGGATTCTCGGCAAGTGGAGATTGTGTCAATCATTATAAACAATCCTAAATTGTACTCCATCCTTATGTTTAGCTCCTTTGTTTTTAATGGGATAGTCTGTGCATTTGTAGTCAATATAACACGGGCCCAGGTCATTAGTTCTTCTTTTAATTTTATTTTTCAAAGAAATAAGTGCTATTTTCTTTTAACAATAGTTGAACTACTGTGTCACTACATTGTTTGCAACCAAGGACAGTGCTGGCCTCTGGGGGATGCTTAGAAATATGAAGCAGGGGGAGGGGCTAGGGCATTTTTGTTTGTCCCACTGAATGAGTTGGGGTTTGACTGACATTTAGGAGGAGGGATACAGGGGTGCTAAATATTCTGTGATTAATAAGGGGGTCCGGCACAGCAAAAACTCTACTGTCAGAATGCCAATAGAGCTATTGTTGGGAAATACTGTAGGTTAAACATTTTTCTTATGTGGACATTGATTTTGTAGCCATATAATGTTTTAACTTGACCAATGACCTAATATTAACAGGCTTTCTGTTTTTATCTTTCTTATGGTGACGGTCATTACAAATATTACTAGTTAAACATCATAGACTCTGTCCTACACAAATGAGTGGAACTGTTAGACTTCTTCATATTCAGATATCTTTGATCTTAATATTTTTCATTAAAGTTTCTCAGAAATAAAATAAAACTGCCAAATCAATGTAATGGGATAGGAAGTCCAGAAATAGGTTTCAAATCCATACCAGAGTTTACCTCACAAAAAAAGTTGGAGTTTAAGAACACTGGGGCAAAGTTATTTGGTTAAGTGATGTGGTAACTATAAAAAAAAACTGTTTTCCTAGTTTTGAACATCGTTAACAAAATAAATTCTAATGTTCAGATTCAGAGAGTTCAAATGTTTAAAAGTAAAACATAAAGCAAACGCATGGCATTTATTTTTAAAATTAGTTATCATCGGGTGAGAAGGCCTTTTTAATATGATAAAGAAAAAAACCTCATGAGTTATTAGTGAGAAAAATCCACAAGTTAAAATTCATGAGTTATTAATGAGAAAAATCCACAAGTTAAAATTCCAAAATTCAAAAAAATTGCATTAAAAGAAAAAGACAAACAACAGCACACACTGTAAGAAGTAGAAGTAAATTTCCAACTCAGGGCATAATGGGTTAATTTCATAGAGAATAATTAGCAATGTTTATTAAAGTTAAAATGTTCAAGTAAAGCAGACACATGATTCTCAAAAAACCTACACCATGAAAAGTAAGTCTCTTTTTTACCCATTGGCCTAACTACCCAGATATTTTCCTCAAAAATATCCACCATTAAGTGTTATTTATGAGTCATTCTAGAGATCATTTATTCATATACAGGTATATATGTATATATATATGGCTAAGAGAAAGGGGTTAACTATTCCTATGCATTGTTATTGTACATTATACATATCTTTTAATAGAGTCATTCCATGGTCATTTATAGAACAAGGAAATAAGTTTCCTTATTTTTCCAATGATTTAATTATTAAAGACAGTGAAAATTAAAGGTCTGTGCTGAGAAATAAGGGTAGTGACAAACTCAATTATAGGAGGGAAGATTCACACTTGACTAGTTTTAAATTAGGATGGAAAGCAAAGTACGAGGCCATGAAACTGGCCACCCAGTATGAAGGTGAGGACATTCATTCAGGAAGAGTTGAAGCAAATATGCATAAAGCCTAATAAAAAGTTTTGTGAGATCTAATTTGCTGTATAATTTTTCATGAAATAATACCTGATCTTGAGTTCTGTGAGTTAGCTCAGAAATTATGTAACTCTGATATGAAATCTATTTTTAATATAGCCTAGCAACACACTGAGAAAGACAAACAGTATCATATGCAAGGGTACAACTATTCCTTTTATTATGCTAGATCCGTTACACTTGAAGAAATGATATATACTTTATATCTGTCACATCAGGTTTCTTAAACCAATAAGGTTGTACGAAAAGAAATAGCCTAATATTTTTAAAAAATCTATATCTGGATAAAAAGATATTCCTTTTGCCACTAGAAAAATACATTTTAAATAAAACAATAATTCTACTTCGAAAAATTATAAAATGCAGCTACAGAAATATATTTTGTCATGTACAATAGATGCTTAAATAAATATAAAAATAAAATTTTAATGGATTAAAAAGGCTTCTTACACTAATGAGGGACCACTAATATTTTTTTAATTAAGAAAGAAAAGAAAATAGATTTTTTTATCTAGGATATTTCAAAGTTTTTTTGTGTCTACCACTTAAACTCTAACAATACGAAGTATAATTTTTTTCTACGTGCATACAATGCAGATAAAAATACCATAATTTAAGCACTTAGGGGCTTTTAAAAGCAACATTTGCAATACTTTAAATCAGCAACTCTGTGAATTAAAAATAAAGTAAAAAGTTGATATCACAATATCAATTCTTCATAATAGAGTACCAATTTACAGCCTCCTCTGAAAACTTTGTAAGTAGAATTACTGTTGATTTTTTTGTCTAAAATGGGTAAGCATATTTTACCATGTATAGAAATAAGTTTTTAAAAAGGTAACAACTTTTTAAAATTTAGCAACTCAACTCAGAAATTGAGAGGCGAACAGGTTGATTGAAGGGGTAAAGTTAACAGGATAGACAAAAATAATCAAAAATACATGGGGGGAGGGAAGTTAGATAAGTACATAAATAAATATAAGCTGAGCCAGAATAGAAATATTCATCTATGAAAAGTACACCTAAATATTTGTGGGTTCAGAGATAAGATGTAATTGGTTGAAGGGAACAATAAGTGTTTAATAGAAGAGATAATATTTAAAAAAGCTGGAAATGGGCAGGATTTCAGTGTATGTAAGATGGAGGAAAAAAAAGACATTCTAAATGGGAAGATGAAAAAGGCACAGTGCATGAAAATCTCAGTCTTGTTATAGGAAGAAATAGGCAGCTTGGGTTTGCTCCTACTGCAAGCTGCATGCCGCGATCACAGAACTAGTCAGGTTTCTCAAGAATTTATAAACATTTCATTTTAAAGCTCCTAAAAATAATTAAAACATTAAAGTTCCTATTAAACTATATATAATTCAAGTTCTCAACTTAATAAAGAATATTTCAGTATCTAATGATGAGGGCATATTTTAGCATTTTTATTTATATTAGTAAACTACATTAGAGATTTACCATGGGAACCAATGATTTAATTATTGTAATGAATCCAAAGCACAAATATATTTGTATAACTAAAGAGCAATTAGAAATTCTAAAGTGACTTTAAACATCAATGGCCCTGCTTTCTGGTAAGAGTTTTTAACATTATTTATGGTAAAAATATAGAGGAATTGGTCCTTAGACTGCATCAGTGTGTTTAACTGTATAAAAGCAGGAATTAATTCAAAGTTTTAAAAGTGAAATTTTCCGTCCAGTTCTATTTCTTATCAGAAACTTTTTAATTCTGATAATCAAATTATATAACAGATAAGTAATGTTTCATTATTTTCACACTAAAAAGTAATCCAAGGAAATTAACTTTCACTTTAGGACAATAACATTTCAATCGGCTTACTTAAAGGATGATCTGAATTTAATCCCCAGTAATGAACAATGAAGATGTCAGTCAATGGTGTACTGTTCTCCTGAATGATTTAATGGGATATTAGGCAGATAAATTTCCCTTTCTCAGACGACTATTCAATTGCCTTTTTCATTGTTTCTTAAGCAGCATTACTTACTCTTTAGCACTGTACTTTCCCTGGAATGGAAATTCCTACTTTTCTTACCAGCCAACTTCAAATAAAGCCGTCAGCAGTATCTCATTGCAAGAAATGATAGCATAGATACTCCCCCAAAATGAAATACCAAGAAAATTGTAAATATCTTCCTAAAATAGGTGAAAAGTCTTGGGGATGTAGACATGAAAAAACAGATTAAGAAACTTAGTTAAAACACACACTTCAGTCAGCACAGAAAGAATAAAAGGGAAGAAATCAGAAATACTGGGAATCTTAACAAATATCCAAGGATTAAAAACTAAGTAAAATAATGTTTCTACTTACATGTGCATTGACATACAGGAAAGGTGTCAGCCAAAAAAAATAATAAACTCCAGTGGTTCATATAAGAGTACAATAAAACAATAATTTAAAAACACTAACTGTTTTTAATATGATTATATCACATGTTTGCTGGCAAAATGGAGAAAAGGATAGGAGAGAGAGAGGGAGGAGAAAGGAACTTCCTCACTAAAAGTCCAACAGAACCAAGCATGATCTTGACACCATAACGGTTGTCGGTCAAGGCAGGATCTAGATAATCCATTCAATTTGTTGGATATTTCCTACTATGCTTTTGGGGAGGTAGGTAGAGCTAGTCTCTGATGAAGTACTACAAAGACAATCAGAATTCTAGTGTAGAATAAAAGGCTTTTGTTCATGTGAATTCCTCTCTGTATAGTCAGAGACAAACGCTAACACTTAGGGCATATAGTACTCTAGTTTACCCACACAAAGGACCCCGAGTTGCAGCCCTTCAACTGTTGTAGATGAGACATAAACAAACAGGACTATGATCCTGTGACTGTCTCTGCAACGCAACCATACCTCGCCCCAGAATGACCTGCACAGACCATTGGTTTGATCAGAAGATTTGCACTGTCAGATAGAGAAAGCCCATGCATATTTCTTAATACTTTGGGCTTCCTTGAAAAATTGCTATTATATGCAGCACTTGGCCCCTCCTCCCCTATTCCCCAATCTGATCCAATGCTGGTATTTGTCCATGTCAACAGCAGCCTTTCTACCTCCTGTCATAGAGGTCCAAACAGGTAGAAGGGTTCCAGAAGTGCCAGAGATAACCTACACTCTAAAAGTCAATGAGAAGAACCAAAATTTGAATTAATGCAGTTATAATATAGTAGCTTTTCTGTACTTTACAGATTCAAAAATTTCAATGCTACAGTGTTGAAAAAATATACTTTCAATATACTGATGGTCTAAATTAATAATTAGTTTTGAGTTTATATAAATAATTTCTTGTAGAAGCCATAAGAGATTACAATTTGCATCAAATTATTTCTCTATTATACACCTGGAAGCTATTTATGCTGCATTACTAATAAACAGTTAATTTGAACTAGTAATAATTAGGTCACATTGGAAATCTTAAAACTTTCAAACTTCTCTAGCTTTTATTAACTACTGAATACTTTAACATAACTTACATTTATTTCAGAATATGACATTTAAAATAAAGACTCCTACTACATTAAACAAATGAACAACATTCAAGAAAGTCAGAAAGAAGCCATAAGGATTCAAATTACGTTGATAACAGCACCATGTCTCCTACAGTTGTTTCGGAGTCCTGACTGTGGTTCGAGCTGATGCCAGTGTCTGAGTCAGTGTCATTTGTGTATATGTTAAATACTCTTTGAGTAAAGGGAGGAACCTCCCCTCTGCTGTTGGGGACCTGGGACTCGGTGGCTCTGTTTTCCTTTAGCTGGCATCCATCTTTGCTGCTAATATGAAGTGAACTAAACTCGTCGGCCAGGAGTTCATACTCCTTTGCTTTCATCTGAAGCAGTGAGTCACTGTACTTAATCTCTTTCTGGACGCCGCTCAAATGAGAGTGGATTTTCAAGCCGGCTTTCATGCTTTTCTCTAAATCACACTTGACACTTTCTAAATTAGAGCTTGCAAGTTCACTCGCAGCTGCCCCTCCTGCATCTTCATCCATGTCATTGCAAACACTTCGTACTTCTTTTTCTATTTCAGCGGAGAGTTTATCAATGAGCATCCTGTAATATGTGAGTCGTTCCTCCAGATGTACAATTCCATCACTTTCACTCAGGTCCTCCAGAATCTGGTTTTCATCATACTGCAAGTCTAGCTTTTGCTCAACCTCACTGAAACGGGGCATTAAATACGCATCCTGGACATAATTTTCTCCATCATTTTCTACCCGATCAAGGTGGAACTTAGCTTCACACTTTTCAATTTCCAGATCCAGCTCTTTCATTCTCTTGACTTGCTGATGAATGGTATGGTCCTGGGAAATAATTAGATGTACTAAAGTCTCCATACTGTCTCGATCATGGGAAACTGTGTCCTGCCTAATTTTAGCCAGTTTCCGGAAAGTCTTTCTGACTATTCTTTTTTGTTTATCGGGTGGTAATGTCTTCATGTAATTTGCTGGGCTGAGCTCCCACGCCTTTTCTGTGTTTTGCACTAATTTAGCTTCAGCTGTCCGCCACAAGGGAACTGGAAGAAAAGCGTCTGCTTTAACCAAAACAAATTGCATATTGGGCTGCTCATCGCCCCATGCTTTCCAAAGCTTCAGGATTCTAGTCAGTGGAGGAAGAACCCGTTCTGAGCCTCTCCACTTTTCTATGATGCAGTAATCACTGGGCTTCCCCAGAATAAATCGTTTCTCTCCAAACACAGTCTCATGCTCCTCAAGCAAAGCCTGGATGACATCAGCAGAGGTGGTACGTTTAGTTAGCCCGCAGACAATCTTCTCCTCTTGGCAAACCCAAACCACAATTTCCTTCTCTTCCGAATCCATGTCTTTAGTTGGAGATCTGAAAGAAAAACAAAGCGTATTGTATTTCTGTCATCACCTGCATAAACTTAGAGAGATGGTTTAACTTTAATACCCTTTGTAGATTTTATCCTTAATGAAAGATGCATTTTAAGGTTAATAATAGGTAAGAATCAAGACATTTTACTGCAAGAAAAAAAACCTTAACACTATGGACAATGTCTTAATTTCCTTTTTGTTTCCTGGGCGGCCCTGGAAAGAGCAAATTGTCATCAAAGACAGCTAAAGCTATTTTAATTTATCTTTAGAAGTCAGCCACTGTGGAAACAGACTGTGCAGGCATAGGTAGGAATAGTGGGGGATACTGGACCCAGAGTTGAAAATAGTCCATTATTGAAAATAGTCATTCTTTTATTCAACAAGTGTTATTATATGCCAAACATGTCTCTGAAGTTGCTGAAGATACAGCAAAGCACAAAGGTTGTAGACAAGGACACAGACATAAATATGTGATCAATGTAGTATCAGATAGTGGCAAATGCTAGAAAGAAACTCAAACTGGATAAAGGGATAGGGAATGACTTGGGAGAAGGAGAAGTCTATTTTATTTGGTGTTTAGGAGAGACTTTCTAAGAAGAGACATCAATTATGAGATGGAGGCAGGCAGACACTTAAGGAAAAAATTCCAAAACAGAATTAACAGAAGTGCAAGGGTCATGAATTATGTTGAAGGGACAGAAAGAACGTGAATGAACTTGGAAGCTAAGGATAGTGGTCCTGAGGATTGTTGCTGGGGGAAGGAAGGGGTCAAATAATAGTGGTGAGGTCTAGAATACAGGCACAGCCTTGCAGGCCATGATAAGGCATTTGACTTTTGTTTCAGTTCTAATGGAAAGCTGTGGGAAAGTTTTAAACAGTAGAGGATGTGATCTGATTTATGTTTCAGCTATGCCTTACTTCTGTTTATGGATTTGACTGTAAAAAAAGGCAAGAGTAGAGGCAGGAAACCTTAGCTGAAAGCCTAGGGCAGACATCTAAGAAAGACATGAGGATGACCTGGATTAGGGTTTTAGCAGTAGAGATATAGGAGGTTGTCAGAGTTTGGACACATATATCAGGTAAGGGCTAGATAGCAATTTCCACTGTAATACAGAAGGACACAGAAGGACAGGGGAAAAAAAATCATTTTCTGAAGAAAAAAAAAAACAGGTAGTAGAAGAAACAAGGAAGTTCCATGACTTCTAAGTCATGCCTGCTGGAGAAATTTTATGATTATATTTCTATCATGACTATAAATCAAATTAACTGTGTCTTTCATAATATATCTCTTTAAAAGAATGCTAATAAACAAATGATATGAAGTGAATTACAATCCAATATGACTTACAGAGATACAAGATTTTTGAGTACTAACTGGATTGTTGTGAAAGTTAAAGTCATTTATCATTTTATTTATGTAGCACCCTAAAAACATAGACTCCATGAAGCACATACTGAAGAAATTTCCCTGGCTTCTAGAATCCTTTAACACTTATAACTTACAGTCTTGTGTTTTAGTAGCAATACTTTGGTTATTGGCTCTTCTGAGGCTATAAAGTGACTACTATGGATGAAAGAACAAATCAGTACCACCAACTAACATAAACTATTAGATTCAGTTCTCAACAAAGAATACGCAATGAAATTGAAATATTCAACTTTTTATAAATGATTCTTCAAAAAGTCATAGAGTTGTGATTTTCTTATAAAATATTTTACATTTAATGACTCACTATTGAATAGTGATATTTGATAATCTTTTCAATTCATCATTTAAATAATTTTCAGCAGCAGCAAAGCAGATCAGAATTTAGGATAACAAAATTATCTTTACATTCTAATTGGCAGAGAAATAACACACAAATATGTTCTAAACCAAAGCAAGTTCTCAAAATAACTGATATTAATTACTGTCTATGTTATGACTATACAGCACAATTACCTCTGAATTAATCCTTACCTTGATACATTTTAATCATTATATAAAATACTCAACAAACTTTTTAAATATCATGTAGTTAGTTTCCTTATTAACTTGGATAATCTGAAAAGAAGTGAACCTACTCTATGTTAAATTATATGAACCTCTTATAAATAATAGTAAAAAAAACCCACTAACATTCATAACTATCAATCTTATGAAATAATGCCAATAGCTATTCTGTTAAAACTAAGGATATCTTTCTTTTATACTATTTTTTAGAGTTCAGGCTTAAATTCTAAAAAATCTTATTAGAAAATAAGTAGCAGTAAGGATTATAACCATCAGTCATAAAACATTTTTATTTAGTAAAGAAATAAAACGGGCACCCTTTTAATCTCGTGCATATGGTAAATAATTTAATCCTCACAATCCAGTAAGGCAGATAATAATATCACCACTGTACAGACAGACAAATTGAGGCACAAAGGGTTTTAGTAACTTGCCTAAGGTTACAGAGCTAGTGGTGCAGTGAGGAGTTAAACCCAGCAAAGAAAGTTGACTCCAGAGTGCGGTTCTAACCATTACACACAACATCAAAATTAGTCTACTTGTGTTATCATTTAGACATGTGCATTAAATTGGAATAACATACTGTTAATATAACCTTTGTATTACAGATAAGCCAAAAATGCCCTTAATCTTCCTTTGATTTATAACTCTGATTTTGATTAAGATTATGCTAATGAGGCACATTTCGCGAAAGCTGTGTGTGTGTGTGTGTGTGTGTGTGTGTGTGTGTATGATTATTTTTCTACAATTATCTCATTTTTGGTTTTTGCTTTCTTAGAATATCCTTATCAGAAAATTAAGAAGATTTACATGCTAAATGAAATTTTTCCATGCCATGTGTTATCCTCACTAACAGACACTTTCCCATAGTCACTGAAATAATAGTGAAAATTAAATATCGGACTTTTAAAATTCATTCTATTGTCAATCAGAGCTTTAAAACTTTTTCTCCATTGATAATTTTAATGACACAAAAACAATTATACAGAATTAAGATGAGTTGGCTTGTCAATCACTAGCGCAACATGCATACAATCAAATACTTCCACACATTTCCACCACGCAGCTCTCATGTACAAAGCATTAAAGAATGAATTATCTATTTAAATCCGGAAGTTTTAAGATAAAATAAAGTATTGACTATGATATTGCAATGCCAAATTGAATATCCCACAACATTTATATTTACAGAAAAAGGGTTCAGTGTGAAGGCAGAGAAAAATGAGTTAAATGGATCAAATTTGGGTCTTTATTCAGTTGTCCAGAGGAAAAAGGCATTGACATAGGAGCACAAGGAGGAGAATAAATCAAAGAGCAACGTTTACTCCTAATATACACAGACATTAACGCTTAAAGGAGATTTGATATACAGAGCTTATCAGGACAAATATTTAATACTTTAAAACAATAAGAATCATAAAAATGATAAATCAATGAATAATTACATTATAAAATATGCTTCTGAAACCCAGTACATGAACACTAGAATCTAATCCATAGATATTTATGAAAAAATACTTAAGACCTTTGAATACATTTTTCCATAGAACCTATGTTACAATTATTTCCTAGTCCAGCCTGAAAAGTATGTTATGGGCGTGACCTTGCTGCCATGTATACAAGTGATTCTAAGTGAAATGCTTGGATTGCCTGAGTCTGTCGAACCATTCTCCTTGCTCGGAAATCAGGAGTTAGAAACTTCTTCATTTCCAAGCTATTGGTTGCACTTGTGTCTGGAGATTGTGGTGGGAGAACAAATTGAAGAATAAAGAACTGTGAAGCTTTAGGGGCATATCTGAGTCCTGCCTGACTCACTGCCCAAACATTGTTCTGTTTCCTGTTTATTACTGTCACTTATTTTTTTAATTAAAGATTTTCTTCTAACCGGTGGTTTTCTACTATGGATTGTTTTGTCCCCTCAGGAGGCATCTGGCAATGTGTAGAGACATTTTTGGTCTTCACATTAGGGTCCAGAAGTGCAACTAGCATTTACAGGGTGGAAGCCAGGAACATATATTTCCTACCCTGCCGAGAACAGTCCTTCAAAGCAAAGAATTATCTAGACTAAAATGTCAATAGTGGTGCTATTGAAGAATTCTGTTCCAGATTTACAACAAATTATACTTTCATCACAGCTTCACCTTTATTCTTTTTTCTTACATCTTCTGGAAAATCTAATAGAAAAAGATATGAAAGCAAAAATAACAAGGAAGACATTTCCAATTTCAAGTACTCTAAAATAAAGGATGAAAGCTGGCATTCTACTTAATGGAATACAGTGGAACTTTCTCTTTTTTTCTGTTTTTTCTTCCATAACCATCTTCATGCATTTTATTATTAATCTCTCCCAATGGATCTCCCTCTGTTAATCCCAGCTGGTCCTAATGAACACTGATATTTGCATCTAGATGCTATAGAAACACAAACATTCAGAATAGGCGTAATTTTAGTTTAGGAAAAAGCTTACATTTACAGACTAGTAAATCTTCCTTGTTTACTAAGAATAAGTATTTGAACATCTGGCCACCAAATATGGGAAGTGGACTGTGAGGTCAAGAGATTTGAGGTTGAAATGACACAATGGAAACAGTCAAGAAGACAGTGTAGTGCCAGGGGTTTTCGTTGGCTTCTCTTACTCCTTCTTTGCAGTCTATTCTGCCCTGGACAGAGGGGACAAACAAAAGCCAGAATTAGGAGTGGATATTTCTAGGCATTCAGAATTTGGGGGAAGTGGAGGTAAGACAATATCTGCACTCTTTACAGGATGAAAGGCAAATTCCCACAGGCAACTGTGGTAAGTGAGAGAAAATGTCTCTGCTATCTGTCATCTAATGAAGGCTGGCAGTGTTGCAGACATGTAAGATATGCCTAGATAAGTCAGAAATAGTCTTTAAAAATGATCTAAACAATAAAACTACAGTGAATATAACATTATCTTGTTTGGTTATTCAGAAGACACTCTGGACTCTAATACGGTCCTGAAGTTACCATTATTCAAATAAATTGGCATGTAATACTATATAAAGAAATATGGTCATTGTGCTTTCTAACTGCTGAATACAGATGAAGGGTTACTAATATTTGACATTTTGTCATAGTATGTTTTTTCTCCCATGCAGTTGAAAGTAAATAAAAATATTTTCAGTCAAACTTCCCATTTCATAGGGAAATGAGGATTGTCTCCCTAATATTTTCTTAGCACATAACACAATTCCCTTCAAAGTTCTGATTAAACGACAAAACACATTTAAACTCCTCAAAACACAGAAGTTTATTTTGCCCTGATCTTGCTATGCAATTCAAAGTCACAGAAAGGCCCACAACCAGAATTGACACAACTTATCTATTTATATGTCCTGTCTTTTGAAAAATGTAATACAAAATAACAATACAGAGAAAATAAATATTTCCTGCATAGAGATTCTAATCCAGCAGGAAACAGATTTAATGCCCCATAATAGTTAGATTTTTCATGGAAACAACAGGAGACTATGAAGTTATGAAAACCCTTTTTAGGCAGTCCTTTCTCAAAACATCAAACCCAAGTATGGTATTAAGTCCACAGGGAATGAGGTCCAGTCTATTTAACTTTATCACACAGCTCACTGTGTGTGGCACTCATGTTAAAACCATGTTGGTCAAGAACATTTGGAGTTAAAATAACAATGCAAGTTTCAGAAATGATTATTAGGATGGGAGCTACAACAATTAGAAAGACATTTCAGACATCCACAAAGTGTGTATAGTGAGGATGCTGTTTATGAAAAAGCCTGACATGAAAAACCACATGGAGAGAGAGACCCAGCCATCTCGGTTGTCCCATCTGAACCTAGCCCTCAGCCAACCCACTGCCCAGGTAAAACCAGGAGAAAATCCTCAGTTAACACATAAAGTCATGGCAAATAATAAATTGTTGTTTTCAGCCTAACTTCTAGGATGTTTTATTATGCAGTAGTGATGACTGATATACTTGGCATCCCCCAGATTTCTTGTCTCACTATACACATTTTGTGGGTCTGTAATATCATCCACGACTTTATCAACCAATCATATGATAATTCCCCATTGTTTTACCCTTGAGCTCCAGATCCATGTCACCACCTCCCTTCTTCACATATTTACTTTATCCTTATATCTGTATAATCCACAGGCACCTCAGATTTGACCCATCGAAACTACTTCATCATCTTCTCCTCTCATAGTCCGAAAGATTCCATCTCCTGATTCCCCATCTTATTCAATGTAATCACCATCCCCCCATCCTTTCTTCCTAGATTCTTTTCTCATTCTGTCATACCCCTTTAACAACCACTCCTGATAAATGTTTTATTCTTTCTCCCAGTGTCTCCAACATGTACCCTCACGTCTGTCACCACTATCACAGCTCAGACAATGCTCAGTCTCACAACAGACTACTGTAATAAGCTAATACATATTCTATGTCATAAACCCTTCCCCACTTCACACTTGTGCTCCATAATATTGCCAAGCTGCCCTTTTTAAACTACAAATCTAGTTGTGGACCTTCCTTGATTAAAATCTTTAAATGGTTTCCAGTGTTCATTTTCTCTCTCTTCCTCTCTCTCTGTCCCTCCCTCTCTCTCACTCTTTCCTTCCTATGCTTTCTCTCTCTCCTGTCTGCTCCTAGGGTTCCTTGAATGGTTTGATTCCTCCAACACATAGCCTAGCACTCTTTACACGTACATTGTGTTAGCTCGTCCTAATTCTTGTTGCTTTCTGACAGACCTAATGAGTTCAGCCTGGCTACCCCATGCATCACCCTAGGGACTGCTGGACTGCATTGAACTCTATCTGCCAGGCTTTTGTGTTCACTCTGGGCTTTTCTATAACCTGTTTCCTTGGCCTGAAATACCCTTTTCCCTTCTCCATCCAACCGACCCTTACTCTGCTTCCAGTGTCGCTTCCTCTAGGAGAATTCCCCTGCCTCCTCTGAGTAACCCCATTCCCACCATCCCAGATGGAAATGAGTGCCCATGCTTAAGGTTTCTACATAACCCAACGCACATTCAGTGACAGAATTTTCTACCTTTCTTTTCTGCTAGTTTATCAGTCAGGTGCCGGACTGAGTCACTCACCTTTGAAGTCTAAGGATCCAACATAATGATATTAAATATTTACTTTAGTTTTTGGAGTGTGGGGTTTGGAAGGGAGCTTGGGGGAGGCAAATGAAAGAAATTCTTCAGTCAGTTAGGGCCTGGTGGTTACAACTGTTCCACCACCTGTTTTTGTAAATAAAGTTTGGCTGGAATACAGTCATGCCCATTTAATTTTGTACAGTCTTCAGCTGTTTTCTCACAACCTTTGCAGAGATGAGTAATTGAGATAGTGACATTATGGCTTGAAAAACCTAAAATATGTACTATGTGGCCTTTTAAACAAAAAGTTTGCCAACTCCATACCTAGATGTACCCAAATCTAGATTTTATTTGATTAAATACAAAACATTCTTTGAGCTCCAGGATCTATGTGATTCTATATATATGATTCTCAAATGAATAAAGTAGTAAAAATAATGTAATCTTCAAACAGAAGAAACTTACAACCCCATGGAAGTGATGGCCATGTCTGGAAGTAAATTCAACCAGAGGCAGTGATGTAAAGAGGAGCCCCAAAAGGACTCCTGCTAAATGCTTCATGGAAACTGAGTGGGCTTGACATAGGGTTCGTCAGCTTGGAGGCCGATGCGTGCTGCCTTTTCAGTCCCATTCCAGGTGCACCTGCTGCGTCACCCTCCTGAGTCCCGTACCGATGTCAGGAGGTATCGGAGTAGGTTGGATGAAAGACTGCTTTCACAGTCCCATCTCAGGTGTGTCCAAACAACAGGTGTTTGTTTGGAGGTGGACTATTTGGAAAGATTCAAATAATACCTCGAATTTTTTGCTCTTCACCCTGATGTTCTTCCCTCCCAGAAATCATTCTTGCAATCTGTCCTGTTCTTCATGATGACACAACTCTATTCCCAGTTACTCGAGCCAAAAATTATAACTATCAGAGATTCCTATTTTTTTCATCCTGATCATTTCTACTGCCCCCTCCACTCAGTCTTTCACTCCTATCCATTCTGCTTCCATAGTGACTCTTGTAACATCATCACTATCTGAAACTTCTTCCTCATGTGTCATTAAGTGTCTTCGTGAACACCACCGTGCTATAAGCTCAGTGAGAACACAGACCTTGACTAGCTTTCTCACTATTTTATCCCCAGCACTTAGAATAATATGTGGCACATATTTCAGGGTAAATAAATATTTATGGTGGAATCCGTAAGTTTTGGTTATGATACTTTAAAATGTCTACCTTGTATTTTAATTATTTATGTATGCCTGTGTGTCTATTAATCAGCAATTTCTTAAAAGCATGATCTATACCTGATTCACTTTTAATCTTTCATAATGCCCCCCCAAAGTGTGGGCTTGCTTAATATTTATGGATTTTTTTTAATAATCAAGTAACAATCTTTAGTTACAACAAGAAAATATATACAAGAGGTGCCAAATCTGACAAGTGGGATAATTCATGAAGGCTTTGTTTTTAGATGCTAAGGTAGATAAGGAAACAACAGTACACTCAGACCACATAAAGTATTACATAGCACAAGCTACCACTTTACTTAATTCTCTAAGCTGAGAAGCAGCAAGCTTTCCTAACGAAAATAGAACCACAAACATGATCAGCATTTTTTAAAAAAGTAACTCAGTCTAAGTCTCATACCTTTTATTAACAGTTCTAAGAAAACATTCTTTGACTCTCATTACCAGCATAGAAGAAAAGGTAGTCAAGAACCCAAAGCTGTATTTTTGGCCCACTGCTGCCAAGTGCCGAACTTCCTGCACTATTAAAAAGATGGAATCTCAAAGGTCCACTATACTTTCATAAATACTTTTTCTAACTGGGTACAACTCTCTTCTTCATATGAGATTGTAGTTATTATATGACCACCCTATGGAAACATCCACGGTGTTTCAATAGCATTTCTTATAGCTTCCAAGCAAATGTAAGGTCTTATGTGCAAAGTTAAAAATAGGTATCCTCAAGCTCAAGTATGGAAGACTGTGCTGTCCCCAAACTAATGCCCTGCTACTGGGTCTCAAATTAACTGCAGCTGCAGGGAATTGCAGAAGGATGGGAAAAGGTTAGCCAATGGAAAGCGTTAGAGTAACTAAAGGTATTCAAGGTGGCTATAAAATGTCATGGTCATTGACTGAGAACAAGCATGCACTGTGCAGTATATCAATCAGTTCAGACACAAAGTTCCTACCAATTATACACCATAATTAATGAGCATGACAATTTGATGGATTTGGACAACCATCTGCATTTTAATGGAATTAAAATTTAAAAGATCCATAAAATAGAACAATTCAATTCTAAGAACTGAAAAACTGATTAATATAATTATTAAAAGGAACAGAAGTTAACTATGATTGACTACAAGTCTAATACTGTTATATAACACATACTTAAAATTTTTCTATCCACTCCCTCAGACGTAAGATACTGTGTTCTACTAACGCAACCAAGATTGTAGATTCTCACCAAGCTGACCATATTTCTGCTTGCTTCCCAGATTCCTTTGTTCTGATTATCCTGAGTCAGTCTTAGCTTTGTGTGATTCAGCCCCTCCTACATCATTTTGTACATCTTCCTGTGTTCCCTTCTCTTGTCCAAGCCTCACCTAACTGTGGGAGTTTAATAAGTTATAATGATGCTCTTCTTATTTTCTTTTGCCTCCATTTACTTCCTCTCTCTTATACTTCCACTTACAGTCAATGAAAAACATTTCCTGAGCACCTACTCTACAGAGAAACAGCCTTCCTCAACTCAAGAATTATATGCTCATCTTCTTAATTGTATTATAAAGATTGTGATTTTACCACCCTGTTAAAGATAGTTGTCTATGGAAGAGTGACTTAAAAAGTTCATGCATGAGATATTTAATTATACTGTGTTTTCTCAATTAGTTTAATCTCTTAGGAATGAGGTCATGTCTTTGCATGTCTAGTACAATACCAAATATAGAGTATGCCAGTCTTAAAGAAACAAAATGGAAAGGAAGATGCTCATAACATTCACATGTTTGTATTATTAAACTCAAAATTGTGTTTAGCTAATAATAAACACTCAATAATTCTTAGATATAATTAATGAGCTAATCACATCTTTTTATAAGTGGAAATAAACAAATCAAGCAAAATAAATAACAAAAATTGACTTTTACCATAATGCTACCTTTCATGTGGAGGCTATATGGCAATGCACGTAACTCTCACAATTCTATTTCTTAAAAGATATAATTCAAACTTGGATTTGCCCTTGCACGTTATTATTATTGTGGTATTAGAAAGATTAAATATTTGCCCCAAGGCACACAGCTAGCAATGGCATATCTGAGATAAGACCTAATGTCTATGTGACAAAAGAGCTGGAATTTCTTACCACTCAACACCAAAACATCCAAATACTCTGATTAAGAAATGAGCAGAGGACTTCAACAGACATTTACCAAAGAAGACGTGCAGATGGCTAACAGACACATGAAAAGATGCTCATTATCACTAATATTAGGGAAATACAAATCATAACCACATGAGGTATCATCTCAGTCAGAATGGCTATGATAAAAAACACAAGAAAAGCCAAGTGAAGGCAAGGATATGGAGAAAAGGGAACCCTCCTAACAGTACTGGTGGGAATGCAAATTGATACAGACACTATGGAAAACAGTGCAGAAGTTCCTCAGAAAAATTAAAAATAGAAAAACCATATGACCCAGCAATTCCACTTCTGGAAATTTACCCAAAGAAAACAAAACCACTAATTTGAAAAAAATACATGTACCCCTGTTTGTTGAAGCATTATTTACAACAGCCAAGCTACGGAGGCAATCTAAGAGTCCATGAATAAGATGAATGGGTAAAGATGTGATCTATATATACAATGGAATATTACTCAGCCATAAAGAGAAATCAATCTTGACATTTGAAACAATGTGGATGGACTAAGAAAGTACTATGTTAAGTGAAATAAGTAGACAGAAAAAGACAAATACTATATGATTTCACTTATATGTGGAATTACAAAATAAAATGAATAAACAAAACAGAAACAGACTCATAAACATGGGGAACAAGCTGGTGGTTGCCATGCAGAAGGGGGGTAAGGGTGGGTGAAATAGGTGAAGGGAATCAAAAGGGACAAATTTCCAATTATAAAATAAATAAGTCATGGGGATGAAAAATACAGCATAGGGAATAAAGTCAATAATATTTTAATATCTTTGTATAGTGACAGTTGTGAAGTACAATCATGGTGAGCATTTCATATTGTATATAATTGTTGAATCACTGTCGTACACCTGAAACCAATATAATATTGTATTTCAACTATACTTCAATTGAAAAAGAAAACAAAAGAGCTGGAATTCTTAGCCGAGATATTTTTTTGCCTATTTCTAGCCTGTTCCCTTTGTTTCATAAACTGAATTATCTTACACAAGGAGCACAAATCCCCATTTGATGTGAGAAAATAAGTATTTCCCAATTATATTTCTCTTGTATATTCAAAGGAGGAAATGCTCCACGTTCAGGAGTGGGGTCCGTAGCAGCCAATTGCCATCACCCAGCAAACCTCACTCACACACATGCACGGTTGCAGGAAGGCAAGTAAACGCAAGAATGAGCCGCCCTGCTTCTGGTTTGATTTCTACCAGGAGGCCAGTAAAGCCTCTTACAGCATTACTTGTCAGTTAGGGCCCCTCACCATTTGAAATCAAGGGGGAGGGGCAGTTCAGCCTAAGGGCAGGGATCGCGAGAGGTCAGCCTTGAATTTACAGATTCATTCTTTAAGTTACCCATGCATCCATTCAACACAAATGAATTGTACTGTACAGGAAGCGGCTGTATTTGGAGAGTATATATTGAATTAATTTATTCAATCATCCAATATTTATTGTTATCCAGAGAGGAAAAATATAGATAAGGTCCCTGCTCTCACTGAGCCTATACTCAACGAAAAAAATTTATAGATATCTTTATTTATAAAAATAGATATTTTTGTTTATAAAAATAGAGGGTATGCTAGCCTCCAGATATAAACCTCTATGGACAATTTTCCCTGTCAGCATATTTAATATCCATTGATCATTCTTATTCTTGAAATATCTTGCTTATCACCACCAGCACTAAATACCTTGCTAAGATGTATTCCATGCACAGAAAGTAATTCACTTTGCCCTTGGGTGACAATTCACATTAGGAATTGTTTTAAATTATAATCACAGATATGGAAACTTTCTCTAGAAGGTGTAGTATTACAACAGGCTTCTCAGGAATGGAATCACAATCTATTTTTGAAATGTAAATAATTGACTCTTAAGAAATCAGTATTGTATGCTCTGTGTGTGTTTTGCCAAAAAGATGTCTTTAAAAATTCCTAAGCAGAGATACAATAACGAACATTATAACACAGAAGTATAATGAACTTTTTCCTTTCCCGTATCTGCAGTGCAGATAACACTGCTTCACTTTAGAAAGCTGATATGCCAGAAACAAAGAGATTCCTTGTCAAGGACATACACCTAGAAGAGGCAAACACATCCTCGTACTTCAACTTCTTCCATTTTCAAAACTAAAATAAAAAGGAAAGAGCCACACTTCTGTGAATTTTCAGAGCTATTATCATGTAACTACATACCAATCAAATAACATCAAAATTTTCTAAGTTAAGCAGTCCAGCTAATTAAAGACATTATGTAAATAAAACTGTTAACCAGCTGCAAACTTCTTAAAACTTTTTCTCAAAAAATCCACTTAAGAACTTTTCACCTTGACAGGTTTCATGAATTGATATGGTACATAATACAAGATCTTATGTGGTGGAGTTTAAGTTGGCTTATAATTGTTTGAGTAACAATTCAAGCTTTAAGCTAGAGCTCAATTTCACCGCTGCCACTGCTCCTGGGCTACTTTTGCCGGGTATAGAGCATTCCGGTCACTGTTCATAACGGACTGTCTGCTGCGGACTACTGGCTACTTCAGTTACCTGGTATCATCAGGGGAAATCTCTTTCAGGAACTCCTGGGAACTTAGAAGACGTGCTTACTCAAATAACTGGCATTTCTCTACCCAATTTGGGAACACTTACGTGTTGGAAACTTTGTTTCCAACAAATATGTGGAATACTGTTAATATGGCAATTTTTTGCTTCTAGCAAGGTTTGGTAAAAGGTCCAACCAATTGTATCTATAACTCAATTATATTAATTAAAACACCAAGGAGTCATAACTCACACAGAGTATTCCCAAAAGCTTGAAAGTGATGTTCTACTTTTCTAAACTTTTCCAAAAGTTGCTGATTGCTAGCTTTTAAAACAATTATCTCAAAAACACAATCTAATACAAAGCTAATCACATTCACAAATGGAATCTATGTGACTATCTGATTATGTTAATAATCTGAATCCAATTATTGAATGCCCATATGACTAGCAAGTGAATTCATGCTTCACTATTTACTTCTTTTGCTTTTGTACAAGAAACAGTTGCTATCTAGTGACTCCAAGAAAATATTTTCAGAAACTTGAATACTTTACTGGAAAGAAAATATCTAGATTCTCCAGCATTTTCATTCTTCCTGTTGAACAAAAAGCTGAGTAAGAAGATATTCATCAATCTCTGGGATTCAGTCACAAAACATTCTATTATTGTGGAACCAAAGTAAACCATCCATCTCCTGAGACCAAGGGTTCCTCTGGAAACTGTACTCTTCCTATTAAATGTTTATTCAGTTAGGCAATTTTAAAAGATTAATTCTGATTATAAACATAAAGAATTTTATGTTAGTTACATTTCTTTTATTTAGATGAAAGAAATAAAAGGCATAAAGAATTTTTGTGCCCAAATACACCTTTTGGGACCATGCATTTTTCTCAAATTTCCTGAAGACTGTTTCCAATTCTTAAATTTAAATGTTTCTTAAAACTTAGAGTATCTGGTAGTGCTGAATTAACTTGCTGTCCAAATTTATAGAGTTATTTGTCTATGGCTTTGGGCTTGGGATTATATCAAGTGACAAACAATCCTTTATAAAGCATTCACTTTTATATAATATTAGCTGACATCAAATGGTGAATAGAAAATAAAATAATTACTATGTTTTCAGTCTGAGTGCAAATTATAATTTTAGTTTACAAAGTTATATAAACAACTATATTACAGGTCCATAACATGCCAGGCACTGTCCTGGGCATGAGAAAACATTGGTGACTAGACAGATATGGCCCTGCCTTCTCCAAACTTTACAGTGTGTGTTTCTAAAAGTTTTTATGTCTCATAGTTTGAAGTTTCATTTGTGTCCCATTTGTCTCTAAAACTCTCATATATCCATGTATTATGAGACTTATTTAGGAAACTATCTCAGGAGTTTCAATCTTGGGTGATTAAATATCATTCTAAGAGTGAACAAAAATGAAAGGACAGAAAAAGAAGAGGATGCAGAAATGTTCAATAAACAACTTTCTCAAAATTTTATGGTTTCAAATTCCGAATATACCTTTTAGCAATCCGGGTTTTTCTTTCTGACCAAGATGCAATTATGTTCAGGTAGTTCTTTTAGTTGTATAAATTATATATCGCCAGATATATAAACACATTGCTCAGATTTTTCCTTTACATTCCATAGGAATTTTTATACTACATATTTGAGGAATGCATTGGCTGTTTTCAGTTAAGTTTTTATCATCAACCACATTTTCTATCAAGTGATGAATCGGTCATCATTTAAGGAAGTTATTTGGTTTCTATATGCCTGAAAGAATTATTTAAATCATTATGGAAACCAGTAAATAAAATGGATAAGCTTACTCATGTAACCTTTACCTATAGTTCTATCTTTGAGAAGGTGAATAAAAACACAGAACAAAATGAAAATACCTCATCTATAGCAACACTAAACATTTAAAAAGTATATTTATATTAATTCTATTCAAAAGACCACATGGCTTATTTACTGCTTAGTTTGAAATACCCATATTTTTATGTCCCTGGCCACCACTCTGACTTAAATTTTTCTTATTGATTGGAAAAATACAAATCTGCTAAGGAAGACTCTAAGCTGTTAGAGCAATTTACATTACTCACTATTACCACCGTGACCACTTAAAACACGTTCATAATAAGGCGTCGACCTTCAGGAGCAACATTCCATTTTCTCAGAGAAACTTGAAATCCTATTATACGCCTCATTTTTTATTGCTCTAACTTTCCACTTTTTCATAACTTTGCATGAAAAATGTTACATTAAAAAATGTGTACTCACCTCCTTGCATGGAAGCTAGTTTTATGGATGGAGTAGATGGTGCAGTGGCAAAACTGAGATAATGAAAGTGGACGTTTACTTCCCTGAGGGAAACTCACAGGGGTTCGTGCAAAACTGTATTGTGCTGTTACTTGGCATACCAATGACAGAATTCTTGGGATAATAGTAATAAAAACAAAAGCAAACACACACACACACACACACAAAAAAAAAACCCTGAACTACATACAGTAGTATTCAGAAAGATCAAGATTCCAGAAACGTAACTTGCTTTACAAAACCACGAACTTGCCCAATGTAATTTTTATATATCTTGAAAGCATCTAAACAAACATACTTCAAGAATTACACTATTGAGTAATCATTTAAAAAATAAGAATTTTCTTTTGGCAAGGGGAGTCTCCTGGAATATTTTTTAATGCACTGACACTATTAAAATATGAACTTATTTTTAGTAACCATCACTAACATTTTTTGAGGACCCAGAAATATTTCTTTAAGGTACAATTTCACTAATTACCAGAAATGCCATATTTGTGATATATTATCAATGCATTAGCAAATAAAACTGGTTTAGAAAGTTTTATAGTGTTGATTATGGCTGTTTTACTTTCTTAAGCCAACTTAGTCAACTAAATCATGGATACATTTAGAATGAGTTAAACAATTTTTCAAGTAGATGGTTCATGCACACAATAAAGTTTGGAGTTTTGCTTTAAAGTTGTATCACTCCATGTTGCCATGCAGACACCTTGAAATAATTGTATCATTTCCTCCTATGTAATTGTATGCTTTTAAATTTACACTAAGTAAATTATGACAAGTACAAACAGGCATGGTTGAGAGAGGAGTTGTAGAAAAGCCCTTATGCCAGAATAAACACATTAAAAAAGTAAAGCCCATGTTTAAAATTATCCTCACCTTTTTTTTGGCATAAAAATGTAACATTTGAGGTGCTAATAAAACATCATAGGGCTGAAACACACATACTGGTTCAAGAAAATCCTTGGGTGCGTGTGTGAGAGAAATGCATTTTATTTACAGTCTGGCCATTGCAGGATTGAAACAGCAAAGCAAAGCAACTTAAAGTTAAATAGTGATAAGAAGGATTAAGAAGGACAGCTGCTGGAATCCTCCGTTAGTGCCTAAAAATACCTAAAGTTCTCAAAGATTTTCACGAGAATCAGTTCACAAAAGGTTTCCCTACAGAATATTTTCTCTTTGGGAACTTCCCAGGATTCAGGAATGCCCTACTCTAAGGGAAGTTACCGCATTGTTGCCATATTGTATTAGCAGTCATATTTTTCATTCTAATACTTAGTGGCTAATGAATTCTAGTTCCATCCATCAAAATATTAACTCTTCCTGTGATATACTAAAATTATATCTGAAGGCAAATAAAACTTGCCATCCCACTACTCTTAAAGTTGCCAAGCAACACAAAGAAAAATTCGAGTGATGCTAGTTGGAACTAGGACTGACAGAAGGAAGAAAAAATTTAAAGAAAAAAGTCAAACTAAGCATTCTTTATTTTCCGCAATCGTCACTATTGAAACCATATGCTCGCTAGTTGAATATAGATCCAAGACCTAACTCTCTAGGGTTCTATACTCCAAGAGCAATTTTCATCCGACAAACGTTTTCATTCAACAAAACTCGTCCCTGCGCACGGAAGCTACCGCTACGCACACGCCGGACTTTACCTGTCCTTGTGCCTTGTCTTCAGTAAGTTTCTTCCAAAGGGAGCCATGGTCCGCCAGGCAGGCACCAGCGAGGACGTATCTCGATTATCTGGGAGACAGAGTGGGGTGTGAGGGAAGGTGGATTTCTAGGGTGAAGAGAGGAAGGCTGGATGTTGCTGCCTTTCAGCTCGTGAGCGCGGCTTAAAGAGTTGCTGAAGTTGTGCAACTGCCGCTTAACTTTGAACTGCGGGATCGCTGTCGCTGCCGCACCTTTGGAGACCTGCCCAGCTTCAGCCTCGAAGAAGGCGTTTGGAAGCAGGAAAAGGAAAAAAAAAAAAAAAAAACGAGAGAGAGGAAGGGAGGGGGACTCTATTGTGTTCTGTAGTTATTTGCGGACTTGCTAAACTTTCAGAGCTGCCAACCCCACAGGCAGGGTAATACCCATGACATGGGAGTTTCACTCGATCTGGAAACGCCCCCTTCCCCGCTTTCCACACCCAACCACCCAAGGTGAACTGAACACACACAAAGAGTTTAAAGTAAATACCGCCCCCCCACCCCCAGCCAGCCCCGGTCTGTGGGAAGTCATCTGATGGTGCCTGGCGATTCCCCCCAAAATCCGCCTGCCCAGAGTCACGGCTGCAAAGTGCAGAGGAGACGCGCAGCGGCGCCCGGATCAGGGGCCCCCGGGCCGCCCAGCCCGCCCAGCCCGCGACCCTACGAGCCTCCCCCATCTCCGCACTCCTCAGCCTCCGAAAGCTGGCGGACCCGAAGGACCCAAGGGCTCCGGGGCCGACGGATCGCAGCCCGCGCAGGGGCGCCAGCCGGGTCTGGGGTCCTACCCCGCGGCCCCCGCCGCAGCTCTGCGTTCTTGGGCCTTTCGGGCCGCGGGAGTTCGAAGGAAGACCCACGGTTTTGCTCCCGCCCCTCCGCGAGGAAAGTGGGAGAGTTCGCGCCTGGAGGACCCGAGGCACCCCCAGCGCGCAGGGCAGGGCGAGGGTGGGCGGCGCCGCCCGGGCCCACGGCGCTCGCCGCCCCAGCTCCCTGCGCCCGCCGGGCGCTTCCCCACCGCACCGCCGGCACGCGGCTCCCCACGGCGCTCCCGCCGCGACGCTGCTCCCGGCTTGCTCCGCGGGGGGCGCGGAAATCGAAGAACCGTGGGCTCACTGAACAGCTCACAGGTTCCTTACAAACAAAAATAATGATCTCAAAGGTTTCTATAATTTATATGCCCCGATTTATGCAGGATTCCACAGAGCTCAAAAAGTCCAAAATTTACTATCATAATTCTGTTCTCTATATTGTACATATGTGTATTTCTACGGGTACACTACATATATACATATATATTTTACATAACATTTTATTATTTAAATTTGTTTATATTGTACAGAAATATATATAAGCCATATATATATATATACACATATATATATCCAAAATTTTTATAAATTAGAAAACATTACAATAGTCAATGCTTTACTTGTTATTTTTTTCTATAGTAATGGTACCAGAGAAAACCTTTAAAACACCAAAAGTAGTAATGACGTATTTTGCTTTATTATGGATATGTGTGTGTATATATATACATACATGTATATATCACATACACACTTTACATGCAACATAAATAATCTTGTATATACTTCAGTTTCAGTTCTTGATTTCATTTTACAAGCACATCACAAAAAATGATTTAACTATTATGGAATTTTGCCCAGTTTTTCTAAATTGTTCCAAATATAATCCCCTAAAGCAATATTGTTTACTTATTAATAGAATGAGTGCAATTTACAAGGAATTTTGCGTTTACAACTATCCCTTTTTCCTGTAGTTTTAGTTTCTGCACCATTATTTACATTATTTGTATATGGGGTTTTCATGCAAAACATTTTTCAGTAAGATTTTTGTAATGGAACAGAGGAAACATTCCATCCTTATTAGCATATCTTCTGTTGAGTTTCAAGTTAGCACAAATTAAGTCTCATTTAAGATGTTATTATTCCTCACATAAAATATTCGATGAATAACAAGTTCTTTGATGTGTAAGAATTAAACACAAAGTGTTAATGTCCCTCAGGTATTAAAAACTAAAAGAAAAAACACGGGCACTAATATCTAAATAGAAAAATGAGCAAATAACAATTTAAAAAGAAAATAAAAATCATGTTTAAAATATCAAATTCACTAGTAACGAGATAATCATTGTAGAGGTAAATTGTAGTGAGATTTTTTTTTTACCTCTACCAAACTGCCTAATATTTAAAATGGATATGCTCACCTCTGTCAGTGTATTTCTACACGAGTAGCAAAGATTGGCGTTCCCTGTAGAAAGCAGTTTGGCTATGTATATCAATAGCCTTCAAAATATTCAAACTCGTTTATCCAAGTTTATTCTCAGAAGAACTTTTCCCAAGGAAATAATCAGTTTCATAAAAAGGCTTATGTGTATTGATATACATTTGAAAACGAAGTGGAATTTTGCATACAAAGTGTTGACTATTAGACAAAGTACTGTTTTTTAAAACAGGGTAGAAAGCAGTATGAAAAGCTATCTCAGCTTGAAATGAGGCAATGTAATGATGGCAGGTACTTTCACTAATACAGTGGAAGCATTTTCTAACAATTCCTCCCAAAGATTGTCCGACTGTCTGGAAGAACGCATTTTTTAAAACTTACTATTTATTACTGATTAGGCCTAGGCTTTGTGAAATTGATGTTAAAAAAAAAAGTTCAGGAGTGATACAGATGATTTTTGTCTAATAGAAAGATAACAAAAAAGGTTATGGTTTTATTGCCCTATAAGGCATCAACTAATTTTATATACAATTTCATTTTATTTCAACATTCTTTCTTTTAATTCTCTAATTGTATAAAGCCGCCTTGCCTACCATCTTTTGGACCAGCTTTACAATTCTTTTAGATCTCTTATAAGTTAAGCCAGTCTTTGATACTTGCCCATGATATATTTGTATGAGATTCATACATTTCAGTTTTTTGGAAATTATACTTTGAAAACCCAAGCATGCATCGGTTTCTTTTAAACCAATAGGAACTCTTCATAGAAGAAAGATACTTATCTATGTAGTCACTAAATCTCTCCAAAGATACAAGGTGTAAAATAAGTTTTGATGGTAGTAAATGCTATGTCCTTTTGCTTATCTATGAGTACAAAGCTCAGCCAAAATAATAGAAAATGTCTATGTCCTTACATATTTAGATTAACGTATACAAAATGAACATGGAAGAAAATATGTTATACTTGATAATGAAAGAATTAATGAATATTCTCCTCAATCAAATGAAGATGATTTAATCTGTGGTTGGGTTAATATCAAAAACTAAACAGTGATAAAATATGTATTCTGATAGAAAAATCTGGTTTTTGAAGGAGCTGTAACAAAGAAAATAAGTTTATCAATTCTTGGTCTCGTTCATTCATAGACCCAGCCTCTCTTCCTATTAGGAAATCCTTTTTTAATTGATTTTTTCCCCAGTTTTATTGAGATATACTTGGTATATATATCACTGTATAAGTTTAAATCATACAGAATAACGGTTTGACTTATATTTATAGTGAAATGATAACCACTGTAAATTTAGTTAGCATCCATCATCTTATATAGGTGCAATAAAAACAGAAAGCAAAAAAAGAAAAGAAAATATTTTCCTTGTGATGAGAACTCTTAGGATTTAGTCTCTTAACATCTTTCCTACATGCCACACAGCAGTGTTAACTATGGCCATTATGTTGTACATTATATCCCTAGTATTTCTTTGTCTTATAACTGGAAGTTCGTACTTTTTGACCACCTTCCTCCAATTTCATCTTCCTCTTACTACCATCTCCAGTAACCACATGCAAGGCTTCTTATTATATGAACTTTTGTACTGTTTTTGTATTGTTCTGACTTTTAGATTTAACTTCACTTAAAGGGTAGCAGATAATAGTAGAGAAGTTAAGAGCATGAGTTTTGAAGGTACCTAGAGATCTTGAATAAATTACTTGTTTGACCCTCAGTTTTTTGATTTGCAAAATAAAGAAAATAATAACAATGCAATCTCATTTTCCAATGAATGAAAGTTTAGGAGAATTGTTTCTCTTAAAAAAAATACTGTCTTATACAGAGGTGCTGTTCTTATTACTAGAAACTTACTCTTCACATATTAATAATTAATTTGGCTTAGTGGTATAATTATCATATGCACAGGTGCTGAGAAGAGCCAGTTTTCCCCAGGACCTCCATTAAAAGAACAAACAGCAAGCAGAGCTGAAGTTCTAGATATTGAATAACCCACAAGTACATGACTCCTAGCCGGTTTGTCACCACTTACGTGGCAATCTGAGAGGAAATAACATACTACACAGTTTGTTACAGTCAATCCATTTATCTTGTTTCAATTAATGAAAAAATAATAAGATACAGAACCTGTTTTGTTTGGACAACAGAGAAGAACTTAGAAATGATTAAAACAGGGCAGAAGAGTGAGGTCAGAAACAGGATGAGCGTTTGGGGCCATCAGATGCAGTAAAAGGGTGCCATGCAGAACAGAGCTGTTGATGGCAGAAAGTAAAAACCTCAGCACAGCCAGTGGAGAATAACCATTAAACTGAATTCCAGAGCTATTACTGTTACTCCAATGTCTTTCTATCTTCTGAAGTTCTTTCTTGTCTTAAGTTTGCTCATGGTAGGAGTGATCATGTCTAAAAATTGGGATGATGTGACTTTTCTTACAGAATCTTTTATTCTCTAAGAGGTTTTGGGCATGGAAGAAGTAACTATGTTGAGTGATTCAGGAAAAGCCCAGAAACAGATAATCCATTTCAGTTCTAAGATTCCACAGTGGCAATGTTCCTTTGATTCTCCAAAAACAGTTTAGGGTGGAGCTCCTAAGGTTTGTAGGACTGATATAACCATGTGTCTAATTAGTCATGCAGCTTCAAGGGGCGGCCCCAAGCTTTTAATTAATTAAACAGTATTTAAATAGCTGACTGGCTGGCTGTTATCCAGATACCTGTGTCCTAAATAAAAGGCTATATTTCTTCACTTTGTAGCCATAGCTTTTATTAACTCTAATGAAATAGAGTGACCAGCCCATATAAGGGTGGCTACTCCTAGAAATTGCTCAACCTCAGAGAAAGTGTTGGGAGACACAGATATTTTAATAAAGTGAAAAGTGTATATATGAATGTATGAACACCCTCAAATTTACATTTACCTGCTGTACTAAATAATAGAATCATATTATGTTGTGGGATTTACACAAGGGATTTTTTTTTGTCTGATATCTCATTTAATCCCCATATGGTCAGCAGAAAGGAAAATATTATTTCAAGTTTATAAATAAGAAAACTGAGGTTTTGAGCCATGTGATGATTTAACTATTACTCAAAGAACAAACTGAAACAAAGTCAAACTGGAATCAAAGGTGATTTTAGAGTAGGCAAGAAACATAGGTACCCTCAATTTCAAGCCTCTCATATAAATGAAATACACGAGGCTCAGAGATAAATGCACTTGTATACGTGCAAGTGTTTGCATAGGTTAGAACCAAGAACAGACCTCATTAACTATGTCAATATCTCTGATAAAACTTTTCAATTAACATGTAAAATGGAACAAAATAAAAATCTGGGGACTAACACAGACCTTAGAACTTTCATCCATACAAGAACTCATTTTACTCTAAGAACTCTGAATGGAAAAGAGAATATATTAACTTCCAAACGTCACACAGTAGGAGGCTTTAAACACAAATCTCCCTACTCAGTATTCTTTAAAAATTATATAAGTGTATATACACTTAATCTATTTACAAGCATTTAAATGACTTAGATCCGAATTTTACAAGCCTGAAGGGCCTTTGTTTTCATGGTTGTTTCAATCCAGTGACAAGAATTGTCATGAGTTAATGAAACACTAGCAGAACTTTTCTTGAAAATAATGTCTTACAGAGGTATGTGATGTGCTTATTACTAGAAATTCACTCTTCAAGTTTTAATATGTCAAAGACAAATCATTTTAACATTCCAAACTCTTCTTTAACAATATGGAATGGATAGGGAAAAAAAAGAATGATACCCATTTTCCAGTCAGGATACTAAATACCACTTTCGATAGTTCAAGCCAAGTGAGATTTGATGCAGAGAATTGTTTACAAAGCCGATAGGAAGAATGGAGAAACAAAATCAAGATTTCAAGAGTGCAGGAACCCCTGAGCCAGTAATAGCTTCTCAGCCCTTGGAGAACCTTCCTCAGTCTCTCACTCCGGTCAGAACGGCAGGTCCGCTCCTGTCCGAACCGCCGAAGTGTTCACTCCGGAAGGGCTGCTCCGATATGTGCAAGTCTCTCGACTCCTCCCACTTTCCAAGCCTTTGCCCATATTTCTCAGTATTAGAACTTGAGAGAAAGTTGGCACGTAAACCACCAGCTTGGCAAAGTGTCTCAGAAATATAGTTTGTAATGTTGTCACTCTGTAGGCACAGGACACAGGGAAATATATAGAAAGACGTGGAGTTACGAACTATTAAATCGTATACTATTTGAGATGTGGCAAATAGTTTTTCAAAGTATAGCTGCCTGGAAGATTCCAAAGACAGAAGACACGCTTTCTGTGTGTGAACTAAGTGGGAGAAAAGAATTCAGGAACATAGAACGTACTGGCAAGTGAGAGAGGCTGAGTAAAGGCAAAGCTGTTGGAAACATCCTATCTTATGGCTGATGTAAATACAAAACACATAGCGGCGCGTGCTCAGGACTTGGTTCATACTGGTGATAGAAGACTCCCAGACAATATTCCCTCCCTGAGAAAGAGAACTGCCGTGTGACATTATTCCTTCTGACCTGGAGCGTGAGTTCTGGAATCAGACATATCTGAATTTGAATTTGGCCTCTGTTATTTCCTTTGTAACATTGGGACATTGAGTTATTTAAATTCTGTGACCCTTAATTTCCTAACTAACCTCAAATGGATACGATCCATGCTTAATGTGATTGAAAATTACATTAGGTAACATAAACAGTGTTTCCAAGTGCATAATACATGGTCAATAAATGTTAGCTCCATCTCTGCAGTGTCTGCCACTTAGGGTGTGTATGATTCAAGCTAAAATTATCATGCTGAAATGGACTGCTTCTAGGCAGAATTAGTATCACCTCCTCTTTTCCCACCTCTTCAACTACTCATACATGAAATGGCAAGAATTATGCCTGTATGGAATTAAAGTTGGTAGTCAGACTTCAGATCCAACTAGGTTATAGATATTATCAATAAATATTAAAAAGAGGTCAGCATCTGTACAATGGGAAATAATCAGAATATCCTTTGGTTCAGAGTACTTAAAAAACATTACAAAGGACATCATTTACCAGTTTAAGACCCTGGGGTTCACCTCAGATATTACTAATACCAAAATCAGAAACTATAAATCTGATTTTCTCCTTTGAAGTTCCTTATGTGAGTGATTCAAATCAATCTGTGGTAATTTGAAGACAACATTATGTAATAAAAAATTATTTTTAACAAAGGTTAAAAATAGTTAAATTATTAGTATTAAGAAGGTACAAACGTAATCTTAATGAGTTTGCTAATCATTATTTCTTATCATTTATGTTTGTCTCATGCTTAACAAACACACTGACTTGAAGCTGATTAGTTCTTTGATATGTTAAGCGTTCATTGGACACCCAGAATATGCGATGAACTGAATTAAAAGCCTGCTATTCAAAGACAAGAAGGCACAGTTCTAGCTTTCAAATTGCTTGAGTTGAATGGGAAAAACAATTATAAAATATAATTTCTTGAATAGAGCTATGCAGAAATTACAGTGGTGATATGAGAGGGAAGCAATGAAAGCTATTAAAAGAGTTGAGGAATATCCTAACTCTGAGAAGTAGATCTTATTATTGCCATTTTGTAGACTTTAACAATAGTGGTTTAGAATTATAATACAATCACACAGGCTTTGGAGAGTGTTTCTTAATTGAAACTTAATAGATTTTCATTAAGTAGATATGAGACTCTTTCCTTTCTATCCTATCAAAGATTTTCTGAGTGGAATTTTAATTTACCACACTACCAGCCATCTTTCCTTATGGCATGGAGAACATATTAGCTTCACATATTAAAGCACTAATACCAATTATTATGGACTGAATTGTGCCCCTCCCCCAAATTAATATATTAAAACTCGAATTCCCAGTGTGACTTTATGCAGACACAGGGTATTTAGGGAGTTATTTAAATGTGGTTAAATGAGGCCATGAGGGTGGGGCCCTAATCCCATAGGGCTGGTATCTGTATAGAAGACGTATAGAAGGGAGGAGACACCAGAGAGCTCTGTCACTTCAGGCATACAGAGGAAAGGTCATGTGGACTCTGAAAGTGACAATTTACAAACCAGAATGAGACTCCTCACCAGAAACTAAATTTGCTAGTACCTTGTTAATGGACTGGCCTCCAAAGTCTGAGAAGATGAATTTCTGGTGCTTAAGCCACCCAGTCTGTGGTATTTGGGTGTGACAGCCTAGGCCAACTAATACACCGATGATATAAAGCAGGTGAGCTTTAATTAATTTTCCCTGGTCAAGAGCATCACAGTCCCATTGGCCCTTTGCATCAAAGCTACCTCCTTTAATATCCCTTTATGTTCTGGGAGGAGAGCATGTGAGGTCGTGCCTGGATCTAGGAGCCTTCTGGAAGTCCTGCCGTCTTAGTGCACACCTTCTCTTTGAGATTCAGTGATACAGAATTTCTCAATGAATGAAAGTACCGCTCTGGACTGAAAGACACCAGGATTGCTAAGGGTGATTCAAATCTAACTTTAAGGAAGATCACTGATTGTATCTTTCGCACTGTTGCGGGGCAGCTGAGTCTGGGAGGTCTCTCCCTGCGCACCAGATGAAACCTCAGCCTGGACGGGGGTTCCGGTGAGACAAGAAACGGATGGCAGCTGCCCTGCAGGCAGCTGAGAACAGGAAAGTGCAGAGAGAAAGCGAGCAAGTTTGTTGAACGTTTTCTTGGTATAGGGTAGGTACCCTTGCCATCTCTTCAAGCCTGGGCCACTTGGTGTCCGTGTCTGCTTGGATCGCACTGCATGGGGGCTAGCTCCTACCACCCCCAGATTTGGGGGTCTGCAGAGCATGGGATGGAGTGAGATTATGTTCGAAGAACTTCCCCAAGAAAGGAGGTTTTCAGGCGGGCGCCTGCCCCTGCAGTTCCGTCCTGGTCACCCAGGCAATGGGAACTTAGAGGCCCAAATCTGAGCTCTCAGAAGCCCCTCCCTACTCATCAGGGATAAAGCAGAGACCAAGTGAAGACTTGGAAATAGAATGAAATAGCAAAGAAACAAAGACTCCTATCACTGGAAAAGCACAGAGAGACAAAAAGCAATTAAGTTGAGCAGTGAGAACACTTTAAGTTACCCACTTAAAGAGAGAAAAAGTGCGGCTGTCCTCAAAAAGGAGGTATGCTAAAAGGCTGGGGGTTACCTCTTTTAAGGATTTTTCAAAGAGTCAAGAGGTATATACTTGTAAAATGGTCTCAAAATGCTTATCCCCAGAGAGAGACACTAAATCTCTTCTTTTCTATTATCAATCCTCCAGGTAATTCTGCAAAATTAACACAAGAAATTGGTCAGTTCCTCCCCAGGATAGCCGCTTCCCTCTAGGGATATATCAGTCTAAGACCTCCTGCCCTGCGCCCAAAGTAGATTGAGTTATTGTGTTTACTAAAGAATATGTTAGGAATCCTACTTCCTAACTTCCTGGTTTTTAAAATGGAATCTTAGCTTTAAGATGGAATCCTTCCAGATCTTATGTACTGTTTATATCTCAACATTTTACATTTCATAAGCAGGAAAATTTAATTATGATGTTTGTTCCAGGTCCCTGCCCTATACCACAAAGATTCTACAGAAAAATCTGTAGCACTGTGAATCAAGGATCATTCTGGAAAACTTGCAAGACAGAGCCACCATAGAGTTCTAAATTCTAGCTAAGTTTGTAAGTTAGGAAGAAACATGTGATTCTCAAAGTTACCCTCTCTTTCCTTATGATATGGAGAACATATTAGTCTCATATATATCAAGACACTAATGCCAATTATTATGGACTGAATTGTGTCCCTCCAAAATTAATATGTTAAAGCTCCAACTCCAGGGTGACTATACTTGGACACAGGGCATTTAGGGAGTTACCTACATGTGGTTAAATGAGGTCATAGGGTGTTATGTATTCTGTAGATTTCCAAATGCTAACTAAGTTTGTAAGTGTAGGTTAGAAAGAGATGTGTGACCCTCAAAGTCGTCCTCTCAGCCCTTGCAAGGCTGTGAGCTTGTTAGGGCAGAGGGCACAGGTCTGACTTTGTGAATCCGGGTCTTGAAGTTGAGGCCTATGAGGGCGATAGGATCTAGGTAGCTAAAAACCTAGAACTGCAAGTAAACTTAAAAAAATTCCTATTTTCAGACTTTCCTCCCCAGTATTCTCTATAAGCAAGATTACTTTTTTTTTAATGGATAAGGAGGAGGGAAGTAAAAGGAGAGAGGGAGAGGTGATATCACATTTCCTGATGAATATAGGCAATTACTCAAGAATCAATGGGGGGATATAAAAAAGTGGATATATTGCTACCTTGATCTATGGCTTAGATCTTGTAGATTATTATACGTAGTGGAGTCCTAAAATCTACACTGTAAAAAAATGGTCATGCTTGTGAATAGGCAGCTGATAGAAAGATCAAAGAAGTTTAGCGCAGAAGTGTTAAAAATATATCCACAGGTTCCTCTCCCTTCAGCAGGGAAACCTAATTCCCCTCTCCTTGAGTGTAAACAGGTTTTAGACACACCACTTCTAAGGAGTTATACTGGGTTAGACTTTTTGGCTTGATTCTCTCGAATGAGCAACCCTCTGGGAGGCCCCACAAAGTGAGGAGCCGAAACCTTCTTCTGATGGCCTCATGAGTGAGCTTGGGGCAGAGGCACCTAGCAAAGCTGCTCCCAGATTCTTGACTCTTACAAACTGCTTGCACTAATAAATATTTTTAGCTGCTAAGTTTTGGGGTGATTGTCACACAAAGTGTGTACTGATCACAGTTCCAAGCAATGCTCCAGATACCAGCTGGGTATCATAACGACTCAACTCAGTTCTGCCGCTATCCATTCGGAGATAGTATCAGATCCTGCAGGCTAAAGGTTCAGTCCTGCAACACAGCCTTGCCACCAATTTCAACTTCAGTTTCCAGTCACAAGCCCTGTGCTTCTGAACAATTGGCTGTATATACTGTAATGAAAGTGCAACTTAAAATGAGTGGAAGACAGGTAAAACCATCATTTAGTGGAAATTTATACTTAAATGTTTACATTAGAAAGGACACAGGCTATGAAATCAATGTCTAAGCATAACCTAAAGAAATAGGGGAGGAAGAATAATTTAAACCAAAGGTAAGTAAAAGGAAATAATAATTACGGGAAGACTGGAAATCAATCAAATAAAGAATAAATAATGGAAAGAAAAGAAATCCAAAAGTTGTTTGTTTTTTTGAAAATATGAGTAAAATTGAAAAATATCTAACAAAACTGAGCAAGGAAAAAGAAAAACACAAATGATATCAGCAATGAAAAAGAGAATATTCCTATAGATCCTTCAGACACCAAAGACACGAAAAAGAAACACTATGAGTAAATGCAAGCTTAGTAACTTAGGTAATATAGTAAAATTCATTGAAAGATACTAATCTCAAAAGCAGGGATAATCCAGTTGGGTTACAAAAATGCATTTAAAAACAGTGAGATACTTATTGAGGTAACATCTCAAGCTGATATTGTGCATACTGTTAGAGTTAGTAGACAGTTTCCTAGCACAATCATGGTGAAAGACAATTATTGGGATGTTTTAGTCTTAACACTTATATTCATTTAAACTATTGATTATCCATGTCTTAAATAATTTGTGGCAGCCCTTCAGCATCTTGTAGACCCACATGAGAGGACTTACAAGTAAACTCATGGTGACCCTTTCTGTCATTCTCCATGATGAGTTTTAGATGAAAGATAGACCAGATAATAGAAATAGAACTTATCCATAGGACTAGATTTGTTTAAAATTTTTTTCCAAAAATTTAAAATTTCCTATCAGGCTGAAATAGTTTCACTGGTACATTCTAACCAAAGTAAAATTGATAATACCAATATTATACACATTTTTAAAAAGATAGACCAGAATAATCCTGATACCAAAATTTGTCGAATATATTTCCAGAAAAGAAAACTACAGACCAGTATCTCTCATGAAAATACATGAAAAAATCCTTTACAAAGCATGAGCAAAGTACATCCAACAATATGTAAAAAGGATAATAAGACAAGACATGGCAAGGCTTATCCCAGTAGCAAAGTATCAATTTATTATTTTTAAACTTCTGTACAAATAATTCATCACATTAACAGAAAGGACAAACTTCATGTATCTTAATATAGTGGAAAAAAGTATTTGACAAAATAAAACACTCATTAATGATTAAAATCTCCCAGTAAACTAGGAAAAGAAAGAAAAATCTACAGTGAACATAAAACTTAATCATGAAATAGTGAATTCTCTCATTTAAAATTAGGAATAAGGTAAGGATTTCTGCTCTTGTCACTTTTATTTGACTTTGTACTGGAGGTCTTACTAAATTCAAGTAGAAACAACAGCAATAGGAAACAATTTAAAATTCAGAAAGAACACACGAAAGTGTCTTTATTGGCAGATAATGTGATTTTTTTTAGGTAGAAATACCAAAGAATGCACAAAAAAGCTGGCATCTCAAAAGTGAATTTACCAAGACTGCAGTATACAATGACGACAACCAATATTTATCTGCTGTCTATATTCTAACAATAAACAATTAGAAAACAACATCTAATAAAACATCCTTAGCCTAAAAACTAGTTTACAGAATGTAAGTTAAAAAAAAAACCTAAATAAATGGAGAATATGTGATATTGATGACTTAATATTTTGAAGATACCAGTTACCCCCAATTTGGCCTCTAGAGTCAAGGCAACCCCATTCAAAATAAGGCTTTCTAGAAGATAGACAAAAAATCTAATTTAAAAATTTATAGTAAATGCAAAGGACCTAAAGTAGTGAAAATGACTTGGAAGGAGATAAGGTTGAGGAATTTATACCTGTTGATTTCAAAGCTACTATAAGGTCACAGTAATCAGGACCGTGTGACATTTACATAGGGAAATAGATCAATGAATCTATACATATATGATCAATGGTTTTCCAAGGAGGTGACAAATAATTTCAATGGGGCAACAAAAATCTATTCAGCAAATGATGCTAAAGGCAAGTGAATATCAAGAGGGAAATTTGAATCTTGACCTTTATAGCATTCACAAAAAATAACTACAGGTGTATTATAGATCTCAATTTAAAAGCTACAATTTTAAAACTTTGAAAGGAACACTTTCATGTTATTGGAATAAGCAAAGATTTCTTGGGATGCTAAGAATAAAGGGGATACATTAGATTTCATCAAACTTAAAAACTTTTGCTCACTGAAAGATATTCTTATAAAATTAGGCAAGTTGCAAACTGGAAGAAAATATTTACACCACATGTATCTGCAAAATAAATCTTTATGAAGCAGCAATAAAAAGACAGACAAGCCAATTAGACAATGAGTAAAGACCTCAACATTTCCCAAAGAAAAATATAAGAATGTCCACTCTGCATGTGAAAGTTCAACATCATTAGGGATCAAGGAAAGGCAAATTAAAATAAGATACTGCTTTAAATATACAATGCCCAATATAATGGCTAAAGTTCAAAGAATTGACAACACCAAAGGTTGCAGGGCTATTGCTGGTGGGATTTTAAATGGTACAACCACATAGGAAACTGGTAATTTCTTTTTAAATTAAGCACATACCTACTCTATAACCCAGCAATTCCATTCCAGGTATTTATATAAAAGCGATGAAAGTATTTGTCCAGGAAAATACTTACATGTGAATGTTCATAAGAGCTTTATTTATAATAGCTCCAAACTGGAAAAACACAATATCTATCTCACAGGAGAAAGTATAAACAAATTACAGTGTATTTCTACAATACTCAGCGATAAAGAGGTACAATCTGCTGATATGTGCAATAACATAGATCACCTCAAAAAACATTATATTGAGCAATAGTAGACACAAAAAAAGCACAAGATGTTTGATTCCCTTTATATAAAGATCAAGATTATGCAAAATTAAGTATTTGTGATGTCAGAGGAATTATTGGGAATGCGAGGATTTTCAGTGTAAAGGAAATAATCTTCACTGAGTTTTGAAATATACAAAAAACACATTTGTCCAAATTCATCAACCTTTACACTTAGGATCTGTATCTTCTACTGCATATAAGTTATACCTCAATTAAAAAAACGTGCCATGGAGGGGAAAATGTTGCACATTGGGCTACCATTAAAAGACCTCAAAATTGAAAAGTAAAGAGGCAAAAGAACATTTGACCTTGAAGAGAAGGGCATAGGGCACCTTTCACATAGAATCTCTGAGATGGATTCTAATTTGAGATTTTGTGAACAGGCATTGGAATGATTTTAAAAGATTAAGGTAGATAAATGTAAAGAAAAATTACAGAAGACAAGGGAAAGAAGGATATGTGGGGCACCTGTATGCTAGTTGGATTCACAGTTAACATTTATGAAGTTCTTGTGACATACATACTTTCAACCTATGTTTAACATATAGGCACAAAAAAAATCCACTTTACCATCTTTTAGACATTAATTATAAGTTTTACTTTACAGATGATGAAAGAGGCCAATAGAGTTCAATCTAAAGCCACAAGGGTAGAAAGTTATAGGAATAGGATTTAAACCAGGGACTAGCAAAAAAATGAACCTGGTGGATCATGGGGCTGAATTCACTACATAGACATTTAAATTTGTCTTCTGGGTGTTGTAAAGAAGGAAACTGAACTAATATTTGAATTTAAGACTGACATTTCCATCAGCATCTGAATATCAGGAAAATGCTGACAAATTAGATCTGCTTTGTTGGGTCTATGTTTCCATGTGGAGTAAACTCCTCCGAAGCTCAGTTGCAAGCAGATGGCATCTTTAAATAGGATTTCAACAGGACACGTTACTTGCCTGGTCACCCTGATTTATGACCATGTTTTTCTGACCTCAGGGCCATAGAGCACATAGAAAATAGGTGATGATATTATATAATAAAGGGGGGATAAACAATTATATGAGAAGAGAATCCATGATTTAGGAGCTAAAGAGTTTATGTTTACTGAAAGGTAGCAACAGAAATTAATAATGCTTAAAGAAAGGAATTATGTAACAGAAAAAGAAAAGAGGAAAGGCCTGTCCAGAAGGAAGGTCCATTTTATAGTGACTAAAATCCTTTGGATGTTTCCAGCTTGTTGTGGGAATGCTGTACTACTACTAATAGAGAAATGCACACAAGATAAATTAACTTATCAAAAGAGTTTGACTGATTTGGAGACTAACATTCCTCTGGGATAAAAAGTGATGTTAGACTGGACAGGTCACGATCAACATGATTGAATTGGAAGGTGGAAGAACTTTGTAACCCACTTAGAGTACCTAGGTCTGTGTTCCCTTGTCTGTGAGAGCATAAGACTAGTTGTTCTGTATGGCCCTTTTCCGTTCCAACCTTCTTTGACTTAATGAATGAGGATGACATTAAAATATAGCCCAGTATCCTGAGTGCCTGTCTAGTATTTTTACTCTCTATATATTAGTGTCTCCACCTAGAGCACAAAGTGGGAAACGTTCTCCTTCCCAGCCCACTCCTGCCCACGCCCTTCTGGCTGCAACCTCCCTTTCTCCCTAATTGTTCTTTCATACTTTCTAATTCCACCCAGTTAAAACAATGCAATGCATACAGAGCACATTTAGGTTCTAAATAGTCCATGTAATAAGAAGGAGGATTCTGAGATAAAAAGTTTGATTGTTTAATATGTAATATACCTAAACCTAGAAAGGTCAAACTGATGACTTAGAATCGATTTGAAAACAGAATCCAACCTAATGTACTTTTAATAAATGTACTTTTAGGTTAAATGTATTCACCTATGCTTTATTTGGCATAAAATTTTCTACAACATGTTAATAAAAATCTTTCTTTGACTTATATTTGGATCCAGGATTAATATTTCAAAGAGTAGCTGTTGCTTTAGAAATGGAAGCCTTGTTCAGTCCCATCAGAGCTCTACTTAGTAAGTCCCCTCATTCTTATTTAAACCCTCTATAGCATTAAAACAAAATTAAACCTATACAATGGGAATACTATAATTCTGTGAACACTCCTTCATAGTATGCAATGTTACATGAAATCAAATTCACCTGGCACAATAGCAGTCCTAGAGTAGATTTTCAATAAATTAATTCCAGGTTTAATCATTTGATTACGCTGAGGCCTGTGGTATTGACTGCAGTGGCTGTTTATAGACTCAGAATGCCCTGTTTGTTCATTCTAGTCCTTTCCCTCTGATAACTTGTCTCTTCCTATTCATTGTGCATAAATTGGCTCACCAAACTGGAAAACCAACATGAAGGTGGCCTTTAGGTTTGCCATATTCCCACTTTACCTTAATGGTAACTTTCAAAATGTCAATTACAATTAAAAATAATATTCAAGACTCCCTTGATGGAAGGCATTGTCTCATACCTTTCGGCTAGGAATCTCCCAAAACAGGTTGGCTTCCTGGGTTGCACTGTTTACAGACTGGAGAATGAAAATGTGCTTGTCAGAGGTGAGGGAGTGATAGCTACCCTCAAACCATCAGGGAGGGGTGCTTGGAATTTCATTCATTCAGTAATTCATCCAGTTAACAGTATTTATTGAGTGCCTCCTGTGCAGGAGCATTATTTTGTGTTCTGAGAATATAAGAAACAAGACAAAAAAAAAAGATTCCTGCTTTGTTTTTTTGCTTATAAAAGAAAAAAAATAAGTGGATAAATGATGTAAAGATTGAATGAGGTAGGAGTGGGGTGAGTTTTAAACTACATGACTGTATCCGTCAGCTTTTGTCCTCAAAATGCAGCACAACAAACTACCTAAAACTCAGCTACTTAAATCATTTAATCCTGTCCATGCGTCTTCGAGCTAACCGAGCTAACCGGGGCTACCCTGCTGTAGACTCAGGAAGCTTTGCTTCTCTCTGCGGGTTTGCGAGACAGCTAGTTCAGCCTTGATTTGCATGTCTCCTCCTTTGGGGCCATCCGGGAACACTTCCTCTTGTGGGAGTGGCAGAAGAGCAAGGAGACAAGCCCCCAGCTGCAAACACAGATCACGTCCTTCTTTTCCTATGTCTGCTAACATCCCATTGACCAAAGCCAGCCTCATGGCCAAAGTCATGGTCAGAGAGTGGGGAAGTATATCACACCCACTCTGCAGGGAGGAAGGGGATGGATATATGCTGAAGAGCAATCTAAGTACAGTGTTCACTGTCAGTCTTTGAGGGAAACCTTGATATGTTTGAGGAAAAGCCAGAAGGCCAGTGTGCTTGAAATACACAGACCAAAGAAGAAGTGCAGAGCGTGACAGGAGAGAGGGAGGCAGAGGCCCCCTCAGGATAATACAGGCCATGGTAAGGAATTGGTTCTAAGTATAATAGGAAAACTTTAGGGGGTTTTAAGCAGAGAATAACAGGGATAGATTTACATTAAAAAAAGAAAAACTGTGGCTACTCCGTGGTGACCGCCTTGAATGTACCAGGACTGTTGGTAGGGATCATGTAAGGGACCCTTGCTGCAACTCAGGGCAGCGATGCTGGACCCGGGTGGTGATAATGGAATAAGGAAAAGCACTTGGGTTTGGAATGTATTTTGGAGGCAGACCTGCCCCTCAGTGAGGTCTGATAGCTTGGAAGTAGTAGGGGGAGAGAAAGGATTTGTAAATGGCATCTAGTTCTTTCTTCTGTGCAACCCCAGCAAGGGATTGTTCCAATAACGGAGATGAAGAAAGCTAGGGAAGGAAGATATTTTTATAAAGATGTTTGGAGGAATCAAAAATTTTATTTTGGACAGAAGTTTGCCTAACAATCTGCAGTAGAGCTGCTGAGGATGTAGCACGATACCCAGACTGTGTAGTGGGGAGTCAGGGATGAAAATAGCGAGGTTATTAGGGAATAGATAACATTCAAAGCCAGGGGATTTATCAGGATCCCTAGGGAAAGGATCTAAGTTGGAAAAAATAATAAAGCTAAGGGGTACTCATAATATAAACTGTGATTTCCAAATTCAACATCTAATATCTTCTTAAGGTAAAGAAAAATGTTTCACTGAATTTGCTTCTGGTAAATGGTAGCTAAAGTGCATCTGTTCTGTTTGGGGTATTACAGACTTGCAATAGACTTTCTTAGTCTTGCAACATAAAAAAAAAAAATTAAAGAGGGGGAACTTGCTTTTCAATGAAAGCTCATCTCAGTTTTTTTACTCTAGATAATTATTTTCTGATTTGTAAAACTAAGAAAAATAAAAGAAAATTGTTAGAAACTTTTTTTCTCTAATGCCTTCATTTTGGTCTTAATCAAAAAAGGTGGCTTATAAGGATAATTACTTCAGCATTACACATAGTAGGTAGTGATTTTGTGGAAAATGATCATTTTCTTAGATATGAGAGACAAAATCGTAACTGAGATAGGCAGTATCTATAATCTTGAGCATCTTTAAATGACAAACTCATTAGCATGTGAATCCCAGGCAAAGCTTATGTTATAATTGGAGTTTAAGTTGCAAAATATGCTTTGACTACAGAAATCCATCATCAATATTTCCAAGTTAATTACCTGTAATGATGCAAGAGCAGACACAGAAGAGCCAAAGGGAAATGAGCTGGGAATTTATAGAGATTATGGGCAAAGTATGATTACACATAGATTGGGAAATTGGACATTTGGTTTGCATTTACCGAAGTCTCCAAGTCTGGGTTATAGGTATTGTGTTTGTAAGAGAGTATAGGTGGGTATGGGTGTGGACCTGCACATAACTACCCATATGTCTGGAAAATGGACTTTAATTGAATGGAAAATCAATTGCGTTTACAAAGAGATTGACATCATTGTTTGTTCAGATGAATCAGAGCTCCAGTTCCAAGCCTGAGACTCATTTAGTTGAATGGAGTAAACCCACAATTTATCCTGAGCACTTAGCTGATGAATGCACATAATCTCAGTGTGCTCTCATTTTAAATAATTTTTTAAAGTTGACTTCCCCAGTCAGGGAGAAAAAGTATGACAGAGAAAAGGCTGAGAAAACTGACTTAATGGAATCAAATATTAAGATTAGTGATAACAAAGGAGTTTTAAACAATTGAAATTAAGTAATGTTACAAGTGGAAACATGGAAAAGTATTAGAAATTTAAAATAATTAGTATTTCAAGTCAATTAAATAAATTATGTATTGAACATTATGGATTGTAAACATTTGAAGGAAAGGATATACAACAAGTAGGAGTCCTTTCCTTCTAGAAATTCACAGTTGTAGAGAAGGAAAAATAATTTTCCCTCTATACTTCTAGGTTCTTGGCTGAGACAACCCCCTACCCCACACCATAAAAGACAGATTAACAGAAATTTAATAACATGTATACTTCTTGTATACCTGGGAGATACCCAGGAAAACTGTGTAACTCCATAAAATGGCCCAAGCCACTGCCTTAAATACCACCTCCAATTAAAGACAAAGGATATTGGGGGGCGGTAAAGGTAGTAAATAAGGGTATGGTAGTTATGCATTTAAGTGCTTGCCTTCTCTGTGGATAAGAGTCTCTAGAGATTGAGTCATCCTTCTCTTCCTGCTACAGACCGGGAGACATCCTTACAAATGGAGATTTCCCTTTAATGTAATGTGTACGTCCTTTACAAAAGGGTCATTTCTACTTGGGTTTTCATAGCTTCTCCTGTGTCCATTGTTTCTTAAAAATAACCAGCTCAAAATAATCAATTTTCCAAAGAGGCATATTTTGGGGTGGCAGATTCTGCTTCCCTTTACAGTTTACCACAAATAGAGGAGCATTTGGTAGAAACTGGGAAGAGTGGAATAGGTGAGACTGCTTTCAGGATTCCAACTTGGAAAGGTTTACTTGGATCAGACTATAAAATGCAGTCTTGTAAAAATGAGAGATAATATCAGAAAGCTAGAGACCTGGAGGTCAAAGGGAAGTTTTAGGGCAGATTCCAGGTGGCAGAAATACTGCTGGTTAAGTTGTAGGTATTAAAATATAAAAAGACTGAGCACCCAGAAAGCTGTTAATGGAGTGAGGAAGCCTCCAAAAAACAGGAAGAAATCTGGAACTGAAGAACCACCATTCTTTAAGAAGTTCTGAGCTCCCCCATCTCCTAATTGAATATGTTTATAGACTGCGCTTTCCAGTTGCTCATCCTTCAGGCATCTCTGTTGATTATTTTAAGTCATTACCTAATAAGGTCTGAATTATGTTGCCGAGGCTCAGAAATCTATGTATGTAGAGATGTTGCAATCTCCAAGGACCCAGAAGAACCTATTTAGATGGATAAATAGATGAAACCTCTGTAGAGTTTGCCACTCCACAGTGATCTCACACATGAAGGTCAATGCACTAAAATTACGAAAGGGTAATGTTCAAACTTTTCATTAGTTAAGAGTTAAAAAGAAGTTAGAAGGATTTTAGGCATAAGTTCTTTAGAGTAAAAATAGTTTACCCATCGCCATAGAAAGGTACCAAAATCTTTCATTAAAGACATCATTTGGGTACTTATAGAATACTTTTTAAAGGCAAATATCCACATAACCTGCCCATTTACAACAAATGATTAACTGACTCTTCTATAGCTTGAAAGGCATTGGGCTAAAAAGGAAAGGGGTAACAGATATCTCAAAATACCAAGTAGAGCTCAGAGAAAGTTTATCTGTATCATATTTTACCACATCTTCTCCACAGAAGAAAAATAGCATCGAGCATCTATTTAATTTTGAGTCTTTGACATTAGTAAACACATTATCCCCCATTTCTTACAGATTTATTTTGTACTTAAAACAGTTCTCACACTGACAGCTAATATTCAAGTGATAGATTTAAAACAAAATGAATTTCCATGTTTCATTCCCCCCTACTTTCTAATGAATTAAGAACACATTTTTGTCAGCATTTCCTGGAGCTTCATTTATTAAAGAAATCACCTGGGGAAAGTAAGAATCACATTTCCTTTCAGACTGCTATCACACCTTTTAAAAAATCGTTCTTTGTTTTTGCAATTCAAATGCAGATAAAACTAATTTAAGTATCATGTAAAGAATATATAATTTCTTGATTTTATCAAAGTGGCTTTTAAAGGATTCTATTCCAGAGCTACTCTATAGTGAGAAGAAAGCAAGCATAATCCTCAGAATTCTAATGTCATCAGTTATGTGAAAATAGTTTTAAACTTCTATTCCGCCCCCTGGTGGCAAAAAAGCAAAATTTAGATGTATACATATCCCATTTTTTTTGCCAATTACCCTCTACATAAACCTTTCAAGTAAAACATGTTCAATATTGTATTGTATCCAGTTTTTTAAAACAAGCTAAATGTAATACAAATACAAGGCATTGTTAAATTTCCAAACATTAAATTATAAGAATGACTCTTTGTTGTTTTAAATAATTATTGAAGTTTGGAATTAATCCCTGTGCTTCCATTGTTTAGGGTAAAATGGAGAAGTTAATCTCAGAGACATATAGTGTAAAATAGAAATCAGCTCCCTATAGAAATCAATCCAGATTCTGTCCCAATTGTGAATATATGGTGGATATGTTTAAAAAGTGAACAAGTCTCACACACATTCCTAACAGCATCCTTTTCAGATCACTCCATATATCCTGAAATACTTAATGTAAGAAGAAAGCTTTATTCCAAAAGACATTTTGAGCAATTTTCTTTTGAGAACCAGAGAGAGCATGGATATCATTGTAACTTATGAAATACTCGGTGGAGAGATTTTCTTAGAAATGTGGCTTTGGTGGATGGTAGTTATTTAAAGGATTATGTCCTCTCTGCAAGTATTGTCTCATTTTTATAACTGTAACAGGGAAATAAATTTGATGCAGTGATGAAAACCACTGCGAAAGAGATGATGCAAAGAATAGGATACAGCCTTGAGAATGAATCCAAAAGCAGCAAGACAAGGCAGACAGAATAAGAGGAACGTTTCAGAGAACAGCAATCAGTGATACAATAATACCTATTTCCACTTGCTAACACATCAACAATTTGCAGTCGGATTTTATAAACATGAAATTTTTTTTGAAGACATTTAACCAAAGGCCAGTGTACATGATTCAGTCATTCTCCCAGTTACTTAAAACCTTTTCAATTTGTTAAGAAATAATATCCTATTCCTTAGAGTTAACAGTTAACAGTCTTTTTAAAAAATTGATTTTCTTTCCTTTCTGTAACTTCTTTTGCTTGTTATACCTGATTCCCTGCTTATCTTCCACTTTCTTCCTTCTCCCAACACTTATCTAAAACTTCTATTTGTTCCTAAACCACAAAACATTCGCTCAAAAGTGTGAGTTATCACAAAAGAACCTGAACTCTTTTAAAACTTCTGAACCTTAAGAATCACTGATTTCATGCATTCCTCCTGTAGATTTTGCTTATATTAGAGATAACAGATCTCATGCTTCACAAAATCAAAGTGACAATTTTTTGAAGCCGAGGAATGAAAGGAGATGGGCAAAGAATGGTCCTGGAAGTTCTTTTCCAGTATGCTTTATATGGGATTGCTTTTGCCTCGGAAATTCTGAGCAATACTGGCAATTAGAGAAAATGTCGCTTTCATTTGAGATTTAGAAGTAGGGGGGGTGGTAAAAGAAAAGGGGAGGAGGAGGTGGGGAGAGGAGGAGAGGGGTGAGATGAAGGGAGGGCACATCCTGAGGAGAGAACCCCTGTATTCTCATGACCTCATCCTCCTGCATAGATATATAGGGAAGGGCCAGAGCATCTCTCATAGCTCAGTCACTTTCAAGGCAAGAGGAAGTGTTAGAGAAAGTCTCCTTCCGTGTGTCTCTGTCTTTTTGGACTTGGCTTGCTAGAAGGCTCGAGGAGATGATGGCAGGAATGAAAATCCAGCTGGTATGCATGATACTCCTGGCTTTCAGCTCCTGGAGTCTGTGCTCAGGTAAGCTCGGCTGCATTTCCCAGTTCCCTGAAATGATTTTTGTCTTTTTATGCAGTATGCTGCTTCTCATGTTCATGTACCAGGGAGAAGAGTTGCTCCTTTATTCTGGATTTGCTTTTTAGCAATAGAAACTGAGTAGTTTCTTCCTCTGTCTTTATGATTACCGGAATTGAAACTCTGTTTTCCCTGTTTAAATGTACAAGATAATAAAAGGGATGTTAATGAAATACGTCATGCCCCCCTTTGGAACTACTAAAAAAAAAACCACACACACATAAAACTTAAATTAGGCTGGTTACTATCTAATGAGAGTTGAGATATGGTGCCTGTCAAAGTGTGAACCCACAATTAAAACTCATTCATTCAAAATGCTTTATATTGTCCTCAGTCATTCTCTAAGGAAGCAGTGGTTTCTCTCCCCTATAGAATTTAACTGTGTGTTAAGATGACAAAAAAAAATTGAAAAACTGATATGTAATGAATAAATGAAGGAAGCATTATGTGTAGAAAATTATTTCTAACAAAAACACAAAAATAGTCCAAGTACTTTTTGAGAATGCATTTTACATAGTCTTTCTGTGTGACAAAGAGGTATATTATTAATTATTTGCTTTTTTGCCTGTTAAGCTGATACAAAATGTAATTGGAAAACTTTTGTTCTTATATTAGTGAAAATAATTTATCTGCAGAGTGTTTTGCATGTGATTGTTAAGGAGAAGCCATATATTGCTAAATATCTATTAATAACTCACTTTGAAAGTAAGATTTAAATTTAAGAGTGATACAAAATATTATAATGGTTTAAATATGCTCCAACTGATGTTTGAAAATAATTGATCATAACAAAGTGAGAAAAAAATGGGATAAATGGAGCAATAATCATTTAACCTGTTTTATACATTTATATCTTATAAATATGACCTTGAATTATTTAATTCAAATCCCTGCTATGATTTTATTTAAATTGTGAAATTCCACCTAGTAAGATATAAATATTGTTGAGAAAAATGTTTATTTCTTTTGATCATTGGAAAAAGATCTTGAACTTCTAATTTTGCAAACTTTTTATGAAATTAAATATCAAATTTTCTACTACTATCATTTTATCTAATAATTACATGAAGTTAAAGATATACTTAAAGTGTGTGAGAAAGACTGGGTTGTTGATTAAACACTGTGTTTATTAATTCTTGAAATTTCTTGCTGTGTTAAGAAAAAATTTATGGGGATTTTGGTATATATTTTTCATAAATGGCTAATGGCATGGAATTTGTCATTCCCTTTGAAAAACAAATTGGGCCTCTAACAAATTAGTAGAAAAAAATCTCTGGTACAATTTAGTTCCTAGATACAATTTAACAAATGGTTTCTCTAAGTGTGACACTCTTTATTAAAAGTGTATAGTACCAGTGAGATAGAGTCATTTTAACTTCTGCTTTGTTCTATGACATACAGATCAGTGAGCATAAAGTAGGTCGTATTATAGTCTTCTATACCTGTATTTCTATTACCTTATAGTATGTTCTAATTTTTTTCTCTGTAAAATATTTATTGGTGGGAACTGGAAGGGATAGTCTAAAAAAATAAGAAATTGATTTTCGACACAATTTTACATGTAGTGATAGCTCCATTTTTGCTAAAAAAGTTCCTTAATAGCCTATGATAAAATTCTATATTGTTGTATTCTTTCAAGGTGTATTTTGTAAAATAGCTTCTCAAGATAAATAAATTTGTGTCGTTCTTATTCTAAAATTATCAGTAAGCAATTCCCTTTGATTTTGTCTTGAGAAAGTCTCTCTGTGTACCTTTTCATTATATTGTTCTTTAAAAATCAATAGGCATATATTCTATATATGTAAACTATTACTGGTAAAACCTAACCAGCATGTTTGATGAAATCTCTATTATAGGATACAATCAATGTTTTTTTATTTGGGATTCAGAGATAAGAAACTCCAAATCCTCAATAGCTCTTTTGGTATGTGATCATGTGCTGATTTTCTTAGAAGTACTTCTATGACTCTAGCTGCCTGTTAGACTAAAAAACAAAACTATAATTGTCTTTCTTTAATACTATTTTTGACAGAATAAAAGCATAGGGAATATAATAGCTTTTAAGATAATTGTTTTGAGATTGATATCTGTAGATTAAAATATGTATTTATATAGTAAACATGTGATTTTGATTTTACACAGATTCAGAAGAGGAAATGAAAGCATTAGAAGCAGATTTATTGACCAATATGCATACATCAAAGGTAACTTTCTTTTCATTTACCAAGGATTGAAAAGCATACAAGCTCTCATTATGAACATGGTATCTTTTTCCTACAGTAATAACTTCCCATTAAGACTGAAAAGTTCATTGGGAGACATTTCCTTTTTCAGACTTTTCCTTGAGCTCAAAAGAGTTAAGGATGTTGATGTGACAATGAAAGAAGTTACAGTGACTATCAAGCAGTATGTTTCAACTTTATTTAGTCAAATTATTTATGCAGACATGTACATGTATTGTATTCAAAGGAGTCTTATTTCCATTCTTATCACATTGTATATGATGACAGGTATATGGGCCTCAAGTTAAATATGTAAGTGAAAACTACATGACATTTTTGCCTTTTTTATTATTGTGCATAAAGTGGAGTTCTTAAATTAAAAATTAAAGGTCATGACAATGCTTGAAAGAAATGTGGTAGAAAGTAAAAGGCAAAAGACTGGCAAATAGAAGACTTGAGATCTAATCCTGTAACTGTGACTTAGGAATCTTAAGCAAGGGGGTTAGTTAATGGTGCTTGTTTTTAAATTCTAGGGTTGGAGTTCATGATCTCCCAGACATTTACATAAAATCTATGTATAGATTTAAATTCTCTCTACATCTTACTATCTGTAGGTACTCATTGTTATCGAACCAAGTAAAACTTTTTAAAATCAGACCCTATTATTCCTCTCTTGGGGTCTTGAAAGCAAGGTTCCTAGACTCCAACCTGCACGGAGGAATCAAAGTCGATCAGAACATACCTGATCACCATGCTACCACACAATGCTGATTCATCTGAAGTGAGTCAGCCAGTGTGCATCTAAATGTAAAGTCAGAGAACAGGGTTCTCAACCAAAACATATTTCTCAAAGAAAAACAGATTTTGAGGTGAGGCAGTCACCTGGTACAATCACTATTTAACACTGGGATACCAAGGCTGAGGACTCGACAGGTGTCATGATAAGTAAGTGCTCAAAGCTCCTGTCTAATTTCTAGAGTAGTCCTACAATTGGGGCTTCTCTTCCCTAATTGGATGAGCATATTTCAGGTAAGACAATTCCTACTGTATAAACAGAATTATGTTTGATAGTGAGTCTGAAGGGGAAATAGTTATTTTTGTGTGTGTTTGAGAATGTAGGACATTATCATATAAAAGCTAACAAAGATGTGTTTTCTACTATGGTCCTTGAAAGACATTAGGGGAAAATTTAAGCACATATATATTTCCACAATTGCCTAGATCTACACAAGTTGAACATATTATTATACCATGATTTGGTAGGTTTCATATCAGGAATGATCAATTCAAAGTTAGTTTAGTCATTAAAATTCAATGACCAAATATGTTTAACCTAAGATAACAGATCCCTTGTTTAATACTCAATCAGAATAGCAATAGATAGCTACAATCTCTTCAACTCGAAAATAGCAAGACAAGTGAAGTCAATGGTCTTTGTTGGAATATGGGGAAGATTAGAGTGCCTTAGCATCCTGGTAGAGACTTTATCTCTATAACTGACGGTTTACACTGACACATGAAGGTTTTAAGTAATCTCCAAAATGTCATGTACTTTAGGAAGTGCTAGCTACTTTTCAAAAATGTGGGAGTTGAGTTGTAATTCCTTTCCTGCCAAGATACTGTTAAGGAGAAAAACAGTTCTAGTATATGGAGTGGTTTGGGCACAATTCAAGTTTTTTTCTTAAGATTTCTCATTCATTGCTCATTCATTTATTTCATAAAACAGATCATACAAAAAAAACTGAATCCCATTGTCTCGTTTTAATTGAACTAAGTAAAGTACAGTCTATCAGGAGGAAGCACCCAGAAGTATAATTATTCAAATTTTGCTGCTGGAATGGGAACAAAAAGACAATTGTTTATTTTCTACAAAACTGCTATCACTTATTTCTCTGTGATTCAGTTTAGTTCTTAGTGTGTGTGGAGTTTTATGCAAATGAAAACTCTAAACTTATGACCATTTTAACCAAATTACTGCATTTAAAATTTTAAGAGGATGGTATTTGGTATTGGTGTAACTCCTTTATCAGAAGCTTCAGAAAGCTTCAGCTTTTTCTTTCCACTTTAAAGGTAAAATACATGAGCAATATCAATTTTAAAGTAAAACTTATTAAGGCATTAAAATGCTAATGTGCAAATACACTTAAGCAACAGCAGGTTGAGTCATTATAAAGCTTGAAATGTCCCTAAGATAAAATTTTAATCAAATGGTATGCACATTTATAATTTTAATAAATATTGCCAAACCACCCTTTAAGAAGGTATACCATCTATACCCAGACCAACAATAATTTAGAAGAGGGAGTATCTGTTTCCCCGTGTCCCCATAAATAAACCATTGAGTGTACTTATGAAGTCTTCAGATCTAATGGTAGCCAAGCTGAACATCATTCCACATATTCCTTTTGCATACGTCTTCTTCGATAAGTGATTGTGTGATGTATCTAATCATAGTACTTAGCCAATGTTTAAAATTTTTCGAGATTTTTTTTTAATTACAGTATTCATAATTTTCTTTTTGAGGAGTTTGCCTATGTTAAGGATATTAACATTCTATGAGAGCTTTTACAATGTAGCTTGCTTTGGATTTCAGCTCAGGCTGTTAATTTTCCAGAAAGGTTATTTTACACATTTGTGTATTTAAAATTATCTTTTTCTTTATGTGTTGGGGTTTGGATATTTTCTTAATTATATAAATAAGATAAATTCTATATATTGGCACACTATTTTATTTTTGCTCATATTTTACCCATTTGGGTATTGTTATACAATAACATGTCAAGGAATCCAGATTTACCTATAGTCAACTGTCCCAAGGATTTCAAGTGCCAACCTTGCTATATGCTATACATTGGATCAGTATTTGGACATTATATTCTCTTCTGCTGGATTTTATGTTTGTTCTTGCTCTATTAATTCATTTCTTCCATTACTGCAGTTTTAGAATACATTGCAACATCTGTTAGAGTAAGTCTCTCCTTATTGCCTTTTTAGTTTTCTAAATCTTCTTGGTTATTCTCACACATTCATACTTCCAAATGAACTTTAATTATTTTGCTAAATCCCTCCAACTTCCAGCCTCCCCAAATTTTCCAAATTTTGATCAGTGATTTGCAATTGCATACATTTGGGAAGTAACTCAGGGAGACATGACACCTGATACTTTTGTTACCGCGTCTTCTGGTCACAGCTTGGTGTTCATTCAAATCTTTTTTTTTTTAATGTCCTTCAGGAAAAAATTTATACTTTCCTTCATGTCTGCCCTTTGGAATTTTTCTTAATTCTTTCGTAGTTAGGTTCTCCTTAGTTCTTAAGTCTTCCCATTGATTTCTGTGACGATTCCTGTGAGGAAATTGATTACTGGGCACCTAGGAAAGTTGTTGATTATGCTAATAATGTTTCAGACAAAATCTTATTAGGAAAGAATGGTAATTCTAGAAATATTATAATTTGCAAATAAAGAAATTGGCCAGCCACATGCTGCTTATGACAACCATCAGTGTCTGAAGTGGACTGGTGATCTTACACTACTCTAATTGGCCAGATCTGTTAGTATCATCCTAGTCACTGCTCCGTTAGGCACTAAACTGAAATGTAATAAAGACAGAATGGTTTTTTAATACTTCCATCTATAATGTATATGCATAGATTTCCTTTTACTCACTGTCATTTCTATGTTTTTTCTTGCTTCATTCACGAGTGTGGCTTGTGCATGTGTGTTTAACTTTACTGTATTTTTTAAAATAGAGGCTATGAGGTATTGGCAGTGTTCAACTTTGTGATATGAAGTTCCTAAATTAACAACAGTATATTTCTTAGGCTAGAGTTAACAATTAGACCCTAAAATGTAATGACTTAGCACAACAGAAATTTATTTCTTACTCATGTAAGTTTTAATTCCAATATCTATTTTTTTCCCTATATTTCAGACCAGTAAAGCGAGTGTTTCCTCTTGGAAAATGACCCTGCTAAATGTTTGCAGTTTCATAAGTAATCTGAACAGCCAAGTTGAGGAAACAGGAGAGTTTCGTGAAGAGGAGTTCATTGCAAGAAGGAAATTTCCCGCTGCCTTAGATGGCTTTAGTTTGGAAGCAATGTTGACGATCTACCAGCTCCAGAAAATCTGTCACAGCAGAGCCTTTCAACACTGGGAGGTACAGCCAAAACAAAATACAACATTAATTATGGTTATACTAGTTAGCTCTCATTTGTACTGATTTTTTAAAAAATCTTGATCATTATCATAACAGGAAGTTTCACAAATATTAAAGAAGAATAAACCATGTGTTGAGGTTAACATTCCTTCAGATCTTCAAAGTGTCTTTTAAATATTTGGAGTTTAGCAACATATTTTTTTCTCCTATCCTAAAAGGGAATATGTTAGAAGGCAGATTTGATACACATGCTTTCATTGTGTTTAAATGGATGACATGCTTAGGCAATTTTTAGTGGTGGTGGCATGCCTAAGAAACTTAAGGAACTCAAAATGTTTTCTTAGAGACACTAAGTCATGTGTGTTTATCTATAAACAATCACAAAGCATGAAAGTTTCCATTTGCATTTGAATATATTGATCAAATAAATCCAGATTGATAGGGATATATATATTATATATATATAATATATATATTCCTACTCAACTGAGTGCATGGATTTCAGGCATCCTTAGTAGTTGAACTATGTCCACCACAGCTGACTCCCGAATTCCATCACACAGAACTACAGTGAAGGACTAGAAGAATCAGTTGTATTAAATACTACACCAGGGACTCCCCACCTTTGTTTGGGAAACTTTGTTTGAAAGAGGGAAAGAAAAATTAAAAGTCTTTAAAGGAAAAGCAAGACATTTTAAAAGTTTTCCCAGCAAGGAAAATATTTCTTTCAGATGAACCTCCTAGAGAAATGCGCTTAATGTGTTTTTTTATACTGGGCTGACTCCAATATTGGAAATCTGAGGGTGCCTTCCATGTGAATACAATAATCTCTGTACAGACATAACCTACAGAAAAGAGGAAATGCAAAGCAGAACTCCTGGTGTTCATTCTAACTTGTAAATAAAAAAGATGTTTTCTAGATGAAAAAACAAAAAAGCCAGGCTTAATTTTACTTGGTGGGCTACTCATCCCTTAATTCCAATTCCAGCTGAATGATTAGTTTCTAAAATATTTCATAAGTTAATAAAATTTGAAAATTACTAATTCCAACATAGGGAGATGCCAATTATGTGCTATTTATCCAGAAAAAAATAAGCTATTAAACATACAAATCAGATGCACATAAGATTAGAATGTTTGCTATTTTAAATGTTATTGAGTGATTTAAAATGAAATGATAATATTCAGAGCATAGTACAAATAATTACAGACAATGCACAAAAGAAACAGAAGATTAAGAAACTAGGTTATCTGACTGTAGCTGTTTTTCCTTCTTTGAACAGTTGTGGGTTGAAATAAAGGACTTGGTGGTACAATTCAATGCATATGCATAATAATTAAAATTTAGTCTCCTATCACTGTTAGTTATAGGGACCCCAAAGTTTAGAAGACAATCACAAGTATAGATACAGTTCCTGAGCATTTTTTTTTTTTTGCTTCATGTAAATCATGTTGCAAAACTCTGGAATGAGTTCCTAAATATTTTCTGCTAGTTGAAAATTTTGAATCAGAACAATATTATCAGAAAAACTATTTGGGACTGATACTAGATTGGGGTATATTCAGTGAGATATTGGGTAAGGTCTATATGGAGACGAATTCCCTTGAGTTACTGAATCTGAACTTGCTTTTCATTTTAAGCACCACTGTCTGAAAAGACCTTTACTCTTTAAACAGCTTGCACATATGTTAATATCTACCACAACTGAGTAAGACAGGCAGAGCAGGCATCCTCTCTGTGATTGACAGACAGATCTTCAAAATGGCTTTCAAGGACAGTCATTGATAATTAATTGAATATAAAGTCCTGTTGTCTGCCCTTTGAGGCCAAACTTGGCTTACTAGATTCAAAACTATTTCTCATAAATTGAAGCCTGGAAGATACTCAAAGTTCTATGAGGTGTGTCCCTTCATAGTATTGGAGGCATTAGTGTGTGGTCTTGGCATATATAGAATGTTTTTAAAAGGCTAGTCTGCTGAACAAGAAGGAATACTGAACAATCAGAAAAGTCATGTTCTTATCCTATCCCAGTCACTTGATCACCAGCAGTCCTTGGAAAAAACACTTCGTTGCTTTAAACCACATATGGCTTACTGTCTGAGTAGCAAATTAGATAAAATGTAGAAAAATATTCTGAAATGGAAGACTTCATACATATGTTTGATTCATACTCTGCCTATCTTGCAGTTAATTCAGGAAGATGTTCTTGACACTGGAAATGACAAAAATGAAAAAGAAGAAGTTATAAAGAGAAAAATTCCTTACATTCTGAAACGGCAGCTATATGAGAATAAACCCAGAAGACCCTACATACTCAAAAGAGGTTCTTACTACTATTGAGAGGATACATATTTTATTTACATGTGATTGTGATTTGTTATCCTTTACTTAAATAGCAAATTATATTTGTGTGGAAATGGGACAGAACACAATTGTTTTGTCTCTTCTATAACTGTGATTTATTGGATGTGATTATTCTGCATTAATATAAATTGGACTAAATGTTTTCAAATAAATCTACATCTTGAGCATGATATGATGTGTTGGGTATAACTGGAATAGATATTTATTGAGTCACATATAGAATGTTTTGTAATTTTTCAAAGCATTTAGTAGGTTGTTTAAGCATCACCATGTTTGATATTTTAAACCAAATTATATGAGATTATAACAGAATCCTTTGGCAAAGTTTAGGCTAAATATCATTAATCCAAAAAAAAGTAATAGTACTTCTATTATTTGACTGAAATTTTTTTTTTTGAATTGAGAGCAATACATGCTGTTTTCCAAGACTTATTTGTGAATCTGTCAGGTATGGAGAAGGTAGTAGTGGTAAAATAGAATCATCTAGAAAAGAAGGATTAATGAACTATTGTTAATTATGCCTGTCTTAATAAATGATCTTGAATATGTTTTTCTGTTAAATGAACTTAATAGATAATAAAAAGATAGCAAGCCATCAGAAACCCATTTCTCTGCAGATTTACTTCCATTAGAAGAGCTTTATTTTATTGACTTCTTTTTTCTCACACCTCAATCCAGTAAATGTTAGCTTTATTTTTAACTTCACTGGGAAATCTGTGTGACTAATATTTTCCCAATTCGGAGGGCACTTTTTAGTCAAAAGGAATACCCCAAGTAACTCCTCATAAGTATCCTTTGAGATCATGCCGACGGTCTCACAAGCCCTCAGAGTCTGTCCTTTCCAGTGAGGTAGTGACCCCAGACTCTCTTACAGGGCTCTAGGAAGGCGTCTCTTTGCAGGGCTGCAATCTAGTCATCTCTGAAGGAAACTAGCAGGTTTTGAACTGATCAGGACTTAGAGCCTTGTGAACTCCGTGTGCTGTTGATGAGATTGCGCCTCTGCTAGGCTACACCCTACACAGTGGGATCCAACCCTGCCAATCCCTGAGTTTTTCCGGTAAAACCATGACTCTCGCAACCACCCCTCTACCATCTTCCACCATCCTATTAGCTTCATCATTGCAAATGCCCAAGGCACTGATCCTAAGAAAGAAATAATTAGTTTACAGATAAACTGCGCAAATTACAAATACTCTGGAGTCAAAACACCCAGATGCAGCTGCTCTATTCACTAGTGACTTTGCACAACTTATTTAACCTCTGTTTCCTCAACTACAAAATGTGGGTAATAATGGTGTTTAGAGGAGGCTAAAATGGTAAATGTAGATGTACATATGTGTAAAGTATACGGGTACATATATGTAATAGATGTACATATGTGCAAAGCATATGGGCACATATATGTAATGTAGATGTACATATATGTAATGTATACAGGTACATGTGAAAGGCTTAGGATGGTGCCTGGAACATAGCAATAACACTACAAATTTAACAGCTCTTCTCGACACTTTCATACCATTTTTCCTTGCTCCTTCAAAAACTATAGAGCATAACACAATTTCATATATTAACACCCTGTGTTTTAAAAATGACTGATTTCCCAATTACTTGCTTCATTTATTATCCTCGAGGACTTCCATATACACAAGCAAGATCCATCCAACAATCTCCCTTCTCAGTTCCTGACATCGTCACGTCCAATAATAAACCTTTTATCCATTCTGTCTCATCCAATCACTTCCATGCTCATACCACTGACCTTTCCACTACCAAAAAATTCAAACCCACCCAAATCTCAATTTAAGCACTCTAGTCTCCACATCATCTATTCTTTCCCTGTGAAAACACCACTAGTTCAACTTCCTGGAGAAATTCCCCCTTATTTCTAACTTTACCTGGCAGCTGAACGCAGCTGGAGAAAAATCCCCAAACTTGCTAAAGATTCAGCCTTCAGATGTGGAACTACAAAATCTCAAGTGGGTCCTTACTGCTGCCCGGCAGTCTTGCCACATTTGCTTAATAGATTTTTCCTCTAATTCTCACAGATGATTATTTTATATCTTCTCTTCATCCTTAAATTGCAACACTTGCCGTTCTCCTCCCTTTTGTCAGATGACTTCTTATTTCACTAAAAATTAAGAACAAGAAGAAGAAAATTCTATTAGTTCTCTACCACCACCTGTAACAACCACACTGTGTTTACCCTTCACGCTCTCCCATCGCAATGGCAAACTGTCCGTTTCAATAGAGAAACTGTGCGTCCTTTTCTGAGGCTCACCCCTTCACTTCCCCATCTTAGTAAGTGGTCCCATGCTGTTCAGGTTAAACATTTACTAGTCATTCTTAACTCCTCTCTTTAATACACACTTGCTGTTTCATCCATTAAGAACTTTTGTTGGGTCTGCATTCAAAATACACCTCAGATCAGTCTATTTCTTGTCATATCTGCGGCAGCTACCTTAGCCCATTAGTTTTCCATCTGGGTCCATAGTAATTTCTTTCCTAGTTGCTCTCCTGTTATTATTTTTACCATCTGCGTCTGCATACTAGGATACATTTTTAAAAATTATTAGATTATGCCACACTTCATTTCTCAAAACCCCATCATGTCTTTCCACAGCACTTTGAATAAAATCCAAAATCTGTCTTAGAAGGCCCTAAATACTTGGGCATTTGCCTACTCTATTTAATTTCCCTACTTCTCCTTCTGTCATCCTGGTCTTCCTCTCATTCCTGTAACATATCCAGCTGGTTTCTGTTCCAGAACCTTTAGAGTTGCTGAACCCTGTTCTGGAGAGCCCTTCTGGCAGAAAGCCATTTTTCCTGGGCACCCAGGACACCCAGTTGGAGACCACCTGTCACTAAGAATGGCTAAGTTGCAGCCAGTGGGGTATTGAGGGGAAAAAATGTGTACAACTTCTGGGTCTTCTATAAATTAAAGGGAAACCTCATTCCCTGAACTTTGGCTTTTTCCTCCTTTTTCTGTTCTTAAATGTGTATTTTAACTGCACAAATGAATACCATTCTCTTGAGGATGGCATTGATCTTGATCGATAAGAGCTTTAAGTCCTTTACGAACTTTGTGCATCAAAGCTGCCTTCCCATCCGGGACCAACCAGATTGTTATTTAAGGCAATGCATTTTTCAGCCCCTTGATACAACATCTCAACCATTATATTATTGTTACAGTCTCCTCCAGCCCTTCACATGGTTTATATCTTCACGTAATTTAGATTTCTGCACATATGGTATACGTACCATCAGGGCTTTTTTCTTTTAACACGCTAACGAGTGTGTGGTGATGGATGTTAACCTTTTTTTCCTGAGTAAATATCTCCATTTCAATTGCTTTAGTTTTCTTTATATTTGAAGGAGAGAAAAAATAGAAAAGCAGCCTCTGACAGCCATCCACTGGGAGCTGGCCCGACACCAACAGCTAGGCCATGGTGTTCTGTCAAACATAAACAGTTTTATAAAACCAAAGCTTCAGATGGCAAAAGGCAATAAACAAGACCACTCTATAATCATGTCTGAGCAACAACAAAAACAAGGATACTACAAACCACAAAAATGACCGAGCAGCGTTCGTTTCCCACATAATCGGCGTGACTGCTGCGTCCTGACCAACTACTGCTTTAACTCTGCTCTGTTCTTCCGTCTCTGGGTAACAGTTACTATAATACCCAATGACAGAATTGCCCTCACTTTCTGAAAACACCCAACCAAAGCAAAACCACACTTCCAGAATATTCCCCAAATCACCAACTCAAGCCCAAATGCTTTATTTATAACCTCTTCTTGAGAAGCCCCATGACCGGCCTCAGAATGAGATCTCCAGTCCCACCGAGCACTTGGTGTGAGCGTCTCCACTGGCCTTTGGCTGATGGACAATGGCACAGAACACAGCATAACATGGATTTACATAGCCGTTCATTTTCTTACTTGTTTATGATCTATCACACCCACTAGCATGTGTATGCAAGCTCTGTGAGCACAGGGATTTTGTCTTATTTACCTTTGTACCCTCAAGGTTGAGCACTGGGTCTGGAAAATGTCAGTAAGGATTTGTTTCATGAACAAATTAGCAGCAGGAGGCCTCTTCTATTACGAGAAGCTCCATACATAGTATCTATAGATTTTAAGCCCCAACTCAGGGACAACATTTCAGAAGAATTGGTATGAACTCAGGTATCTACACAAGGTTCCTGGTCTTACCTGAAATGACACAGAATCTGAGATGTTGAAGCTCACATTCAAGAGGTAAATGCTGGCCAGTGTTTGGAGAGACGGGAGCCCTTGTACACGATTTGTGGGAATGTAAACTAGTATAGCTCTATGGAAAACGGTGGAGGATCCTCAGAAATTAAAAACAGAACCACCATATGATCCAGCAGTTCCTCTTCTGGGTCTATAAACAAAGGAAATGAGCCAGTGTCTCGAAGAGGTATTTGTGGTCCCATGTTTGTTGTGTCCTTATTCACAATATCCGAGGTAGAGAAACAGCCTTCATGTATATCAGCAGATGAATGAAGAAAATATGAGATACATATCACATTATATATATGAATCAATCTCCTGTAGGGTTTTATGCTAAGTGAAATAAGTCAGACATAGGAAGACAAACACTGCATGGTATCACTTATATTTGGAATCTAAAAATAAAAGTGGAACTCATAGAAATGGTAGAAAAGTGGTTGCTGGAGGCTGGGCTGGGAGTGGGGAGAAATAGGGAGAGGTTGGTTAAAGGGCACACATTTTCAGTTATAAAAGTGAAGTCTGAGGATCTAATGGATAGCACAGTAACTATAATTGATAACACTTTATAATTGAAATTGTCTAAGAAGGTAGAAGTTAAAAGGTCTCCAGAACAGAGTTCAGCAACTCTAAAGGTTCTGGAACAGAAACCAGCTGGATATGTTACAGGAATAAAAAGAAGACCAGGATGACAGGAGGAGAAGTAGGGAAATTAAATAGAGTAGGCAAATGCCGAAAAAGAAAGAAAGGAAAGAAGGAGGGAAGGAGTGTGTGGTGACGGATGTTAATCAGCTTGATGAGGGAAGCCCTTTCACAATGTATACATGTATCAAATCATCACGTTGTACACATTATCTTTCAGTTTTGTCAATTTTATCGCGACAAAGCTGAAATAGTAAACCCAGTCCTTAGCCCTCCAGCACTCATCCCTTTGGGTCTGAATACTTCTAATCAAGCATAGATTTTAATGCAAATTTCATTGGAACTTGTTTTTCATAAGAAATTTCTATTTCAAATATCTAGTACAGAGGTGATAATAAATACTTACAATATAATCAAAATTAGAAGTCCTATTATGTTTCTGGAATTTTATTTGTATATCCCTTATAGTAAATATTGATTTACCATATTATACAAAGGGCACAATATTATACTAGAAAAATACAATATGATTTGAATGTCAGTATTATTAACCCCATTTTATAGATGATGAAACTGAGTCTCAGGGGAGGTTAAATGACTTGCCCAATTTTGAATTGGGAGTGAGAGAGTCAGGATTCAAGCTCAAAAGTGTTTAACCCCTAATAAGTCTGTGACCTTGATGTTGTACTATGTGTATATCAGTAAGAACACACCATTGACAATATACTTCAATTTTAGATGGTAAGGTTCTGTATATGAAATTTTATATGAATAATGGCTAAAAGATATTTAAGTAGACTTTTTTGTGAATGGAGAAAATGAGCGTAATATTCCTGAAAGTATAATTCCAATTTTGATTTAACATGCCAATTATGTAAATTTTCAAACTAAACATTCCAATCATTTTAATCTTCTCATCATATAAATACCAGTAATTGAAGAATTGTTTGAAGACTTTTTGGAACATGACCTTTTCAAATATGTTGTTGTATTATGCATAAATATTTCTTTTGCTACTTTTTTCCCTGAATAAATTTCTGTGTTTTCTGAGCAAAATAAAATCAATAAATGGATATATTGAAATGTCAACAAAATGCTATTTCATATTTTAATACATGTACTATCACATGTATGGAAATCCTTTTACCTTAACAACTGAAAAGGTTAGTCATTATTCATTTTATTTATTTGCATACAAAAACATAATTCAGCTTTTTATTTAATGCCAAAAAACAAGGATATTAAAAAGAAAAGCCATTAATCTCCCCAAAATGTGAAAGTTTTTGTTGTACCAAAAATAGCTAAAAATTTAATTATTTGACCCTTTACCAATCTTTTCATTATTTGTGAAACTTAAAAATTAGTGCTTTAAAACACATTACTCTTTCAAAATCTTGGAATCGAAAAATATATTGAGGTTTTCAAAAACTTTATACTCAGTCTTTTATCCCCTGTTGAGATGTATATTGTAAGTAGACAAACTTGAATTTTCTCAAAAATCATACCACTGCAGACTATAAAACACTCATAAAGAAGAGGGTTATCACGAGGTCACATTAGAAAAGGTACCACTTCCACCCAATAGACATAGCCCTTCCCAGGTGCACAGCTAGAACATGGCAAGCCCTGAGCCCACCCAGTCTCTCACATCCTGCCCAGATGTAGACACTGGCCAGTTAAAGAACTTACAAAGTGCTTGTCAATCCAAATGTCACCTGGATGACAATTTAAGTCTTAATTTCCACTAACAGAAGTCTTCTTCTCAAAGTCCTGCACTTAGTGCTTAATAAATATTAACTTTCTGATTAACTGACAGAGATGACTAATTAGATTTTAAGAAAGTAACCAAATTCCAAGTCTATTTCTATGCTATAATTATTTGGGAAAATCAGAATTAATCCTGGACAAAATTGCAAACAAACAATTCCCCCTTTTTACCTTCTGCCTCCTATCTCAAATTTTTCCTTCTCTGGGTGACAACTTTGTAATAAGGTTCTCAGACCTTTTTATTCCTCCTTAGTAAATTTATTCACATGACTTCATTACTTCCTCTTGGAAGCAAAGGTTAACCTGCAGGAAAGAACCTCATATTTTGAAATCATTCATAGCAGCTACAGAAATATTAAAACAAATTAGCCTCATTTATTCATTTACTCAACAAATATTTCCTAAGTTTATGCCAGGTATTGGAGTAGCACTGTGGATAAAGCTATGCAAGGACAGACTTGGTTGTCTCTGTTAGGCAGAAAGGGAGAAATGAGTGAGATGAAAAGGAGAGGGGGCCCCCCAAAGATGACTCAGGGAATAGATCAGATAGAGCCAGAAAGCCAGCAATGACTCAGAGAGTTAATCAGATGAGGCCACAGGGTCCAAGAGTGACTCAGGAAATGTCCAGGGTCCCCCAGACAAGAAACATCAGAGGCGCAGGCACAGCCCCGCCCCTGTCCCCATTTCACCAATCAAAACAAGCCTAGAGAGCTGACGGCTGTCAATCATGGACCTCTCTGCCCTGCAACAACCATGAAAGAAGCCTCAGAATGACCATTTACGCCTGTCTCACCTTAGGCAGGCCCGCTCTGTTACTCTAGGCAGAGTGCATAAAACTTACTGTACTTTCCTGACTTTGGCCTCTCATCTCACTACATCTGACTTCCCTGCGACACCAAGCTGAGTCCTTTGGTTCCTAACATCTCTTCAGGAGCATACAAGCTCTTCTGCAAGGTCCCTCTTCCCCCACCTTTCAGGTCCTGCTCTCTCTACTCTTTCACTAATTCTCATATCATAAAGCCACATCATGAGCAATTTCCTCCAAAGAGCTTCTGTTCTATGGAAGAGGGAATATGTATGCTGGTAATTACCTCATTCTCTGTGGTTGGATGAAGGAGAAGATCTGTGGCCACTCTGATACAATATGCTTAACTTCTCAGACTTATGGAGTACAGGGTAGTGAAGTGACATGTTTTGGGGCCACAGAGCTAATTTTTTACAGAACTGGTATTAGGTCTATTTATTTTCTATGTAGGTTCTTCACCAAGACAGACTTTCTGGGGCAAATAAGGCTAGTCCATCACAAAGCATCAAACTAGCCTGCTAGGTCGAGTTCACTTAGAAATGGAAAGCTGAAGTCCCCAGCTGGAGCAGAGAGCTTGAGTGGATCTTGCTGTTACTATGAACCAGACTAGAGGAGTATTTCTCCATGAGGATTGGATTTCCTCATCTGAGTTAAAAATAAAGACTCTATGATTCTGTTGTAGATTTAGTAAATCAGAATCTCTGAGGGTGAAGATTAATATTTTCATTTTTAATTGAACTATAATTGACATGCAATACCCTATTCGTTTCAAGTGTACATTGTAGTATTTGATATTTATGCAATTACAAAATGATCCCCATAGTAAATCTAGTTGATATCTGTCACCAAGTTATTACAATATTATTGACTATATTCTCTATGCTATAGTTTACATCTCTATGACTTATTTATTTTGTAACTGGAAGTTTGTACTGGAAGCATTTTCATTTTTAATTAACTACCCAGTGATTTGGATACACTATCAAATTTGGGGAACACTTTATCATTAGCCATTTTTAGAGACTTATTTTCTACCTGAAAATATGTTTGTTTTAATAGATTTTTAAATATGAAGTTCCAGGCTAAATAAAAAATTCAGTATTAACTCAGATTAGGAAACATGCAAAGAGAACCTAAGTTGTATTACAATTTCCCAGTATTTCTCACAGGCTTATGAAAAGATTGCATTAAAATACTAGACATCCTAAAAATCACTAAATAAATTTTATTGTTACCCTCCAGTACCACTCAGAAATATAAATATTTGGAGAAGGGAGTAGGGGAGACCACTGTATTTTAACTTACCTCTCCTGATTTCTTACTCCACAAACCCTTCCCTTCACCAATGGAGATCTGCTGGGTGCTGCACCTGCTAACTGATTTTTCAGTTCTTATCTGAATGATTGTTGATGGTATAGAAGTCCTGTTGAAATGAGTGGAACGTGATAGAATGAAGCATTCAGACATTTTATGTCCTGGGATCAGAATGTTACCAGTCCAAGCACACCTATGTCTGCTCACCTGACGCACAGCAGAGCGGAACACTGACATCAGGATGTAGTGAAAGAGAGAGGGTATTGACTGCAGGGCAGCGAACAAGGAGACAGGGTGGCTGAGGCTCATAGTCCTGAACTCGCCATGGGCTTCCAAGCAAAGGTGTTTAAACAAAATTATAGGGAATTTTGTCATCAGCTCACACTCATTCTTCTGATTGGTCAGTGGTGAGGTGACAAGACTGTTTCAGGACTCTCAGCTGTCACTCTTGTGGCTCCACCCAGTCTGGGGTCTACATGCTTGCTGTCAGGAGGTGGCCCATCTGGTGAGGGTCTAAGTTCCTGTAAAACATCTCAAGGATACATGAGTCAAGAGTTTATCTGTCGCCTTGAGAGGGAATTTAGAGTCCTGTGTCTGCTTAGTTTGCGTTACCTTGGTTTGCAAACTCCCATTTCTTTACTCTCTAGCTTCCCAGTCTAAATTCCATACTCTTGGTCATGGTTAAGGGACATGGGATCTCTTTATTAATGAGAAGTCTGAGAAGCTTCCTAAAAAGGTGGGTACTTGTGTGGGCACAAGAATAGCACCAGGCTTTAAAGATCAATGAGCTTGATCTTACCTCCTGCTCTGAATTCCTTCAAGTGTAAAAACACATGTGAGCAAGCCACCCAGCCTCCAGCATGGTACACACACACTAACTAGTATACTACATGGTCATTCTCTCTGGCTTCATCTTCCCTCATTTTCACATTCTGTGCATTTGTAGTGGTTTTTTTGTCATGCTCTCTGCTCCACACACTTTCTCATGCCATTTCTCCTACCTAGAGATTTACTTTTACCCTTGTCCAGTTGATCATGTACCATTCTTTTTGAGGCTAAGATGAAATGCCACTTCCCAGAAGTATTTTCTAACTTATCCACACACCACCCAAAGTGCATTTACAGCACGTTATAACAGGTTGCATGCTTCTCTGAAAATAGTTCAAATATCTTTACGTTACATATCACGCCTTGCTCATCACTATATCCCTTCACAGCTTCTGACACACTCATGAACATGTTTGTTGAACAAATAAGTGGCTGCTTAGTTGAGACAGGCAATGAAGGCAATCTCCCATTAGTGAATAACCTTCTAGAAAGATGCCTTCTAGGAAGAACCAAAACTACCCTTTTGCAGACTCAACTATGAGATACTCTGTGGATGTGGATGCAGGGATTCTGTTTTACAGCAGTCCTCAAACTCTTATTTCAGAAAGGCCTTGGAGCTTTCCCAAAATCTGGGATGCCATCAGCATCCTAACAAGCTTCAGAGATTCGCTCAATGTGCTAAGCAGCTCACACAGTGAGTCCTCAGGAGAGAACAGTTCTGGCTGGCTGACATCCAACCAGACGAAGCTTAATCTCCTCTTACAGAGCCTAGCCGCCCTGGGGAACAAATGAATTCCTTCCACCCAGTATTGCCGTCCTGAGCGGACCAGCACAAACCAGTCTCTCTCTGGTTAAGAACTGCAGTTAGGTTTCTGTGACAGGAAGTTTTACAGTGCAGCAGAGCTGTCTCCAAATGACAACATCTGATTTTTACCTTGTTTCGGTTTAAATGACTTCAGACTTTTATAGGTCATTCAATATATGGATTTTCACCTTAGGAGAAGAATTCAGATGAATAGTGAAATACTATCAACTGGATGTACGGGCCAATGAACCCAAATAAGAATTTTTGAGTGTTATCATCCATCTCCTGGGGAAAAAGATAAATAAGGGAATTTAGACCATTTTTCGAGATCTTCTTGGTAACTTTTAAAAAGAGGTGTGAAGCACATAGAGTGTGCCTGAACTGACCTTGGCACAGGGTAGTGCAAGATAGGGCATCTGACCCTTCTAAGAAAAGGCTTCACAGCCCTGGATTTAAGTGAAATAAGTGTTAAAACAACCTCTGTGTCATGCTGGTTAAAGCTAATTTCTCTTCTTTAAGAATTCACCACTTCTCTTGTAGAGAGAGGCCTCTTGTTACTGTCTTCGAGGAAGCAATCTTACTGGCTGCTCCTAACCAGCTTTTAATCAAGAAAAAGCTGCCTTCAGACAGAGTATACAGATGTTCAGTTTTTTCTTCTTGAAATGTCTTGCTGACGCCTAAAATGTGATAAAGTGGAACCGACAAAGGACTGCCAAAGTATTTGCATGAAATCTCTGGGAAACAATCACAAAGACACCAGAGAGAGTCCTGAGATCACACTAGCTTTCTGAGAACATCATTCTTTTTGGTTTAAAGTCTCAAGTTTTGCCTCATTTTCAGAATTTTTTGCAAGAAATCTGATCCCCCTTTTGTCAAGGTAGAAAACAGAGTAGTTATTAAAACGGATTAACTAATGTGTTTTTAATTAACAAATATTTCTTGAGTGCCCACTCTCTGAGGCACTGTTCATAGCCTGGGGAACACCAAGTTAAAGGCATATTTCCTATTATATACAAATAATATATTTCCAAATCACATGCTGTGTCCATGTGACTAACGTCCGGGCGCTGGGATGTAAGAGGAAGTGTTAACATGAGAGCTTCCTAGAATCTCCTTGAACAGACTACTTACACAAATTCTTTGTACCTTGTATTTGATCTTTCCTCTGCCATGCTTCCTGGAACACAGATACCATTTAGGACTTTAAAAACTAGAGAAATACACTAAGTATGGCACAACAGTGACCAGGAAGGACTTAAGTCTCTGAGAAACAGAACCAATTTGCCAGCCCTGGATCCTGTACCTCTGAATTTTTACATGAGAAAGAAATAAATGTTTATGTTATGTTAAGCTGCTGGTAATGTTAAAGGTTTCTGTTACAGCAATTAAAATCAATCATGATCACATCAACTTCCCATCCCCGTCGCCTTATAAATCCTTCATGATGTAGACCAGAAATCATTTCTCCAGAAAGCATTCCCGGACCAGGAACAACAAAATCAACTCAAATTTAAAGTAAAATAAATTATCCGTTATGCCGTGTAAATAGAGAGAAACTACAATGAAGTTAAGGAACATAGAGTATTGAAAAGATGGGGAAGCACAGAAATACTTGAGGAGCATTTCCTGGAATAGAAAGGATAAATAAAAGCAAGATAAATAAAAATACATTTATATCTAGACATTATTTGTGAGACTTCAGAGCACAGAAGGGCTTAGAAGTAGCAAACAATTCCAAACTCCACTATATCAAATCACCTACAAAAAATAACAAACATCTAAGCTGAATTCTCAATACCAGCAATAGAACTAGAAGACAATGAATAATATCTTCAGCATAACAAGAGAAATATCCTCAGTTTAGATTTCTGTGTCTTAAGAGCAATTGTGAAATGCAATTTATTTAATTTAGATATTTTGACAGCATAGAAAATGATATCAGAAAGATAATAATCCCATAAAAAAGAGGTTTGAAATGCAAGGAGTGGTAAGTAGAGCTGCTGGTAAATATGAAAGTAACTCAACATACCAATAAACTATATTAATAAGAGTAATAATATGTACTTCAAAGAATTCTTTAAAAAGAGCTTGACAGAGGGGAAATACTGATGAGCAGACTCAAATTAGAAAGGACGGTGCTTGGAGTTAAAACTTTTAGGGCGCTTGAGTTATTTGAGAAGATCTAAATCTGATTAATGTATGAGTTCATTAAAGTAAACACCAAAATAATAGGTATAGAGAAAGTAACTTAGAAGCTGGCTTAAATAAATGGGAATGAGATTCGTAAAAATAAAAAATTAGGTTATTACATCCTGAGGATGGCTTGGAAAGAAAGAAAGAGAGAGAGGAGAAATAGGAAATGGGAAATATATCAGTAGACTGAAGTGGGACTTTCTGGAATGGTGGCCAAGGTGTTCTGTGAAATCTCTTCCCCAAAAGCATCTTACAAAACTGGTTAAAAATATCAAAAGCAATAGTTCAAAGTCTGTACAAATTAATCAAAGGGCTTATAACAAATTGAGATGCATTTATGCAATTAAGTCTAACCAACTTGGTAAGAACAGGTGAGGCCATGACACCCCCATCCCTCCACAGCTTTGTATAGTGGAGGAGCTGTTCTGTGGGGCAGGTCCCATTTCATCCAGCTTCCTGGTATGGAATTGTTATTCTGGGTGGACTCAGCAGCAGATAAACATGGCCAGACCCTGTGGGATATATATCCATCAATTGAGAATAAGTAAACAAAATATGGTACATCTCAAAAACATTATGCTATGTAAAAGAAGTCAGTTACAAACAAATGCAGAGTGCATGATTGCAATTATATAAAATAATGGGACAGGCAAATCACTGGAGTAAGATAACAGATTAGGGGTTGCCTAGGATTTGGGGGGTATGACTGCTAATGGACACAACGGTTTCTTTTTTTTTTAATTGAGGTATAGTTGATATATAATATTAAATCTGTTTCAGGTATAAAACACAGTTACTCATATTATTAAATCCTTACCCAACAAGTGCAGTTACTATTTGCCAACATAGGAAGATGTTACAGAACCACTGGCTATAGTCTCCATGCTGCACTTGCATCCCCATGACTACCTTACACTAAGATTGAGATTTTTGTTCTCTTTTATTCCTCTTATCCTCTTCACCCACCCACCCAAACCCTCCTCAATGATAACCACTAGTCACTTTTCAGTGTCTGTGAGTCTACTGTTGTTTTGTTCATTTTGTTTTGTTTTGTTTTTAGATTCCACATATATGTGAAATCATATGGTATTTGTCTTTCTCCACCTGGCTTATTTACCTTAGCATAATACCCCCAGTTCCATTCATGTTATTGCAAATGGCAGGGATTCTTTCTTTTTATGGCTGAATAATATCCCATTGTGTATATGTACTACCTCTTCTTTACCCATTGACTTGCTGATGGTTACTTTGTTTCCATATCTTGGCTATTGTAAATAATGCAATAAACACAGGGATGCATATTTCAAATCAGGGATTTTGTTTTCTTCAGATAAATACTTACAAGTTGAATTACTGGGTTGAATGATATTACTATTTTAGTTGTTTGAGGAGCCTTTATACAGCTTTTCATAGTGGATACACCAATTTATATTCCCACCAACAGTGTAAGAGCATTCCTTTTTCTCCACATCCTTACCAACAGGTATTATTTCTTGTCTTTTAGATAATGGCCATTTTAACTGGTGTGAGGTGATATCTTGTTGTGGTTTTGATTTGCATTTCCCTGATAATTAGCCCTGTAGAGCATCTTTCCATGTGCCTGTTGGCCATATTTATTTCTTCTTTGGAAAAATGTCTGTTCAAGTCCTCTGTCCACTTATTAATTGAGTTATTTTATTTTTTGGTGTTGAGTCATATGTGTTCTTTATATATTTTGGATGTCAACCCCTCATTGGATAAATTACTTATGAATATATTGTCCTGTATTATAAGTCACCTTTTTGTTCTGTTGATGCTGTCATTTGCTGTAAAGAAGATTTTTAGTTTGACATAGTCCCTCTTGTTCATTTTTTATCTTGTTTCCTTTGTCCAGGGAGATGTGTCCAGAAAAATATTGCTCATGGTTATGTTCAAGATATTGTTGTGTATGTTTTCTTCTAAGAGTTTTATGGTTTCATGTCTTATATTTAGGCCTTTAATCCATTTTGAGTTTACTTATGTGTATGGAATTAGACAATAATCCAGTTTCATTCTCTTGCATATAGCTGTCCAGTTTTCCCAATACCATTTATTAAAGAGACGGCTTTTTCCCCATTCTATATTCATGACGCCTTCATCATTTATTAATCAACCATATATGCATGGGTTTATATCTGGGCTTTCTATTCTGTTCCATTGATCTATGAGTCTGTTCTTGTGCCAGTACCATACTGTTTTGATTACGGTAGCTTTTGAAGTCAGGGATCATAATAGTCCCAACTTTGCTCTTCTTTCTCAAAATTGTTTTGGCTATTGAGGATCTTTTGTGGTTCCATATGCATTTTAGGATTATTTGCTTTAGTTCATGAAAAATGCCATTGGGATTTTGATAGGGATTGCATTGAATCTGCAAATTGCTTTGGACAGGGTGGCTATTTTGACAATATTAATTCTTCCTATCCATGAACATGGTATATATTTCCATTTATTGGTGTCTTCTTTATCTCATGAGTGTCTTATAGTTTTCAGGGTATAAGTCTTTCACCTGCTTGATTATGCTTATTCCTAGGTATTTTATTCTTTCTGATGCAATTGTGAATGGAATTGTTTTCCTGATTTTCTGCTAGTTCATCATTAATATATAGGAATGCAACAGACTTCTGTGTATTGATTTTGTATCCTGCAACTTTGCTGAATTCAGTTATTAGTTCTAGTAGTTTTGGGGTGGATTCTTTCGAGGTTTTATGTACAATATCATGACATCTGCAAACAGTGACAGTTTAACTTCTTCCTTACCAATCTGGATACTTTTCATTTCTTTGTGTTGTCTGATTGCCGTGGCTAGGACCTCCAGTAGTATGTTGAATAAAAGTGGGGAGAGTAGATATCCTTGTCTTGTTCCTGATCTTAAAGGAAAAGCTTTCAGATTCTCACTGTTAAGTATGATGTCGGCTGTGGGTTTGTCATATATGGTCTTTATTATGTTGAGGTGCTTACCCTCTATACCCATTGAGAATTTTTATCATGAATGGATGTTGAATTATGTCAAGTGCTTTTTCAATATCTATGGAGATGATCATGTGGATTTTGTCCTTGTTTTTGTTGATGTGGTGGATGATGTTAATAGACTTTTGAATATTGTAGCATCTTTGCATCCCTGGGATAAATCCCACTTGATCATGATGGATAATCTTTTTGATGTATTTTTAAATTCAGTTTGCTAATATTTTGTTGAGGATTTATGCGTCTATGTTCATCAGAGATATTGGTCTATAATTTTCTTTTTTTGTAGTGACTTTGTCTGGTTTTGGTATTAGAGTAATGCTGGCCTCTTAAAATGAGTTTGGAAATATTCCCTCCTCCTCTATTTTTTACCATACTTTAAGAAGGATGGGTATTAACTCTTTAAATGTTTGGTAATTCAGCTGTGAAGCTATGTGCTCCTGGGATTTTTTTGTTGGGAATTTTTTTTATTACAAATTCAATTGTATTACTGGTAATTGATTTGTTCAGATTTTCTGTTTCTTCTTGGGTCAATCTTGGAATTTTGTACTTTTATAAATATTTGTCCATTTCTTTTATATTGTCCCATTTATTGGCATATAATTTTTCATAGAATTCTGTAATAATTCTTCATATTTCTGTGGTGTCAGTTGTAATTATTCCTTTTTTGATTCTGAATTTTTTACTTGTGTCCTCTCTTTTTTACGCTTGATAAGTCTGGCTAGGATTTTGTCCTTTTTGTTTATCGTCTAAAAGAATCAGTTCTTGATTGCATTATTTTTTTTCTAGTGTTTTATTTTTCTCTGTTTTATTTATTTCTGCTCTGATCTTCATTATGTCCCTCCTTCTACCACATTTAAGTTTCATTTGTTCTTTTTCTAGTTTCTTTCATGGTGAGTTTAGACTGTTTATTTAAGATTGCTCTTGTTTCTTGAAGTAGGCTTGTATTTCTATGTACTTCCCTCTTAGAACCCCTTTTGTGCATTTCACATATTTTGAACTGTTGTATTTTTGTTTCCATTTGTCTCCATGTATTGCTTGATTTTTTCTTTGATTTTTTTCATTGATTATTTAGAAGCATGTTGTTTAGCCCCCATGTGTTTTTGGTTCACTTGGTTTCTTCTGAGGGTGTGTATTCACAAGTCTGATCAAATGCTGCAACAATGTAGTGCTTGAGAAACGGAAGAAAAGACTCAGAGACAGCAGAGAAGACATGAGAATTATTGGAACTTAAGCCCAGGGAGTCCAAGAGTGGCAGCTGAACAAAGTTGCACACTACTATCATGGACTGAGAGGGAATTCTTTATGTGGGGTGAGGGAACAGACACTACTTGCATGCCAGAAAGGGTACATGATTTATAACTAAACTACATGATTTTCTAGGAGGGATCATTCTTGTGCAACCAGTAGCCCAAAGGATCAAACCTTTCACCACGAGTGCCTGGATACAAAGGTGTTCCTACAAATAAGGGAGGTCAGACCCAAACCCTTAACATATCATAAACCAGGCAGCTAAGCTGAAGAAGGAGGCCATGTGGACACATAATTATTATGACAAGGGTTTGCAAGCTAGCAGTGTTCGTCCCCACAGTGGGTTGTGGAGCAAATGGAATTTCAACCAGAATTCCTGTCTGGCCTTGATAGTGATATTTATTTAAGGGCCTGTTTACACAGCAATGTGATGTTTACTGACAGAGCCACTAGCCTGCCATGAGATTGCCCGTCTGCGATAAGGGGTGGAGAGCAGCAGCCGTTCTCTCCTCCCCTTTGTTCCTGGTGTGTAATTGGTTAGGGGCCCACCAGTTACCAGGGACCCATCCACAGGGTTCCTCCAGGAAGGGGTGGGGGAAAGTGGGGCGCATCCTGTGCTGGGGAGGGAGAGAACTAGGGAGTGGATCTGAGTGAGCGGGGGAGGAGGGTGCCAGGAGGAGAGAACGCTGAGAAGCCAAGGTTCGGAGTAGAGCACCACGGGGGAGGGAAACTGAGCCATGAGAAATAAACCTGTAATCACCAACTTACACTTTCCGTTGTCTTCCTTCAGTCTCTGGAGTCATAGGAAACTTTGCCCTGGGCAGGGAACAGCCTTCATCCCAGAACCACAGGGTGAAGACAATGTCCTCAAATTAGACTATGGTGATGGTTGCACAATTCTGTAAACATACTAACAACCATTGAACTATACACTGTAAACAGGTAAACTTTATAGTATGTAATTATATATCAATAAAAAATTTAAAATAATAATAAGTTGGTACAAATAATACACCTATAACCTCAATTTACAGGGCAAAAAAACTGTGGAACTATAAAGATAAATTGACAAATCCAAGCATCCCAGTGATAGAATTTATCGCCTGTTCTTACTGACTGAATAGTAGGCACTTAAAATTCATGTTGAAACTCTGACCTCAGCATCTTAGAATGTAACTGTATTTGGAGAGAACGGCTTTAAGGAAGTAATTAAGGTTAAATGAGGTCATGTGTGGGGCCCTAATCTAACATACCGGTGTCTTTATAAGAAGAGGAAGAGACACCAGGTTTGCACACACACAGGAGAAAGGCCGTGTGGAGACACAGCCAGCCATCTGCAAACTGAGGAGAGAGGCCTCAGGAGAAACCAAACCTACCAACATTTGGCCTTTGAGTTCCAGCCTCCAGAATTTGTGAAAATAAATTCTCTGTTGTTTAAATCACTCAGGCTGTGGTAACTTGTTATGGCAGCCCCAGCAAACTAACACTTCTCTCTTTCAGTATTTGATAGGTAAAGTGACACAAAATAATTGAAAAAAATAATTAGGTTTGAAAAATATAATTAAAATGCTCTAATTGACAGAAACTGTGAAGTACACAAATTTTAAAAGTTGAATTTATACAAGGCAATTTAAAAAAACACCTTGCCAAATTTCAAAGGTTTAGAGACATACACAACTCATTAAATTGTTCAAAATATAATTGTTATAAATAAATAGCAAATATATAACTAGAAAAATATAGGTTAGCAATTTAGAAATACAGTATTAAATAATCTATGAGTCAATGAAAAAATTAAAGCAAAATTATAAGATGTTTAGATATAGTAGTGCAAATTGTATATGTAAGTATATATGATAAAAATTTTAATTATGAATAAATTATTACACATATATAATGGTATATAGGAATATCTGAGTATAATATTACATGTATATGAGATAATGCACATATATCCATGCTGCAGGTATACACATATTTATATACAGGAACAATTACAAATATATGTCAGATAGTAAAAATATTATATCATATATATCATGTAATGTGTAAAATTTACATACATATTTTTCCGATGGCATAGCCCTTTGAAATTCTAGCTTAATAATGGGTCTGTCAGACTTCCATACTTGAACAGTTTTTATCTTCTAACTTATAGATTTAGTATAACCATCAAAACAGATCTTTTAAATCAAACCTCAGTACTAATATTGTCAAACTCTTTTGTCAGTTATTATTTTGTTGTTTTCATCTTGATTTTATATATGCTTTTATTGGGAAGGTCATTTAGCCATTCTTCCAGAAATGGAAGCCCATGAATTTAAACTATATAACACAGTGTAATTTTCAACTTTCGTGCCCTCCCAGGGCTATTTCATATATTACTGAATAGGATGTGCAAGCATTGCAATCCCAGGAAATGCAGTATAATTTTTTATACTGTTTCATACTTTTGACCAAATAAAAGTTTGAGATGTTGATAACATGACCGAAGAACTCTAGCTACATCTGTATAGAGATTAGTTACATCTACAAATTTTGTTTGCAACCCACTTAAATAAATGACCTCAGAATCTTAAACAGAAAGGTTTTTTCTATATTATTTATTTTAAAAGAATAGAAATTATAATATAAAAGATATTTATTTCACTATTCCCTCTCTAGGTAACTTCACAACAATCTAATTTGATCTGGTGACCAAAAGGCCATTAAAATACTGTCTCCTCCATGGAGGTTTGTGTGACACCACCATTACCAGTGCCACTTTTCCCACAATTCAGAATTAAAATCTTCACTTTCTTCTCTTTGCACTACTTTCAAATACATTTATATGGCCATGGTCAAATTTGGTTTGTATAATTAATAACTCAAACTAGACGATGTAATAGTAAGACAAGAGTAATACGAGTACTTTAAAAAATGAGTCATAAGGAACTGGTGATGCATACCTTTGAAAAAAGAAGTTTTAAGTAGGACAGAAATGACTTCAAATACATGAGAGGATTTTATACAGAGAATTGAATTCTCTTCGGTTTCCCCAGTGAGCAAAATCAGGAAATGTGGTAGAATTATCAGTTCAACTTAACTTCAACAAATGAAAGTCGTTTTGATAAGGTGATGAATTATCATTTGAGATACATGATGAACCACTATTTGGTAGCATATTTGTGTGTGGGATCATGCTAAACACAATACAGGGAATAGGTTAAGATAGTACCAGGGTGCATCCAGGCTAATGACTTCAGATTTAGAATCAAACATTAATTAATTGCTATGTTAATTAACTTAACAGATTGTGAGTGAGGCTTACGGCTCCCCGCTAGGAATGCAAAGCCACAGGACCTGCCTTCAGCAAGTTTAGAGTCTAATTGGGATGAAACGGTATGAAAGGTGCTGTGTAAAAGATGTGAGAAGAATGCTATGACTGTCCAAAGTGCACCTTATGTAGCATAGTGATGCTAATAAAGGACTCTTGGGGATGGGGACACTTAAGTTGAATTATAAAGAGTAACATAAGCTTAAGCATATGACATGAAGGATACATTTAATAGAATTAGAGGTATTGAGAATATAGTCCATTCATGGAACATAAAATATAAAAAATTTGGCTCAGTAATATAATATGAAAGGGCTGATCTGACATGTGCTAAGTTCTTTTTTTTTTTTTTTAGCCTTTTCCCTTTTAAGTAATTAAGCAATATTGAAGAATTTTGAGCAGAGAATTTTTCCCTGGCTTTTAGGAAGATCTCCATTCAAAAATACAAAGAATGAGTGGGATGGAAGTGTGACTGGAAACAAGGGAAACAGGCGGTATTCAGTCACGACAGATGAAAAGGGAATGAGCGGTTGCTGTGACAGTGGGATAGAGAAGAGCACAAAAATCAAGAAAAAATTAGGAAGGAATGGATACAGGATCTGCTAGTTGCACAACTGAAGAAGAGATGATGGAGTGTGAGAAAAGTATCTAAAAGGATGCCCAGATTTTTAACTTGTCTGATACTATAATGATGTCGTTTTGTTAGAAGCAAATGTATAGGAATAACAAGTTTTTAGGAAAACTTATATGGTCTGATTTGGGACATGGGGTTGCTGATGTCTGTTTAATATTCGGGATGCAAAGGTACAGTGAACAGTTAAAACCATGGGTTGGGAGCCTGTATATATAAATTTGCCAAATATGGTCCCTGACTATTGGTCCCGAAACCACCACTATTCTTTAGAGTTCTCTGACCCAGAGAGTTCCCACCTGGCTGCTGCACATCGCCTGAACGCATGAACCCTCACTCAGAGTCCCCTCCTTCCCGGGAGTTCCCTGGCCCTATTTCTCTTTAAGGGGGCATGTGGAAGGTCTCCATCCAGGAGGGACTCTCCCCCCTCAGCAGCCCCGCCCACACATCTCCCAGTGAACCTGTGGGCCCTGCCCCCCTGCGGCCCGATCCCCGGCATGCTCAGCCCCCAAGCCCTCAAACTCAGCCCGGAGCCCTGAAGAGAGAAGTGGACTGGGAATCACGACCCTAACAGGGAACCCTAAGAGTAGAGGGGAACACCCAAAAGGGTGACTAAAAAAAGAAGACGAAAGACGATGGAAATATCACAGAACCAGTGTTTAAAAGGCACACAGAGAAGAAGGAGGTGGATAAAATTGAGGAGGAATAACTGCAACACCAGAGACTGGTACTGGGTAAGACAAGAGAGGAGACAATTCCAAGAAGAAAACCAGAAACTCTGACTTTCGGAAGCGGCAACAGCATTGAGTAATGTATGTCCATTTTATTTTGCACAGGCCATCAGTAGTTTTAGTGGGGATTCCTCTCCTGAATAGAGTGGGATGGGTGAAGGATGAAACAGAGCAGTGAAATGTAAGGAAGTGATGCTCTTAACCAAGAATCGTGGCCGACGTTTACTGAGCACTTCTTGTGTGCCAAGTACCGTACCCAGTGCTTTTACCTTCTCAGAACAAACTCCATGAAATCGGCCCTGGTATTTCTTCTAGTTTACACAGACAGCAATCGAGATGGAAACAGATTAAGTAAACTGCCCAAAGTAACATAAACTGTTGCGGAAGAATCTATTCAAACACAGGCTGAATGATTATTAGATATTGTTGTGTTTTCTTTACTCCAGATTCCAAGCAAGGTGCTGTAGATATTATAGTTAGCAAATCAAATGTACTCACTGTCCTCATAGACTTAAACTGAGGGGAACAGAAGATCATAATTCACACACAGAGTTAAAAATGAACAATAAACTGTAATATGTGCCGTTTAAATAAAATAAAATATCTTACAAGAACTTATAACAGCAGGTTGTGGAAAGTTTTTTGGAGAAATTAACATTTGAGCAGAAACTTGGTGAATAAATATATAAGAGTTGTATGATTTAACTACAGCCTGCAGATAGGAGATGGAGGATGGGAAAGACCAGAGGGAAATGTTTCCGTCTGGAGGACCAACATTCTAGGGGTCCCAAGGCAGGAAGAACAATGTCTATTTGTCGTACTGAAAGCATAGAAATAAGGACAGGGGCCCAGGATGTACGAAGAAAGGCAGATCACAGAAGACCTGTTGGACAAGGTAAAGTGGTTTTTAATCTTGGACATAATTAAATGCTATGAAGTAGAGGTGGGTGTGATATCAGCAAATCTGCACTTTAATTATTTCGTCTGCAAAGAAAAGAGCAGCTTAGAAAGGGGCACGTGTCAATGTAGAGAGATGGTTCTGGGAACTCGGCTCTATTCCAGGTCGGAGATGATGTAACTCGGACTCTGCATTAGTGCCGAAGGTGGGTGATGGAGGTCAGACTTGAAAGCTGTTTTGGAGGTAAAGCCACAATCTTCGGTGTTTGGGTTAGGCCTATCAATTCTACAGAAGTGCTCAGAACGACTCTTAGGATTCCAACCTACAGTTAGGGTCCCTGAGGAATGTGGGAATACCAAATGACAATAATGTTGTTTGGGTTGGTTTATTTGTTTTCTATTTAATAATGGTTGTTAATATTTTTTAGGTTGCTAGGTAGCTTTATTAGTTTTCCAGGGCTGGTGGAACAAAGTTATCACAAAATAAATGACTTAAACAACATAAATTTATAGACTAGAGGCTGAAAGCCCTAGATCAAGGTATGAGCAGAACCGGCACCTTCTGAGGGCCGTGAGGGAGGATTTGTTCTATGCCTGTCCCCTAGCTTACCGTGACTTGCACCTTTGGCATTTCTTGGCTTATGCAAACATCAGCCTGCTCTCTGCCTTTATCACCACTGGCATTCTCCCTGTGGGTGTGTGTTCCTTTTCATAGCGACACCAGTCACAATGAAGGGGACCTCATCGCAACTCATTATATCTGTAATGATCCTACTTCCAAGTAACTTCACACTCTAAGGTACTGGGGTGAGAATTTAAAACATCTTGTTTGTGGGTGGTGGGGGAAGACAATTCAACCCATAATAGTAGAGAGGTTACAGTTCAGGAGTTGACACTGGTTCATACTGGGTTTTGTATATGTTGGAGACATCCTTTGATATCCCCAAATGTACATTATCTGGTACGTGCTGGAATACAGGAGATAGTGCTTAACAGAGAGATCAAGCTGGAGGTACAAAGTATAAAATTAAGAATCATTATCCCATAGGTAGTAATTGATGTTATCTACATTGCTGATATTAATTAGGGAAAGATAAGAAAGAAGAGAAAATTTAAGATTAGACACTCAATTTTACTGAAGAAAAATAACTAGAATCACATTCATTCATAACATCATTAGTTAAGTATCTGTAAGGGCATAAGGAAAGTACTATATGGAAACATGAAGCACATTGATTAAAGGAAACACCAGGGGGTCAACACCTTTCAGAACAAAACAGGAGGTCCTAGAGGTTGAATTTCATCTGATTGTATTGTCATCAGCATTCTCTGTCGTTCCAAAGAATCACAAAATCCAGATCTTACATAACACGGTGCACCTATCTATGTCACATGGTGGAGTTGCAGAAGTGAAGATTTGGATGATGATATTTTGAATGGAAACTTTAAAAATAAAACTTAGGTTGGAGAATTGCTAGAGTTATTCCAAACGAATTTTGTTTTCCACGTGCTACCAACGACCTTTTCATTTTTAGTTCTGTTTTTTCAATCCTAGTTTGGGAAATAATGCAATAAATAAACATGCTGAGACCAGAGGTAGAATCTGTGTATTTATGGTCAAAGAACCAACATGTATTTTGGGCATTTATGTGAACTACAAAGGAGAATGACAACTTCAAAACTTTCTGTGATTGGGTGCAAGGAGACTATTGTGAATCTTATTTTGCTGGCTTCCTAGGAACCCAAATAGTCTTTGGAACAGTACACAGTTCTATCTGGAACCTTCAGCAACATGCAAAGATGAAAAGCGCCCAGTACTTCGTCTGCCTCTTTGAAGGAAATCTCTTCATCTCTTTGTGGTAGACCATACTTCAACCCCAATCATCCCTATGCGTTTGGCAGTAATGACTTCTGAGAATCGTTCTCACTGTAGCTCCTATTGAGGCAATCAGCTTGCTGCTTCAGTCCAGAGGAGTTATCAGTAACGATGCAAAACCTACTGTTGCTTGATTATTTGTGACTAAAAGCTAGGAAAAATGGCACCTAGAAACATTCTGCATCTTCAACAAGGTCACATTCATTGACTGGGAAAGGGGTAGAATTACACATTTACCTGAATGCCCTAGCCCATAGGTCAGAAAGGTTGCCATAAGTAGGTAAAGGAAAACAGTCTCTCTTATTTCTTAAGGGCACTGGAAAATTTATGCCAATACAGGAGTGGAGAAAAAAAGTGTTTCTCTTTTCTATAGCTCAGTTGACAGGACATGATTAAAGAGTTCAGTATTAAAATAGCAAAAGGAAATATCAAATTAACATCAAAAGGAAAATTGAATGAAATACACAGTTCTACATATTTCAAAGTTTTTTTCTAAAATAATAAAGTGTGCTTTAATTTTTACCTCTAGATTAGGATGGCCTGAAAAATATGGTTAGCCAATGTTGACCATATTTACATGATAGCAAAATACACAGGTGAAAATTGAAATATTGTCAATATATTCACCCAAAGCTTAAACAGAATAAACTTTCAATATATATATATACACATATATTCAGTTAATATTTACACATTTATTGTATTGCCTAGCTGAGTGGTTCCAAAATATTAACATGCAACACTAGTTCCCTGAGGTTTATTTATTACTACTTAAAGGTTTCTTGATGGAGGAGGCCCCACCCGGCCCAGTGTGGCCACTCCCTTTGAAACATTGCATGTAAACAATTGTACATTCCTGGGACTGCTAATCACATTGTAATTTCAATGGAACTCCAGGTAATTTTAAGCACATGGCAAGAGAAAAAAATGATACAAAGATGGGTTCACCAATTATAGGATATTATTCTTGAGTTTGAGGCAAATTTCAGAGAAGCATAGAAAATACTCTAAGACTATTTTTGTGAAAACGTAAACCTAGAAATGCCTCCTTATTATTATTTTTTGCGTTATATTGCCACCTAGTGGTTACAAGTGATATGAAAAGCAAAGCTTTTATACCTACAGGTCGGGTAGCCTCATCATTGTCAATAAATATTGAAAAGAGTCAAGAGATAAGCATAATATCCATATTTCTTTTGGTAGATTATCTTAAGATTAATCAAAAAGTCATAACATATTTTCAGATTGGTTTGAGAATGACTCAACTTTAGGTTACACATATATTAATAAATATGCTATTATGTTCTCAACTCTTCATTGTTCTTCATAAAACTGTTCCCTTAGACTCTTGGGCAGATCCAGGAGGGGGTTTAGATAAAGCAGAGGAGCTTGCAAACATGGTGAACCCGCATTTGAGTTTGAAGGCTTTCCTAAACCTTCTGAAAAACTTACTTTACTGAGAGATCAGTGAATTATTTTGAACTCTGCCATATTTAGGCAGAAAATGAAATGCTTTTTCAGATAAAGTCAAACATTCTGGTTGGAGAATTTATGATTAGAATTAAAGCTTAGTTAGTCAGCATTCTGGTTAATTTTACATTTTCCTCACTTTTAACCTCCTTTTGACCTAGCATTTAAGAAAAAATATCTAGTTATTTATATAATATTGAGTTTAGTAATTTTAACTTGATCTTAGTCCAAACTTTTAACACCCATCTTTGTGTCACACAGAGGTTTTCCTAGTTATCCTCAGAGGAGACAAAAGGGACTATCATAGGATGGGGATTACAGTTTCCCAGGCAAGGGATTCCTTTCTTTTCCACAGGGGAGGTCAGAGAACCCCTGGCCCCGGTGGTCCACTAGCTGAAGAGGGTGGGCACGGACTCTATCCTATCTACCTCGTACGCATGCACACACTGAACTCTCATAGAAGACCTAAGAGGTTCTTCAATGAAGGGTCGTGAGCACAGAGTGTAAGTTGTCATCTTATTTAGATAACATATACCCTTTTGCTATGTAAGTGTATATGGGAGAGGATAGGTGGCGGGAGACGTAAGGTGTGTTACTGGTTAAGCTTTTAGTTGGGGTCCATGTGTATGGATATGTCCTGTGCCCTTAATTTTCTTTCTTCTCCAAAATTCATTCTAAGCATTCCTCATAATTCCTTCTCTAATCCTACCATAGCTTTCTGAGTATATTATCATTCTTCAGAAAATAATGGAAATCCAGTCTCATGTCCCTTTTCCTTGCATACATTTTAACATTCTTTTGTTTTTTCTCTGCTCTCTTCCCATCTCCTTACAGAGGTGAACACTAGTCCCCTGGAAGGTAAGAGGGGGATTAGCTCAGGACCTGCCTACCAGCAATGAATGTGGCTCCATTTCTACTCAATTCTTTACCAAAGACAAGCATACACCATCATCATGAATATTAATTTATTTACAAAGAAATTATATATACTAATATTTAATAAGAATGTCTCCTATTAATAATCTTGGCTTTTTACGCTAAAGGAGTATTTATCTGGATTACAAGGAGCCCTCATATTAGCTGAGAATTTCCCTGCTGAGCCATCAGAAGAAGAACGGTGCTACCACCAAACAGTCTCCCCTTTCTGAAGTTTCTCAGCTCGTCCGAGAACGGGGTGTCAGTTCAACCTGTCACCTTGTGAACCAGCATTTCTTGTGTAATGTTACAGGTAATAAATTTGAGTTGCTTACATACTGACCATAAATCACATGATATAGTTTGAATTTGAAAATAGAAGTAGCTCTGTATGCATTTTCATTTGCATCTATATCTTACATTTGAAATAAAAATAAAGATTTCAATTTAATGGGTTTAATTTCACATATTGCAAAATAAAACCACCATCTTGGAGTTGCCTAACTCTACCTAGTAGTATATAAGGTTATTTATAATATGTGTATAACTCACTGATGCTTAGAAGAGGTAGAAACCCTGAGAATTACAATATACTTAGAAAACCTGGTACATGCCTGGAGAAGTAGAGTTTAGTAATACATAATAAGCCTTTAATAAATATTTATCATATAAGTGAAGAATGACTAAAGGAATAAATGAATGAGTGGATGGCTGGCTGGCTGGATGGATGGAGTGGCAAATTTAATTTATCTAACACAGAGGTTCTTTCCTTCCATGAGTTTAAATGATAAGCATTAAAAATTTACCTTAATTTGCTCATTCATGGAATAGGTTTTTTTTTTTAATGTTTCTGCTCCTTCTGTGCAGACCCAATGTGCCACTCTTAGGAACTATTTGGGGAAGGTTGCCACTTAAACTGGCAGCGGTCCCTAATTAGCCCACTTTAACAATTCTCTGCATATAACAACCTGCTATAAAAATTAGCTAAAAACAAAAGTCTCAGGGGTCTACCAAAAGCAAGAGCAAATATTGTTGCAGAGGCTTTAGGTCCCAAAGGTGTGGCAGCGGCAGTGGTGGTGAAGGTGGCAGTTGTGTGTGTGTATCCTTAGAGCTTCTCACATCTTTCTTAAAACTATCTCGTAGGGCCTCCCTTATTTTTTATTCTCTAATTCTGGTAAGCATCTTCAGTGTCCTGGTGAGCTCTACAGTGTAGAAATCAGTCTCCTAAAGCCTCTACTGGTTAACTCATTAACATGGGCACCTTTCAACAAGATGAACTACAGTACATGATATGGTAATAACTGGGAGTAGAGTATACAGGTGGGATTAAAAAGCCAGTATCCCCATCATGCAAGGTGGGCCCAGAGCCAGGGAGTTATTTCCAGTGGAAACATGCTCAGACAGCATTTTGAGGCATATATTCATGAAGGCCTTCTAAATAGACAGTGTAAAGATAACTAACACTAAGGCAGAGTTTAGTAGAAACTTCTGTCAACATTTCTTCTAATAAGCCACACTAATAGGCAACTAGAATTTCAAGATGAAAAACTACACTTTTTTTTTTTTTTCTGGTGGAACACTAATGACTAAACACCAGAATCAATTCAGAACTAAACTCCTCTCTGTAGTCACGGGGCTCTTCCGGGACTAATGAAAACTGTCTTTGTCCGCAAATAGCAAACTCATGATTTGTAGCAAAGTCTCTGTATACGTTTTCTCTTGCTGCCGTAGCATATTTCCACGGATCTGGGTGACTTTAAAGAACGCAAGTTCATTCTCTTACAGTTCTGAAGGCCGGAATTCTGAGATCGGCTTTACTAGGCTAAGTCAAGGTATCCGCAGATGGCTGCCTCTGGACGCGCTGGGGATGTGACCGTCTGTTTCCTTGTCTTTTCCACCAGCGTTGCCTCTATTCCGCCCTGTCGCCCTTCCCTCCCCTGCAAAGCTCACTGCTCCGGCTTCGGCACCCATCACCACCGTGCCTTCTCCTTTGCCTTGGACCCCCCTGCCACCCTCTTAGGAGGACTGTGCAGTCCCATCACGTCCAGCCGGAGAATCCAGGATAGGTTCACTACTGCGCCATCCTTAACTTACTCCCGTGTGCAAAGTCCCTCTTGTCACATAGGACAGCATAGGTTCTGGGGAACAGGACATGGGCGTATCTGAAAGCCATTATTCAGCCTACCACAGTCCCTATGTAGCTGAAGTAGGTAGCTATGGATATTTATTTAGAGTGCAATGATTTTGGATTAGTTAGCAAATCAAATGATCATAGAGGTCTTTATGAACAGTGATAACTATCCATCTACTGTTCAAATGTTCAGGGTAGCGACAAACAGATCGGAAGCGCTTCCATTTTACCGCATTTTTGTTCAATGTTTGCTCTCTTTTACATTTCATAGTTCATTTCATCAAAATTAATGTATCTAAACTGGAAGTAAAAATTAAAATATTTGCTGTTTTCATATACTCTCACATATTTCTGTGATTTCTTTTAAATAAATATTTCTCATGGGTTTAGAGTGTATTTCCTTTACTTTGAAAATTTAAAACTCTAAATGATAAAGACAGTAAGAATATGCTCAAGGAAAGTAAAACTAACAAGGAATAGGAAGATAGGCATCTATGTTAAAGAACAATTAGGGAAGCATAAATGTTTTGACCACTAGGTGGTAATACTAATCCACAGAACTATAATTTATGCAACCACGTTCCTAAAGTGCATGAATAGAGCAGTTTATAGGTGATAATTTCACAGATTTCTTTTACTGTAACTGTTTCGTAGTATTATAAATGAGTGCAAACTCAAGTAGTCATCCAGATTTCTGCCTTTAAAGATATAAACAAATATCAATACAGAAAAATTAACATTTTTTAAAGAATAACATTCATAGAATACTACTGCTATTAAATTTTCACATTTAACACCTATTTTGTTGTTCCAAATAGATGACTTTAAAATCAGGTAGTAAAGCACACAGCACATTTCTCTATTTTCACTTTAAAATAATACAAAACCATTGTTACAATAAATCTTTGAGCCAATGTTAGAATACTAATTATCACATCTTTGTATGTGTTAATTTCCAAAGAGAAAATTTTGGCAAGGTTATCAGCAGAGTTGCATTCTTTAGGCCTTGGTGAATGCCATCATTTTTTGCCTTAAGTAAATCCTGGCACAAATACAGTTCCAAGAATTTTCCCTAATTAATTAAAATCTGTTTTTTATAAATTGTGATTCATGATAAAGAGAACCAGATGGAAAATCCCTAATGGAAAGGGATGAATCCTACTGTATTCATAAGTTGTGACTGTAGTTCGAAACAGTTGTATTATTAAAAAATTGTGGGAGGATCAGTGCAAATCTCAGTAGTTTTGTATTGAAAACTCTATTTCTACTTCTGGCTATAGGTGACAAATTTCAAACTAATAAGCCACAATCTGTGACACTGAAAGATAACTGAGTGAACAGATTTCCCCACTATGTCTTTGGAAGAATTGCAGGTGAACTGCTAAAATCAATGCTAGAACCAGTCATCTTTTTGGTCTGGCATGTGAAGAAAAAAAAAAACCCTAAGATCTGAAATATGTTTCTATTTAAAAATAACTTTTAAAAGTTTTGAAAATTACTGATGTAAGTTAATAAGCTGAATTCCAATTTATTACTATGTAAGTTGATTTGAGACTGGAGTCATGAAAAACAACTTGTTGATCAATATTTTATCTCCTTCGAAAACTCTATACTCTCCCTAGCTCATCCACGTAGGATCACAGCGTGGTATAACTGGAGATGTTAATTCACAGATGGAAAGTGAGGCCCAAGGAGATAGTATGATGTGCCCCATAAACGGCAAGGACAGGATTGGACTCAGATCATTACGCACTGGATGGGAGGGGCAGAGTACGAGGGACTAGCTCAGAATTCTAAGAATCCAAGCTCTGCTATTTCATAATTATTACACTGAACCGTTTTTCTCATTTGTAAAGTTAGGTCATCAGTATTTCCCACTTGTGTTGAGGATTAAATAATAGATGCCAATCAGTTCTCTTCTACCCTCCCCTCTTTCCCTTCTTTCCTCTCTCCCCCCCTCACTCTATCCTCTTTACTATTTAATTTACCTTGCATACTATTAGTATCCTGTTTAACTCATTACTTTACTGGTAGGATGGGCTAATTTTCTTTGCCAAAATACTTTCCAAAATGATGAAGAACTAGTTCTGAAGGCTGTCATGGAGGACTTTGGACCACACATTTCTACCTTGGGTGGGTTTCCTTTCATTGTGATCTGAGTAACCAAATCCAATGTTCTTTCAAGCTTAGATAGCAAAATAACAATAACAATAATAATCTGAAGCAAAATCATACAGTGAAATAACTCTTTTCATGGCCTGGTTGGTAGTGAACCTGTCAATTTTATATTATAGTAAGTTGTGCTGTTCCTTTTTGTTAATACTATATTTTATTTAACAGAAAAATGTGCATACATTTCAAGAGAAGTATGCATTTTTGAAATACATAAATATAGTATCTATTTATAATTCCCATAAATTTCTTATTAGAAATTAGAAAATAGTAATTTCACAGTTTCATTCATGCTGCAAGACCTAGAGTTAAACTGCGAGCAGATAGGGGCGTTATTGTTGGTTTTCATTAGTATTCTAATCCTGTTCAAACCAGGCTTAAAAAAATGATCTGCAGTGTCTAACTCCACCATTTTACAGTCATTTTTGAGGTCAAGAACTATGTGAACAATATATAACATCTCTGTATGCTTTTTCTTTTTACAAAAGCAGTCTTATTTTAGGAAGAAACAATAGAAAAAGAGAAAATTCTTATTTATGAGATTGCACAAAAGACTAAAATAAATACTCAGACATCTGTTTCTTTTGTTACGTCTATTCATCAGAACTGTCGAGGAATTAAAGAACGTAATTAAAGAATGAAGGGCTAGTGGCAAGAATCTCTGTCTCTGCTTCTAGGAACCCTGACCTCAGATAGCCTTTAGTACCAGGAATCACTCCAAGAAGCAGATGCTAAAGACGGAATTCTGGTGATGCATCACAGGCTGGCCAGATGGAAATGAGAAGCCCCTCACTGGTCAGAGGTAGAGTGGCAATAATCCCAAGCATTTTACTGCAAGACAATTGATAAGACTTTGGTTTGGGGTGAAATTGGACAAGATACAAAGTAGAAAGGGATGCATTAACCAGCTCAACATCTTTGATATTTGATAGGTATGAAGGAAATAGCAGCTATAGGAACTGTACTATTGAATGGGTGTTGCTAAACAAAGATGAAATAAATGACAAGTTCAGTTTTATTAATTAAAATCTTAAAGCAAAATTTGAGAAGTTCTCTCTTCTCCAATGCATTGAAGAAAATCTTCTGAAGTCAAAGGGCAGAAAGAGTGAAGACTTAGTTGTTATGGTGGCAGGACTTTAGTGAAGGATGCATTCTGACTCTTGGGAAGAAGTTTTCCTCTGCCAAAATCAGTCCCAATGGAAAGGGATTTGAACTGTGAAAACTGGGTTGCATAGATAGACTTGAGATCCTACAGATTCTTCTGAATATTCCTGCTTATGGAAGGGTCCATTCCCTTACACCTGCCCTTGCTTTAAGTTCATGCAGACGCCTCAAAAATAACATGTCTTAGAAGTCAAGCTTTCCTTCAGCATCTGTCCTAACCTCTCTTCTGACCATCAGGCCCATAACTAGGCTAGAAACTCAGCAAAGTCTAAGGAGGAAAATGTTGAGCCTGTTAAAGGAAGATGGTGATATTATACCCAAAGGTGCTGCAGGATCTGACTGACACTGCATGGGCAGGAACTGGAGATTACGCCTAAAAGTGGATCCTGAATGTGCTGGATCAAGGGAGGGTGAGAAAATATAAAGCCTGATGAGAGCATTTATCATCGTGTGGGACTTCCCTATGGCTAAGAATGAACATCCTGGCAAGAAGCCCCAGGGTTTGCTTCTAATTTGCTGCTGGATGGTACTTGGAAACATGGAAAAAAGTGATGGCTCACATAAAGGAAATTCTGATGCTAATACTGGCACGGCAGGTTAGAGTGAGGGTTGAAAAGTCTCAGAGAAGGGAGCATGCTGGAATAGATCCCCTCTTTCAGACCAGGAGACCTGACAGATGCTGTGCTCCTCGAGATGGCAGACGAGGGCTGTATTTATTAAGGAGGTAAGGAATACTTTGGTGAGGGAGAGAGAACATTCCAGCAGAAGTGTTGGGAAGCACAGCGTCCTCTGTAATGTGGGACTGATGGTAGACGACTCTGTTACCATATGCAGGCTCCTAAATAGCAAAGAGGATGAGAGGATCCAGGAATAATAGAGACCAGGCAGTACCACTTAAATCCCAGCAAAAAATCCTGGGTGACATTCTCATAATAATCAGGTTTGGAGTGATGATCAGAGGAATTCGTATGGAATACGTACAGTGTTCCTAGGCACACATAAATGAGCTGCCGAAAAGGTGTTACTTAGAATATATAATCAAGAGTTTCAAGAATGGATGAGCAGAAGCCTGGATAGGAGTTCAGAATAAAAAACTCATTATTGGCTGCCTCGTTTCCAAACCTGAGTCACGTATCAGCCCCAGTTATTTGAATCATCAACTGAACAAGGACCCTGCAGCAAACAGCAAAGTGTATATGGTGTTTCCTGTCTTTCCCCAGAAAACTCCAGCCATTCAATCAGATAACCATACCCTGGGGAAAGGGAACTACCTGCCCCCTGATAATTATTTGGCACAAATTCTGATATGTTGATATACTGAGAGTATCCAAAGGCCCATTATATTCTCCCTTGTTAGATAAGAGGTATGTGGAGGCCAGGCATATTGGAGGCCTGGACCAATACCATGTCGCCGTGGCTCCAATAACTGTGTAGAGCTTGTTCCGTAGGGGTCATTCCCCAAAACGATAATTGCCATGGACATACTTTCCAGTTGGTATAATTCTCACATTGGTTTCTTACTCTATAGAGCATCAGTAAAGGCCAAGTGCAAACTCCGGAATCTGTAACTCAAAGCCAAGATAGCAAGTCAAAAACAATATTGTATCCCAACAGGAATGACAAGGATTAGTGCCACCCTTTAAAATCATAAAGAATGCAAGAGTGGTGGTTCTCATCAAAACTCTTACTTAATTCACCAGTTAGATGCCTGGAAGTGATGCCGGGGTTCTTGATCACGGAGCCGAAGAATGAACTTCGCGAACAATCAAGGCAGGAGAGCAAGGTACAGGCTTTGTTTAGAGACAGAGTGAAAGGACAGAGCTCCCGGCTCAGGCCAGGAGGGGACAAGAGAGTCTGGGGTGGTGCGTTGTCTAGGGGGTTTTTATAGTCAGTTGAGAGACAAAGGGCTAGGGATGTACACCTGTTAAGTGGTTCCAAATCTTTTGAAGAAATACTAAGTTTCTTATTAGTCTTACTGGTTATTGACAAGAACTTTACTGATCGGATTTCCTCCCAGGAGAGCAGCTTCCTGGTCTGGGAGCAGAACACTCAAGGCTGCCTGCTTTGCTCCAAAGGGGGGCTGAGTCACTGTTTTACTTCTTTTAACTAATTGGGTTTCAAGATGGAATCCTTCCTGCCTTTTTTACTATGCTGTTTTGGGCTTGCAGTAGTTTTGGGCTTGTTTGCTACATTGCCCAAGTTGCAACAAATCGTTTGTTTAGGGCTGGAGGAAGGAAGGCAGCTCTTGGGTAAAGTTAGAAAAATAAGCTGGGCTCCCAGCCCCCAAAGCACATCTCACAATGGTTATTTCGCCTTGTTTTTTCCAGAGGCCCTCACCCTGCTCTGTCTAAGCCCATGGTCCCTGTCTCAGAAGGACTGTATAGATCGTGGCAGATGACACTGTGAAGTGTCACAAACTCAACAAGGAGTAGCAGTTGCAGTTTTGGGTGTAGGATCTTTATTAAAGCACTTTGAAACAGCCTCTGGTACTTGTTATAAGGCTCTTAATCGGCAAATGTGTTCTTTTCGATACTCACCAGAAAGGAGAATCAGAAGTAGTTCACACTCACCTGGAATGGACAAAGCCTATATTCATGGTTTTGACTTCGGGCTGCTAATTCCCCTAAGCTCTGACACACTGCAGCCTCGCGAGCCACTACCAATCTGTATATTCCTTTTATTACTGGGTTTATTGGATCTGATGAGCAAGAAGCCGCAGGTACTCTGGGTGCCTTGGCAATATATGCATCCCAGAGGGTGGGCAATAAGCCTTTGGAAAATTCAAGGCTCTGGCACATTGGTGGAGTTTCTTAGAGTTCAATGTCTAGGATATTCTAGGACCTCTTTTCTAAATTAAAAGGTGAATTACTGAGCCTACTTATAAGAGAGATGTAGAGTCACCAATAGGCCTATTTGGCTTTGGAATAAGCATTCAGCTTTGACCTGTTTATCAGGTGGTGTGGAAAGCTAATAAATCTGAGAAGGCCCTGCATGCTGAATAAGCAGCCTGCTCCTTGGGCCATACAGCTCGGCCCATCTCATGGCCCTGGAAGTGTCTGTGCTAGAGGAAGCCGCCATATGCCACCTCTGAAAACTGCACTAGGAAGACTGCATTGTAGAGCACTATGTTTCCAGAGAAAGGCCGGGCCAGATACAGAAGGGAAACGTACATAACCTAAGCAGCCCCTTGCAAGTACTGCATCTTGATAGAGACAGGACATCTACCCATGGGTCACAACACGATATGGCCATTACCGTTCGTTATAAGCTGGACATTTTAAGACCTGCCAAGTCGAAATCCATAAGCATCAATAAACTGTCATAAACAGTATAAAGTGGATGTGCCATATCTGGAATCAGGTTCTACAAGACTTAAAGGGGACAAAACTTCACAGGGAGGTAGCCTGGACTCCCATACTGCCTACCACTCAAGGCTGTTATATGGTATTGTGTCCCTAACAGGCACATATTGGTCTAGGAATTAAGGGTTGGTGTTCTCACTCATCATTTGTAATTTGGGGAATTTATGCTTTCCAGTATCTTTGGGTCAAAAAGCCCTGTTCCTAGAGGAAAAATACTTCCAACAGTCAACACAATAAGAGTGCTACTAAATTTCGTTTGGATGACACAAGTAACTCTGGGTTCCTTGTTTCACTGTTCCAACGTTGTCAGCAGACAACGTTATACTGCCAGTGAAAACAGGCTCAGTTTTATGAGACAGGATGGTTGTATCTGCTTAATAAATGTATTCCATTGGTGCCCTGGGGTATTTCTTGATACTCACTGGCCCAGCACAGTTTCAAAGACCATGAACTGAACTGACCAGAGTCTGGAGCCCAGGGCCCCACATCCCTCAGAGGTGAAGGTCTGGGTCATCAACCAGGCCACCTAGTCTACATTGACTAGTAGAAACGCCAGTCAAAAGGGGAAGGGGAATTTATAATAGATGGTGGAAGAAGGTGAGTATCAGCGACCACTCTGGGAGCTCAAAATGACAATAAATTGGAAAACTAATTCATACATTTAACATTTGGATACCTAATTTCATTTATTGGTAGTTGAAAATAAATTAAGAATATGAAGTTATGTTTAAGTAGAGCAAATTGGATATATTTCAAAGTGGGAGGGGATTTTATGCGAATTATTTGAAGATGGTAATATAAGATTTAGGTGAGAAATTTGAGTAGATGAATGACATTTGATTTGGAAAAAGAAATTTAAAGAAGAGTTTCAAGTATTTCCTTATGGGAGCCGTTATACTTATTTGATAACTCCACCAAAGGCATCTAATGAATCAGTTTAAAACATTGGTATTCAATAAAAGTTTCAAAATCTGGGGCCTCACCATGGGTATGTAAATTATTTACACTCTCCCCTTGATGGGA
>JAQQAC010008719.1:6782035-6987075 GCA_029783875.1 Phataginus tricuspis | reverse complement strand
TTTTTTTTTTCAGGGGAATGAGGTGCATAGGTATTGAATTGGTGCCCATTTTACTTCCAACAAAATATGAACTATCTCAGGATAATTTCAGTCATATAATCACATTAATATGAATACAAATACATCACATATAGTGTTGCCTATTTTTGTACCTATTATAAATGGAATCATACAGTATTCTTTGTTATTGATTAGAATGGGATGAAATCTGGCCTCTTTTGTTCCACACAATATTCTCAGTTTTAATTCACATCACATATATCAATGGTCTGTTACTTTTTAAATTGCTGAGTCCTATTGTATGGTATATACCATAATATTTTATTCATTTTCTTGTTGGTGTTTATTTGTATTGCTTACAGTAATTAGCTAGTTTGAATCAAATGTCAAGGATATTCTGGTGCAATTATTTTTGCAGACACATGTTTGCAATTTTACTGGTTATACACCTAGGAATAGAATAACTGTATCATAGGATAGGAGTATTTTTGGTTCCAATTGTAGTGAGCGACACTGAGTGTGAGTAAAATTGTAATATTTCCAGAATATCTTGCCTGGCTTTGGTGCATTTGCATCCTCAGGGGTGGAGTGGAGAGAAGTTTATTTCCATGTCAATGTGATCACCTGGGCAACTGAGGGCGTGTTTGAACCTGAGAGGTTAAGGGGAGGGGCTTGCTTGCTTGCTTCTTCCAGAGCAGGGGAGAGAGGTGGCGCTGGACTGCAGTTTGTAAGCAATAAACGGGTTTTAAGCTTTATTTCTCCCTCTGACTGATTTCGGTTTTTAGAGGTATTTTGCCCTATAATTTCCTCTTTCCAGACTTACACTGACGGATGAAGTATTGCCTCTTTCTAGAACTAAAAGTGGTGGAGTCCCCAAGCTTAGTGTTCCTCAGCTGCTACGCAAACCTACTATGTGCACTGTTTCTATCCGGATCGCTCTGCATCATTCTCATGGGACTTGAGGAGCAGGAGATTTGATATTATAAGTTTGCTGTGACTTGAATAATAAAGACCATTATCTCTGAACCAAGAATGTCAGGCTTTCTGCCAGCATCCATCCATTGGATCCACAGCAGTATCCAATTTCTGCCACTAATTAAATAAAATTCATAATTTATTTAGCTTGTATGGAAGATAGAATCAAATCTCAGCCCTGGACAACATGGAGCCACTTTGTGAAATTTCAAATCTAAACTTCTGTCTAATTTCCAGAATAAATAAAGAATGTAGTTATTACCTTTCTAAGATATTTATCTGAACAACTAGAATCTCCCTGGATACCTTCCTTCTGTAGCTATTATTTGTTGTGTACATCTCAGCAATAGAACAGAACTTTATGACAACTATTTTCTGTGTGGGAAGGCAATTCAACAGACTACCAGTAGCCTAAATATATACCTTAGAGGATACTTTGAAGTTGAGGCTAAGTTGATAAGGCATTTAGTATCTCTTCGACTTACTTTGTCATGTAACATTACTTATCTTTTAGTGGCTTATCTTTCTTTTCCTTAAAGAGTCATGCAAGTGACTAATATGTAAGCAAATCTATTGAGTTTCTTAAAATGCCTATAATGATGGCCTCATATAGGTTTTATGCATGTAACTCCAGGTTATTTTGTGATAGTATGTTTAGCTAATCATAACCCTGTGACATGGAGTATGGCTGAAGGTGGAAATCTTAAGTGATGCTTCAATAATGTCTATAAATATTAAGCATGATATGACAGGAAAATGAAAAGGCAGGAAAATGGTTTCTTCCTTTGGTGCTTAAAATATGGCATGGCTAGTAGCATTCTGAATGCAGACAAAAGTTAGTAAAAAATTTAAGACAAAATTATCACAGCAAAAGAGTTGAGGTAGAGGAGTATATAAAAAAATTGCATTAGGTTCTATAAGACAGCCACTTTTCACTAAAAAAATTAAATATTTTAATATATTGTTTAAGATAATTTCTTAAAATAAAATGAAAATATTTTAAGAAATTAAATATTATACATTAATTATTGAGATGAGATTTTAACTCAAAATTACTTTGGTAAGGAAATAACATTATTTTGAATACCAACTAAAAGTGAACATTTTTCAATTAATTCCAAATAAATTGACCCCCTTTTAAAAATATACTTCTTTTATTTTTCAACTAATAAACCTATAGAAAATTAAATTAACTTTTTAAAGATTAGAAGTAAATTTTTCTTTGTGTTTGAGTAGTTTTCTTTATCAGATAGTCTACAAATAGGATGGGATGCATGCCCATTATCATCAGGGATTTATCATTCAGAAGGAACTCCATCAGAACAAGAGCTCTACCATTACTTTGCATTAGGATGCCCTGATGCTTATGTATGGCTGTATGAAACTTCAAAATAAAGGATAATAGCATTTTCTTTTCTCATAGTTTCTCCAGTATATTTTATATACTTAGTTCACAGTGACTTTGAAGGCATAAATATTCTAGAAAGAAATCAATGTACAGATTTTTCTATAAACAGAGGTTCTATGTGACTTGAAAAGTCCCATAAAACAAAGTCTGTGAGGATCCTTACCTGTACCCCAAGCTTTTGTTCAATTTGCATACCAAATGCAAATATCGTTTTTACCTATTTACATAGCTTATAATAACTTCTTTCAAAAATAAGATTTATAATAATCAGCATTACTTCTAGGTCATGTATACTTTATATCAATCAGGCAAAAGCAGAGGAACATGGACTGACTACACTGACCTTGCTTACTTACCTAGTGGGCTTTCCATAGTCCTTAGCTGGCTTAGAAAATATGGGAAAAAAATAGAAATGAAAATCATCTTTCACCAGGTGCTCTTATGTGCTATGAGGTCCATAAATCACAGCTAGTAAAATTCTTTTGACCTGTGTTCATTTCAGTGGCCATGAATTAACTGACTTTTGGTAAGAGCACATAGGAGCCCTAACATCAGTACCAGCACATGGGAATTACAGATGCACACAAATATTACAGAAAGATCTAGGTTTCAGGATTTAGGAATTTTAGAATTTTATTAACAAAGTGCATAGTTTCAAGCAACTTTTTAGCCAGCAAACTCCACTAGCAGGTGTTTTATGGTAGACAGAAAAAGAGGACCAATTCAGATTTATATCGTTAAGTTCTGTCTTTGTAAAGAAATAGAATTGCTACTGGCATGTAATGGGTGCTTAATAAATATGTTTAATCAGTAAGTAAAAATTATATTAGGAAGATCACATTATGACCTACTTAACCATGGCCCCACCACCACTACCTTCATTGCCTATTGCTTTGAAACAAACTCTGACTTCTCCAACACCTTTGGTGAAATCAAGGCTTTGTAGAAGTCAAGGGAAATGGGGAAAAGCAACCTCATTCACTGGCTTTCCTACCCTTTAACACAAGGGACATAAATTGTAATCTAAAGAATGCCTCTGTGCTGTTCTTCGGGGCAATGAGTGAAACTTTTCCCTGAGGAATTATCTGGTGAGGGGAAGTCATTGTGGATTTTTAGTTTAGTTTAGTTTTGTATGGCTTTCCAACCAAGAATTATCCAATTCTCATGAACTTAGCAATAAGAGAGTAAGAAGGCAAATTCAGGGAGGATGAATGTTATATAAAGGGGACAAAATGCTAGTATTCAGAAAATATATTGAAAAACTTATAAAGTAGGCAACACTATATAAAAGTGGGCTGGAGACTTGAATAGCAACATTAAAAAAGAAGACACCTAGTGTTGAATATCTATTTATCATCTATCTATCTGTCTATCTATCTATCATCTATCATCTGTCATCTATCTATCTGCAAGCTCATTTAGAGAATAAGCCAGAACTATAGTGGAATTTGAATATACTTTCACCAGAATGGCTGAAGTTAACAAGACCAACAATACCAAATGTTAGCATGGATGAGGAGTAACTTGAACTCTCTAACCTACTGGTGGTAATGTACATTTTGAAAAACTGGATGGTACCAACTGAATTGGATATATTCATAACCTAGAATTTAGTGATTTTTTATCATAAGTGTATAATTAATAGAAATTTATGAAATGTGTACTGAAGGACATCTTAATAAGCCCAAACCAGAAACAACCAGATGTCAGTGAAGGGTAGAATGAATAAATAGTCTTGGGTTTATATCTACAATAGAATGCCTACAGCAATGAAACTAATATGCTAAAAATCACACATCAGCAGAGAGAACCTCAAACATAGCACTGAGGGAATGAAGCCAAGCATGTAAGAGTATGTCCTGGTTTACTTCATTTACAGAAAGTTTTAAACCTACTGAAGTTAATCTATGGGGTGTTAAATATTAGGGTAATGATGACCTTTTGGATAGAGGATGAGGGTGTGATTGAAAAGGTGTTATAAACTTGTCAAGTCAACATTTGCTAAGTGGAGCACAGAGTGCCAGAGGGTGAGCCGCGGCTCAACAACAGAATAAGAGAAACTGAAATAGGATTTACTTCTTACAGATCCTGCAGGAAGTGTCTGGCACTCCTTGAGAGGCCACATGGGGAGGTTAAGGCAGAGTGCAGACACACACACAGAGAAGGAGAGTCAAGATCAGGGACATGGGCTTTTATTAATGTCCTGGGTGGAGTGCTTTGTGGTTTCCAGGCTGAAGTCTGATTGGTCAATTCAAACTGAAAAGGCAGTGTTTTGGTAAGCCCCCGGGGGTCTTATCTGATGGGCACTTAGGGGGAGGAACTGGGAGGCAGAGGAGGCTATTCATGGCAAGGCTTCGGGGAGGTCATATCAGGAACTTAATATTACCTTGTGAGTTATGGGCTGCTCTCTAGGGCAGGTGCTTGCGTGAGGGGCTGGTGTCTGCTTAAGGTCACTGCAGGCTGCATGGCCCGACGAAATGGATATGGAGGCAGCAGTGTCATGGGGAGGCTTAGATACACTCTCAAAAGAGGGTGACAGGAATGGCTTCTGTGGCGCTGGTAATGTTATTCTTGATTGGGGGGCAGTATGTCGATAACTATGTTCAGTTTGATTTGTGTGTTTTTCTGTACATATTTTATAATTTGATTTTTTTTAATTCACATAACTTTCCAAAATAAGAGTTATTCAAAGCATAATCCTATTTTTTCACTATGTATAATATAAAATGAATTTTAAGTGGCCATTGCCAGGTTGGTCCAAACTGGATTCATTTTTTTCTGTTTTTGTTTTTCATCGGTCATGGATGACCCATTCATGTTTTAACGAATCTCTTCAACCTTTGTTTATTGAATAACATGCTGAGATTGGAGGCAGAATCTCTTTTTCCACAGACAAAGAATTGATGTTCTCTGAATATTTCTAATGATCTACAAAGAAGCATGAAACTTAAAATAATCTATGACATTTGATACAAGTGGAGGGTATCCTAAGTCTTTTTATTTTCCCTTTTCAAAGTAAGCCCAGGCTTTGAAATAAGTACACAGCTTTGTTTGGGTCTGTCAGCAAGAGAGAAGGATGAACTATGCCTGGAACAGCATTGTGTTACTGACTTGAAATGAATCCCTTCGTGTTTTCCTGGTCATCTCAATGAGTTCTAGGCAGGACAGTTCTAAGAGTTGTATGAATAACACATACAATCAGTCTGGCTGGGTGTCTAAGTCAGATAAACTAGAATAAACGCTCAGCAGGATGCTGTTTATGTCCTTAAGATCAGAAAGGCAGCCTTAAATTTAGAGAGATGCAGCCTTCTTCCTGGCTTTACCACATGTACCCTCAGCCTGAACTCACCTGCAGTGGTCTGTAACCACAGACCTTGCAGGATATTTACCCCCAAAATATATTCAGAGATGGGAGAAATGTACACAGTACTCCTTTGGGGGTAAATGGCCTATATCCAGTGGGATTTGGCTTTTTCCACTAATTGCCTTACCCCCATAGCCACCTAAAGGGGTCCCAGGAAAAGGCTCAGGTTGCCATAAATCAGAGAACACTCAGTTCCTGTGTTCACCAGCACCAGGACATATTGTATATTTACAGGGGACCAATGACTTGCTAATTCTTCATGTGGCCTCTGGTCCCCATCACATCCCCCAAGGTGGGAGCCTTAACCTGCCCCCCCAGTCAAACCTTGATGTCTGCTTATCCTCCTGTCACAGTGAGGGCCCAGACAGAGCCTGAGTACTGTCCCTCAGGAAGTCTGGTAGGGACACAGGCTAGACACTGGGCTTTGCCTCTGGCTTCTGGGTCCTGGACCTCAGCAGCTGGAACTGCTGCTCTGGCTTTAATTGGTGCGACAGTTCTAACAAGATCCTACTGGGCTGCCCATCAAGTTTTCCTTTCACTACCTCAGCCTTTATCAAATCAACCCACATCTGGGTCCTTGAGACCTTCACGGGGCCCTTTGCCCCTCTCCTTTCAGTTGTAGCCCAAACTTCCTTTCATGTTCTTACTGTTTCAACCTCCCCCAGATCTGCTAAAGTACAAGTAGCTTCACTTATGGGTTGCCCTATATAGGAGACAAGAAGAGTCACTTGGGACCCAAAGAGAGACGGGGGAGCTTATGGAGCACCAGATTTCTCATTCCTATGGTGAATAACTTTTCATTGGGGCCCTGGGGGTCCATATTATAGATTATATTTTTCATGCCCACCTCCCATAACACCTGCTGGAGCTCTGCATACATTTTCCAGCTAGTGAATAAGTATAGTAAATCACCCTGATTAGGCCAAACTGCCCTGATGGGTGCTGTCAGCCAATCCAGAAGCACCTAATTCCCTGAGGTGTGATGGGAACTTTGCAACGCTGCTTGAGGGAAGGGTGAATCACCAGGGAACCCAGCCTATCCATTTCAGAACCCTACATAAAATGTTTTCCAACCCCCATATTCCAAATTCGCAAAAGCCATGCAAGTAGAGGTTCTGACGGCTTCTGCTGATACTGAACACTCATGCCCACCAGCTCATCCTGGTATAGGGGTGGAGCATGGAGTGGGCCACAATGTGTGGGGGGGGCAGCTCCTGCCCATGAGGAGCTTGCCTTTGTTGCATTTTTATTTTTTTAATTACAACTGGGCTGGCCTTTGATATGGGAGAGGCTGGTGCCTTGGGTGGTTGGTGGTCTCAACAACAGATCAGCGCTTGACCCCACTCTCTCATCCTCTCCTGGCACGTCCTTTACCATCTCTGGGGCTGAAGGCACCAGAATTCCCTCCCCCTCCCCTGTGGCCTCCTGCAACGCAGATTCTCCCGCTGCCTCCCCCCTTGTTGTTGATGTGTCTTCCAGGAGTGCAACCTGTCTTCTCAATAACTGTCTCTCTTTCTTAAGGGCATCCCATAGGTCATTGCCCAGCTCCTCCAAGAGATGCTAAAGTGTGTCTCTCTCCTGCCAAAATCTCTCTCTCTCTCTCTTTGATAACCCTTTCCACTATGTTGAAAAACAAATATCCCACAAACCCGGCTGCTACATGATCACTCAAGGCCTCTAATCAGTCTTGTATCTGATGGAGGGTTAATTCCACAGCTTCCAATGTCTCCACTGTTCTGCAGGTCTTGGAAGGCTCCACCACTCTAAGAGGTGCTTTACCCTAGACCAACATCCCTCTAGAAGCTCCCCAATTGGAAGTCCCACAATAGGGGGCTCCCAGGTGAAGCCCTACCCTCCACCACTGCGGCCACTGGGGCCTCCCCACCATCCACAGAGGGGCTTCCAGGTATCTCCCTGCCATCTCTAGAGGCAGCCCACCCAAGGGTCCCACCCAGGAAGACAGATTTCGGGTTCATAGGTCCTGCTGACTACCGCCAGATGTAACTTTAGGGGAAAAATATGTTCCCAGCATGGGGCAAATTACCTTTGAAACCAAAATCAGTTAAAGGGAGAAATAAAGTGGGAGAAACCCATTTATTACTCAGAAGCAGTTGTCTTCTGTTCGTCCATATCTCTCGTGACCCAGCTGCAAAAAAGGACTCCACCCAACCTCAAGTCCACTATGCTCTCACTTCCCCATGTAATCACCCATTGATATGGAGATGCACTAAGGCCAGACAGGAGATTCTGGAAATATTGCAAGTTTATCCACACTACCTAAATGACATGATCTATGATTCAGTGAGTTCTTAGAATACAAAGAAGAATTGATCTAGATAAGTGCAAGCAAAAAGCCCCCAAATGAAGAGATCCTATCCAGCAAGATTCTGTTTGCAAGAGTACCTGTGGAATCTGACATCACTTTAAAAATGACTTTCTTATGGAAAAACTGTTTTTATATGTTACACTGGAATAAAGAATTTAAAGCAAATTGTATATAAACTAATATAAGATGATTATGTCTGGTGTTGAACTCAAGGAAGAACCATAATCCTCTGAATGATTGACTTAATGATTGTCCTTAGTGTACATAGCAAGCTTTTGTATGTAAGACTGTGTCAGGCTCATTAGTTTTATTGAAATGCCATCAAGTTACAAGTTAGCTATAAGTATCAGGTGCTTCTGATGAACTGAAAATGTATATGACCTGTGGGAAACTTCATCTATCATGTAGATGATTATATATAGATACAATTATAGGAAGAGGATTTTTCCCTTTGACATGAATATTATTTCCATATATTGCATGCATGAGAGCTTTCTTATATTTCCAGCAAGTAATGCACTTGCTTTAATTCTTAAGCATAAGTGAGCATGATATGAAAATATATGCTTAATTACGTGTGAAGAATGCATTTAAAGCTATTTTAAATGTTTTTATTTCTAAGACACTGCTTATTAATAAATTAGTTATTATACTTATTTTTCTAATATGGTGGTAAAGGTATTTTCAAAAATTTGCAGATACTTTATATTTTCAAAATTGTATGAGAGAGAACATTATATAACTTCACTGTTGTTCTTTAATGCAATATTGTAAAACTCTGAAGTTAAAAAAATAAGAGCAACACTGTTTTGCAGTGTTCTACATTCTAAGTAGAAGCATTTTATAATACTTATAAAATGGGTATCTGTACATAAGTTTCATCTGAATGTCCAAGGACAGTGGCTGGAAAATTTCCATTTATGCCTGACTTTCAAGGTATGCAAAGAAAATTTGCAATATAAATAAAGCTATTTCCAAACCCTTTAATACAGAACTTGATTTTAAAAAGAGGGTTTAAAAGTGTTTAGTGAATGAAGTAAATACTTTCGTGATACATGTCGATCAAGCTTAAAAAGATAATGGAATTTTGAGTATAGAATATAAAAGTTTTCTTTTGTGTACTAAATTAATGGCCTGACTAGTATTGTATATCAGGTAATGTTATACTGCTGTGTGAACTAGAGCATATATTAGCATTTTGTTTTTAGCACAAAATGGAAGTAATGTTTATGGATTATGCACTTTTTTCCATTAATATATTTAATGCCTTCTATGTGCTTTGTGCTGTGGATGGATATATAGATAAGTTAGAGCCTCTGCCATAAAATACTATATTCCGAGGAAGCAGACAATGAAAAATTGTTTTAAAATCTCAAGTACAGCTGGGTAGAAATAAAGACATGGGCAAAGTAAACCCAAGTTTTAAAGAACTAACTTGTACACTAATTCATTGAATCATTACAATTACGCAATTTGCTAATTATTATTTCAGTTTTTACAGATTGGAAAAGTGGAGTTTTCAGTCTTAAAAGAAATTTAAAAACTACCTCAAGGCTCATGTCTAGTATATTTTAATTTGGGTGAAATTAAGCAACAAGAATAGACTAAACATTCTGCCAAATCGTCCAGATCCATGCCATTTGATTAACTTTATGATATGTTGGTATTGTTCCCCTGCAGATGAACAGTTTAAGGTCATTTGCAAAAATAATAATTTTTTAAGTGTTGGAAGATGCTATGCATGCGTCATAGTTGCTCTTGACAAAATATTATTTCCAAGAAGTGGATAAGCTATTAGTGTAAAACAAATAAATGGAATAGAATTGTAAGCATATATAGGACCCATAATAAATATGAATGCATGCATCATTTATCCTATCAAATGTGAGTCCCCATTACTACACATGTTTGTAGAATCAGTTATGTTTACCAGGACGATTTTGAGAAGTACTGAAGTATGTGGAGCCACTGATAATTCACCTTGAATGAGTCCCCTCCATTTTCTTGAAAACTCTTATATGAGTAAAGCAAGATTAAAATGAACATTCAGGGGATATTTTTAAGAGAAAAAGTAAATAACATAGATAAACTTTCAAGAATGTTTGGAAAAACCAGGAAGGTTTTCCAGATTTTCTTGTATAGGGAAAGGGTGGGGGAGTGGGATTTAAAGAATGAGGCATTCCACTAATTCTGGAGAACATTGTTAATTGGCTATTGCCTAAAATTTTCCATCCTGAGATCCAAACCCACAATTTTTAGAGCATTTGTGTGATACCAAGTGCCTTTGGAATTAATAAAGATGAGATTATATTTGGTAAGTTTTAGGGAAAAGATATTCTTACTGCCTTTTAATTATTCTGAAAAATAGAGTATTCATGATAGCAGTTAAAATTTCCATATTCTTTCTATAACGCTAACACAAAGACTTCTACTCTTACTTGATTACGACATTGGACACTGAGATTAAAAATTACAAATAGTAGATTCTTACTGTGGTCTTGTAGCTAGAAAATAATTACTTTTAATGTCTACACAATCTTTTCTATAATCTAACATAACCTAAATTTGATGGGAGGATGATGAATATGAATAACAGGGCCCCATTTATGGGTCAAACATGCATAACTTTTTGAAAAAATTATCTATGAGGAAATGAAAGCTAAAGAAATAATTCACCAAGAAAAATTAGTCCATTTTCTCCAGGTTTATAATTTGCATTACATTGCCATCTAGTGGCTAAAACTGGTATTAAAAATAAAAGAACCCATTGGTATATCGCAAAGCCTGTTATAATCCGACACGTATTTATTACAAGGGAAAGAAATATAATATATGATATTATTTTAAGCCCAGGATCCCCAAATCACATTTCAATATTTGAAGGAAGAAGAAACCTTAGGCACAAACACAGTTGAGCTACAAGCAATGACCCCAATCAGTTGATCAAATATTTCATATTTGCTGATTCTCTCTCTCTGTGCTGAATGCTCAGTGTTCATTCACAAGCTGGCTTCCTGTGCTTAGAAACACGGCTAGATCCAGGCCAGGCCTGCTTAGACTGAATTAGAGAACATTTAGACAAGGTGACTCTTCTTTAAGGCTTTATAGTTCATCTAACTCCATGGAAGCCTCACGTCTGGCAAAAAAAACCAAAACAATAAAAAAATTGTTTACATTGGACTTTTCCAATTTATTGAGCAGTTTGCATAAGAACACAAACCTTGTTGGATATGTTGAAAAGATATTGTTATTAGAGTTAAACTTAGAATAATCTCCATTCTAGAAAATAAGCCATTCTGATTATCAAATTTCATTTTACTCACATTCAATTTATTGTTTTAATAAATAAAATTTCATATCAAGTTTGTGAGAAGTCAAACACTTCTAAGCATGGTAATTTTTCTAATTTTGGTTGGATATGAAAAGTTGAATTTATAAAGTAAATTTTTACTATTAGCAACACATTTGTACTTTCTGAAATTTGCATTGAAAGTTTAAGCTTAATTAATATTTTCAAATATTAATAGTGGTAGCATAATTCCATCATATCTCCTTATTTATGAAAAAAATGAGTCACAGAGAGAGGAAGGAAGGCTGGTATACATCACGAACTGAGAAATTTAGGAGTATTCTGGGAAAACTAGGATGCAAGGTCATCCTAACAATGGCTCACACTGACACGTCTCTGAATATTTTTTCACCTTATATACAAGTTGGTTCTTTGAAACTGTTAAGAAGTATTATCTAGTGCTATATCAAACTAAACAGTATGGTCTATAGTTTTCTGCACAGTAATGTAATTTCATCTAGAATAAATGTATTTTTGGATTTATTGATAGATGGTTCATTTACTGACTTGGCTGGCTATCAGTAGTAATCATTTTCAGTCCTGTGAAATTACTGAGAGTAGACGATTTTACTCTTGAATATTCAAGCTGGCGTTTTTAGTAACAACCAGCACATTTCAACTATCATGAATGAGGCGTGTGTATTTGAATTATCAGGTATGGCTGTTGGGACAGAGAATCTTTTACATTTCTCTGTTTTGTCGTTGTTTGCTTTGTTATTGGTTAAACTAGTGTAGTTAGGTATCACATGTGGTCTGGACCAGGAAGAAGACAACATAAAATCTGGCGGTGAGGAGAGATATTATTTCCAGGGCTTGAGTCTTTAAGGATGTGATTTCTTTTGTCTTTCTCAGAACTAGGTGAATTTTACCCTGCTTGGTAATTCCATGAGGCAATTGCAGCCTCTTGGTGATTTCAGAAGCTCAAGGACCTCTAAATCCTTTAAAATTTTTTCTGATTTGGTCTTATTTGTTTGGTCAAGAAGTCCCTCCAGGATCTATTTAATGAAGACAATTGGAAGGAATAGGACTAAGTATGCCTCACGTCCCAGTTAGGTAGGGTTAAGTCATTGGACGCTTTCTTTTTAGATCATGCTAAGAAAGAAAGCAGAAGAAAATTTTATTTGTGAGGAGAAAGTTAAGTTGCTCATTTATTACTATTTCATGTGAGAATAAGTAATGGAACTTTCTTAGTTAAAATTCATATGGATATTTACTCTTCTGGAATATTGGTGATGCAATTTAACCTTCAACTTAAAATTTTTGTTGGGATTGAAATAGCTTCACAATGGTTAGTCCACGGCTTTCAGGAAAAGTCACCGTGTGCTTTAAGTAGGATTATTTAATCAGCTTTTGAGTCGGCTTACTCTTTATTAGCCCCAATTACCTTTATGAAGTTTGGTAAGCAGAACCATCGATACCAAACTCCATTAGTGTTTTCATTTAAATTTTGAATAACATTAGTTATACTGGCTTTTTTCAGGTCATATACATTTTAGCCTTTCTGTTATTTTTCTTTATTAATACTAAAGTGGGAATGAAACAAAACAAAATCTTTGTTTTACATGAAGCAATAGCTGATTTACATACTTATGCTTGTCATTTCTTAAGTAAATATGTGGTTCTAGGATTAGAGTTTTTTCAGATACTTAAAAGTAATCAGAACTTCTGAAATGATAAACTAAAAATATATTCAAAATAAAACACTGTGAAGAGGGGTCTTTGGGGCATTCATATTCAGAGGTGTGAGATTCGATCGCTAGATGGTGCAGCAAATCCAATATCTGCAATTAGAAGGCCTCAAGATCTGCTCATACCTTGTGGGAGTTCAGGCATTTTATTTCTTTGAGTCAACTTTACCTAGTTATTTCATAAAACATTTAATTCCATCTTTTAACCGCTTCTGGTTATATTTTCCATAATTTTTACTCTTACGTAGGATGTTTTGATTTATATGCCCACACGATTTAAAATGAAAGAATGGAAAGAATAGATATTTTATTCACATTTCAATTTATAAGATCCTCTCACTTATCACCTCTTTTTTTTGGTGGGAGACGAGTATAAGATTCCATTGATGAAACAAATATTTGTAAAAAGCATACACAATATTTTTAGGTTTGTTAGTCTTCATAATTTTGAGCGATTCTCAATTTGTTGCTTCAAGTGAATAATAAATTGCAAACACAGGTATAAAAACAGCAAGCATACTACTTTGCCATGTTACAGACTTTAAAAACACAGAATCAAATTTACAATAGCTATTTGTGTGAGCTAATGAAGACCATCTAGATCATTAGTTTCTACATATTTTATATATGTACACATTTCAGTCAGTCAATGGTCAACATTGACCACGTGTCCAATATAATATAATGTCATTCTTTACAGCACAAGTATTACTAGTTTTGATTCAATTAAGCCACTAAACACATTTAGTCAAAGCAGAATTTTTCAACTAGTTTAACAGAAGTCTGATTTTTACAAAACCAGATTCACAAAAAAGACAGATCAAATCTCTTCCAAATTATGAGTGCTAGGTCTAAGTGGTCAGTAGTTCTGCTGAATTGAAATTTTTTTTTTTAATTTGGACATAACCTTTAACTTTATGTGAGAACAAGCAGTGGGAAGAGCAGTAGAAATTGCAATAATTTTCTCTGAAAACTCTCTTTGGCCATGCAAATGTACAAGCATCAGATTTTCCATCAAACCAATTGGCTGCCCTCTGTGTCAATGTCAGGGAACTGAAAATATAGTTTGTTCTATTGGTCGTTTTGTAGAAGGAGCTAAATGAGTGACTTACACTAATACAGGAATCCCTTCTCAATGGCTTTGCTATTTTGTGTGCTGACACAACAGAGATAATACATGCTTCATGTTTACATTTCAGATACCTCTAGGGACAGTTTTAAAAATTGTTGAATTTCATAAACTTACTAAAATATGATTTCAAGATTTGAGAAAATTTGGGGAACACTGACTGGGTTATGTTTAGTCTTTAGAAAAGATTTAATTCAATTAAACAGCAATACTTGGTATAATGTAGAGAGAATAAGAGTCACTAAAATTTTCAGTTTTTGGCTTTTTGAGTAAGATTTAGCCCAAACCACAGGGGGCAAACTACATAATTAGACAATGAGTCATGAGTTCCAATTCTGTCCTCAGCCAATGCTAATCACACGAATATGAAACAGAGTTCATGATTATTGAAACACACGTTTCATGACATGAGATTGAAAAAGACTCTGAATCCACAGATTTTTCTTTTTCTTTTACTTTTGTCCAAATTATATTTGGAATAACCTTGCTTAGGAAGTTTTGTTGACACACACACTACAAAGAAAATATATTTCCAGCAGTTGTGGAATCATTGGTCAGTCAGACAAAATGATGACAGAATATAGGTGAAAACACTTTTCCAGTGTCAAAGCTTAAAAAATAGAAGCTGCTATTATGTTGACATCTGTATTTCCTCATCGCAGTCCACTTAAAGACTGTAATTCCGAAGTCAGTTCTTTATCAAAGAAATAGTAATATCATTCTACCTGGCGGGAGTCAGGGAGCTGAGTGATATTTAAGTTTAATTCTCTCTCTCTCTCTCTCTATATATATATATATATATATATTGCTTTTGTTTTCTGGGCTATGTTCATAATTAGTCTTTATTTTAATTTTTCATGTTCATCTGTAAATGACGGCGTATTATTTGTGAAGGATCAAAGTCTTGCAACTCAGTCTGTGGTGAAGCCATATTACTTTATTCATTGAAAAAAATCCAGGAAGTCGCTCTATTTAGGTCTTTTTCAGGACATGGTCCCGAGCTGTGTGGACAGAAATTGTCCTTCCAGCCTTCCTGTCATGACACACATGAGTTCCAGTTTTAGCTAGAAGACAATTAACAATTTTAGAGGTTGAACAATAGCCCTTAAGAGATACTTTTAAGGATCCTGCAAATATCAGTTTGCTATGAAGGAAGAAGAAAATGGGCTTTATCTTGGAATCTTCCCTCCAAAGATAGCTGAAGAGAGCTCTGTTGTGTTAAAGAAAAGCCATGAATTTCGCTTTTATTGTGAGTTGAACGAGAAAGCAAAAAACCTATCAATCATGAAAAGATGAGTCCAGACAAATCACAAGGTAAAAATGCAAACTAAAATCCTTCAGCTAAAGATTTCATCAGGTCGGGGGAGTGCAAATGGTACGAGGTCTTTCAGGAAGTACTGGAAGCCACTATCATTCGTTGCTTCTGTCTCCTTTCTTCTATGTAAATTTGGAAAGATTTTCATTTGGCCCAAATTATTTCAGTTGGATTATGTTTATTCATGTAAGCGGCTCATTAACCTACAGCAAAATTCACAATTCACCATTCTTCCAAATATGAGATTTAATTACGTTTTCAATTTTGGGGGATGTATCATATGTGAGTTTTAAGCAGTTAAATACACTCAAGTCTCAGATTCATACAACTTATCTGTGTATCAATCTTCTTATTTCCTCAGAAATAGAAATGATCATAATACTTCATATTGAGTGTTTACAATTGACTATATCCTATGAAGAACAGAAACATATGTGAGTGAGGAACAGGTAATTGGTATTTTAAAACTAACTGGAAAACACCCAGTTATCTGACTGTTAAATAAGTCAAGATAATTGTATTCACTTGTCCATGAGAAGTAGTTAGGAAGCTTAATTAGCAAACGTCCCAACTAATTGTCAGATTGTTAAATTGTACATAATCTTACAAAATCTGGATTTTCATATACACCTTTCCTCCTCACATTTTGAAATAAGAAAAATACCAGTGAATGAGGTAGAGGAGAGGGTTCAGTTACTTTTGCTGTCGTTGAATCCGCTAACCATTGGGTACAAAATATGTAGACTTGGGCTCCAGACTGTGTACCTACTCTTTGAATTCTCCCTGATAATATGGTGGAATAAAGAGCAATAACCTTCTAACACTTTAGAATCCCAAGATTCACACCCAAGTAATGAGAGTCCTTAAGTAATGCGAAATACCAGTGTTGAGGGCAGAAAAACTGGACAGTTGAATGAAGGTTAAAAGATTTACACTTTCAGTTTCTTTAGGGATGCTAATAAAAGAAGGTGCATGGAATTTAAAGTTTGATAAGTGTATTAAAAATCTTTGCTTTTCAGCTTCAAAGTGCAGGTTTTTCTTCCCTTTTTTCTCCCTCCTCTCTCTCTCTTTCTTCCTCCTCCCCTCCCTTTCTTCTTTCCTATTTATTTCTGCCATTTTTTCTCAGGAGCTCCTATAAGTTCAAACCTTGACCACTAGACCCGATTTGAGGAGGAAAATACAGATGCAGCTTTAGTGTAAATTTATTTTACTGTTTTAGACAAATGGGGGAAACTTTATTTTAAAACATTACACTGAAACTGTATCTTTTAACCTGACCCTGACCTTCGAATGGGCGCTGAGCTGCGCTGTGGTCCCTCAGAGTGACATCTGCCTGTCCCTCACTCACCTGAACCACTTTTTGGGGTTTCTGCATTGCTCGATATTTGCTTGCCGAATTCCAGATTAATATTTATTTTCTTCTAGTTAAACCCTCTTTAAAGTTAACTGAAACAATTTTGGCTTTGTTATTTTATGAAACTGTTTTTACATAAAGTGTTGATGTTGATTTATTAATTTTAGTACAAGTTTGGTGCTTATGAAAGGATTAAAATTCACCTCTAAACCTCTTCAGGTGAGGGCTAATAGTGCACTCCTCTGTAAAATTTGTAAAAATAATATACTGCTCTCCTTGTCTCACAGTTTTATTGTGATGATTCATGTCGAATTGCTTTATCAACTGCAATTTGGTATGAAAGGAAATTACTGTTTCGCTGACATTGATTGGGGTCGGATTTAGTGAGATAGCTTGTTGTTTCAGTTATTTTATTTTGCATCTCTGGCGGCCATATGTCACTAGCTAGCCCCAAGCAGACTTACAAAGGATCACCCAGTCAGGAAAAAAAAAAAATATATATATATATATATATATATATATAACTGGAAGAGTTTCATCAAACATCTTTGCCCTATCCCCTTATTATACAGACAAAGAGGCCTCCCAAAAGTGACTTTCCCATTGAGTAGCACAACTGGAATTTTTCCTTTTCAGGAAAAATTGTCAGAGGGAGGAGGTAGAATCACAAGCCTGAAACGCCACCCCACCCAGAGGCACTGTGTCCTCACTGGTAGAGTAAGAATGACAAATCTTACCACCTAAATCTGTGGTTTGAATCAGGTGAGAGAAATGAAAAATTTAAAGATTAACTGAAGGTAAGCTCTCAGCAAATCAATTCTCATTCCCTCTCTCCGGTCTTCTTTTTCCTTCAGACAAATTAGAATGATGATTATTGTTTTGTACATGGCCCATAATTCACACGTAAAATGAGCCACATTGTTTTCTACTTTGCAAATAAGTGAGGATTCAGGAAACTGCCTTGAAGCCTGGCCTGAACACATTGGATGGACAACTTTTGATAGGGTATTTCTTTGCATATTACATGAATGGGCCCTACTGTAGCCTCCTATTAAACAGAATTACCAAAAAATAACAATTTGATGTGAAAGTCAGTTGTTCAAAGAATTCCCCCCTACCAGTAACTCGATTTTTACTGAACCCCTAAGTATTTATTTCTGTAAGATATGACACTTTATTTTATAAAACTACCCTTAGCTTAAAAGAAATCATTTCATGCATGTACCTTTCCAGGGCTGTATGCATTTTTGAATAAGACAATAAACTTGCTATCTATTTAAGGAACAGAGTCATAGCCACTCCAATGACTTTCTGACTATAAATTAGAAAACAATATTCTTTCTGTAATAATTACAAGTTGGGAGCAGGTAAGGAAATGGTTGTTGGCTTTCATTAGTATTCTAGTGTTCTGCTTCAGTCAGATTTATAAAGTGTGACCTAGAGCATCTAACTCCATCATTTTACAACCATTCTTGAGGCTGTCAAATGCATGGGCATGGTTTAGAAGCCTCAGAACACTGAGATCTTTATTGTCTTATTGTGGAGAAGAGCCAATTAAATGACCAAATAAACTTATATGAGCTCAAAAACAAAAAAAATCCTGACATGAACATTTAGACACTCCTTTTTTTTTGTTATTCCATCCCAGAGAGTGAAAAAAGTGAAGAAAAAAGGGGACATATCTAGGGTTGATATTAGTGAACAATGGAATTATATGATTCAGATTATAATCAGGAGAATATAGTATTTTATAAATTAATCTCTAATTTACAGTCATCCTTCATCAAATAAATCCTCCCATGTGCTTGCCTATATACAGACTTCACTCTAAGGAAATTTCCATGCCAGAAACATACAGTACAAGCAACCGAAGGAAACAGCAAACTTATTCTCCTATTTTCTTGAATCTCTTTTTTTAGCCTTGACCTTGTTTAGTTGAGAGCTCCCACTTCATACTATATAGAGAAAAATTGAAAGACCCTTTTCACTGACCCTAAAATAATGGCTTACCACAGTCAGAAGGCTCATATTTGGCAGCATTAAATACCATTTTTAGCCCCACGAGTTCAATAGAATACTAAGGTTATTCTGCGATGATGGAGCTCACGAAGTAAGGATTACTCATGGTCAGAAATCATTCCCCGTCGTCAAAACAGAGTAGTAAGCCGGAGCTATGTCCAATTTTATTCACTCTTTTTATATATCTGAATGAGACACATGGAAAACACAACAGTAGAGTAAACTTACAGTTGCTTTAGAAACTTTTACAACTGTAATTTATAGAAGTCATCCAAAGATATTAAAAAAGTTGTTTAGGAAAGACCAAGTCCTGTGTCAATGAGCTTGAGATGCTCCAGCTGGTATATATCAACGATAATGTGGAAGGCTTTCTAGAGTTAGTACAGTCACTGCTTTCACTTTTAATTCAAAGGTATAATTGCTAAAGCACTGGTTTATATAATTAGAACGATTTTCATGGTCCAATGAGTAAAATTACCTAATTATTTAGGTAATAAATTATTAACAATAATTGAATATTGAATATTTGCCTTCTGATCCTCAAAAAAATTCAACATTATATGTATTATTATTATTAAACCTATATGACAAGACAAATTGTATTTGTCAAATAAGTAGTGACTGGATTAAATGATGGAAGGAGTGAAAGATTGTGTAAATATGTTCAATTTGGAATAAACTGTAAATTGCACTAGTAACATTGTTCACATGTCATTGCCATCAACTACACTTTAAATAGGATGAAAATAAAACATCATTAATTTGACTAAACCCAATATATTTTATTTCTTCATAGAAATGAAATGAAATTACCCATTATAATGACCTTTATTTTTACTCAATTTGCTAAAAAACAATCATATAAGTGACTGAATAATTAAAATATTTAGTTGCTGAGTTAATATGGTAGGGTATTTCTTAATTAAGCTTTTTTCTTTCCTTCTTTCACAGAAACCTTGCATAACAACCAACTAAGCTAAAGCAATGGTCCTCTCCAATAGCAAAGTGTCTTTTATGAATACAATTAATATATGCTTAATAACTTCTTTAAAACAGCTGTTGACATGCTAAAATCATATTTATTTTGTATTGACTTTGGGAAAATAGTTTTGCTTTCTGGTCTATCAACAACTTTCTTTTATGTAATTATTTGTGTATTTCCAAATGGTTTGGGAGGTTGTTACAAAATTAACTCCTAAAATTTTTAAGTGGAAGAAATGTAAGAATTGGATTTTTGATTTCTCATAATTATCTGAAAAGTACATATTATTTTGCATAGAAAAATATTCTTGTAATGTGACTGATGTGTACTCTGATGCGTACACTGATGCAGAGTGGTTCTTAAGTATTTTGAGGTCCTGAAACCTTTGATAATGTGATGAAAGCACATTCTACCCAGAAAAACTCTCACACACACACACACACACACACACACACACACACACACACACACACACATACAGTTTCAAGTTCAAGAATCTGTAAGCTCCACTAAAGACTCTGCTTGAGTTTACCTAGAGTCATAAGCTTGAAGTCAAAGACCTTAGGATTTGATTCTCAACAAATACTCTTGGTTAAGGGACCAAGAGGTTATTCGCTAATAACCCCAACATGTTCCTGTTGAGCAGAGTTATGATGGAACAATGTCCATCAAAAAGGTGTGAATGTATATTACCAAGGTCCAAATTTGTTTAAAGGCATAGATGTTGCAATTCAGATCATGGTCAGTGAAGTAGCAGAGAGGACCCTGCTTAAATGTGAAAAGGGTGCTGAAGGAGAAAATAGGAAATAAAATGTGAATTAAATCAGGTAGACAGCAAGACCAATAGGATAAGTAAGACAAGATAAAGTAGAAAAGTAGGAGGAAATTTGTTTAAAATGTATAATTATATGAAAAATAGATTGAAAGACACTGGATATACTAAGAAAAAAATTGAAAAAGAAATCATACTAGATACACAGTATCCAAAACAATCACCCCAATGTAATATTTCTAAAGTACTAGTGTCTTGTGTAGTTCTTAGGTTGTAACTAAAATTATAGTTTAGAAAATAATTTCGGGAAATAACTATGGGAAAAAGTTGAAGGAACATGAACTACTGGTGTTGCAATAGACTGAAAAGCAACATCAATATTTATCAAATATATAAAAATTATGAAAAGATCATAAACCCCAATGACTAGATTTTCTGGTTATAAAGATACTAAAAATAGATATTAAATGGGAATACCCTTCTCATCTATTGTATCACTGATAAATTCCTCCTAGAAGTTTTCATATTTTAAAATTAACTCCAAAATATCTAATTTTGTGAAACTGTAAGACAAATGTATAATATATTTTCTGCATGGTTACATAAGGATTTAATGGTCACATTGGCCATAGAATCATAAAATGCTAGTTATGGAGGGAATTTTAGAGATTTTTATACCAGGATGACCTAATAGTACCATTCTATTTCGGGACCTTAAGTAACACTCCTAAGACTAGAAGTTATTTTGAATAAACTCCGCTCTTAGCAACAAGAGAATCCAGGTGAAGGAAACTGACTAGATTAGGGCAAATATATTTATTGATAAAGAGAACAATTGTTTATATGATGTAATATACCCTTATCTGATATACAGGCTAGAAAAACTGCCATTCTTCTGAAAACTACAGTTTTTTTCCTCATTATTGTAGCTTGGTTTTAAGCCTTCATCTACTGTTTCTTCTGACACTTCTATGGTAAAAGAGAGACTATTATATATCAGTAGCCACATTTTTTTCCCCTACGGAGTCAGCCATATGGATAAGAATTAGTTGACAGCTAGGTAATGTGACTTGTTAAAAATCTTCCATCCCAAAACAGATATCCCACCTGTGAGTTGAGGCCTGAAATTCTTGTTATTATACTCAAGTTTTCAGGTAAGCTAGTGAGACTCCAGAAAGCCCTTGAGAAATGCAAATAAACTGCCATTGATTTTCCTTGGATTATTATGTAGAGCTTGAAGCCTTTCATTCTCTGTCGAATGTGGACGTCATGAAACCTTGCTGGTACCTCAGGTGAAAGCCCATGAAATGTGCACTAACCTCTGTAGACCTCTTTTCTTTCCATTAAAGAGAGTTATGGAATATTGAGAGAGAATTCTTCATAAATTCTATTGCTTTTACCATTTCCTGTTGTCTTCTTAGTTTCATGAAAATTATGAACATGGGAAAAATTACACTCTGAACAATGACACATGGACAAGAGACATTCTAAGAGCCACAGAAGGAATAATTATGAACAAATGCGACTTTCATGAAATGAATACTTGAATTTGAAACAATTTGCCCTCTGTTCTGAATAATTAGAACTTTCAACTATGCCTTAACTTAAATTCACTTAAAACTGACAAATTTTGTTCAGTTGTTTGAGTCATGATTCATGCCAAATATACAGATCTGAAATTATCAAATTAATCACCTTTTCACTTACCTGAATTGCTTCCGAATTCAAAAATAGACAGATTTTCCTAAAATATCTATTTAATAAAGGTGCACAAAACTGTCATAACTCTAGGTGAGAAATGGACATTTCCTGGTCCACGAAGGATACTCACTAAATAGCTGATAAATAAATGGCATTTAGCCGTGTCGAACAATTGAAAGCATCAGTGCTTTTTTTTTGTAATGTTGTATTGTGGTTATATTGTGTGTATATTTTGCATATACTGTGCTCTTATCCAAAATGATTTCTAAAACATTTTATGTTGTCATAAATCTAAAGAAAAATACTACAAGATAAAAAGATATCCTATCATTTATTAATTTGAAGACCATTCTCTAACTCTTCACTCATACTTACCTCTATCTGATTTGACCACATTCTCTCACTTTCTCTTTTTTTCCTAAGCTTACAGATGGAACTGCTGGGTTTTCCCCTAAAACTGATGTATAACTTTATCATTTAATTATCTATCATCTCTCTAGCGATTATCTACCATAATCTATCTAGTTACCTATCTGGCATAACCCATCACCTGCCATCCATCTAGTCTGAGACTTCTAGGGTTGCATAAAAATACAAGGGTACTTAATCAAGGTACTCTTTTTATTATTTGTTAGTGAAACTGTTAACCCAACTGCTTCATTCTACCATTCATTATAACTACATAACAAAAGATAGTTTCTTTTTAAGTGTTAGTTTTTTTTGAATGTCTAATTGTTTTTGTAAATCGCAGACTTGATGAATGGCAGACAGAGCGTTAGATCTTGGAGAAACAGCATTGATTCATGTTTCTTTTCTTTGATATTAATGAACAATAAAACTTTGAACAAATTTATTAAACCTCCTGGCAGTTCAGATTCATAATCTATCATTCAAGGGTATTAAACTATAAATCCTTTGATTTAAATAATGTTTGACAAAGAACAAGATTTTTTCATCTTAGAAGAACATGTCATTTCTTTTATTATAATCAATGGAAATTTTAAAGATAAAACCGGTTATCTTGAAATTGAAGCAATCAAAAAACTACCCAAGAACAAAACCCCCAGACCTGATGGATTCACCTCTGAATTCTACCAGACATATAGAGAAGAAATAACACCCTTTCTCCTTAAAGATTTCCAAAAAATAGAAGAGGAGGGAATACTTCCAAACTCATTTTATGAAGCCAGCATCACTCTAATACCAAAACCGGGCAAAGACCTCACCAAAAAAAAAAGAAAATTACAGACCAATATCCCTGATGAACGTAGATGCAAAAATACTCAACAAAATATTAGCAAACCGAACTCAAAAATACACCATGATCAAGTGGGAGTCATCACAGGGATGCAAGGATGGTACAACATTCAAAAATCCATCAACATCATCACCACATCAACAAAAAGAACAAAAACCACATGATCATCTCCATAGATGCTGAAAAAGCATTTGACAAAATTCAGCATCCATTCATGATTAAAACTCTCAACAAAATGGGTATAGACGGCAAGTACCTCAACATCATAAAGGCTATATATGACAAACCCACAGCTAACATCATACTTAACAGCAAGAAGCTGAAAGCTTTTAATTTAAGATCGGAAACAAGACAGGGATGCCCACTCTCTCCACTGTTATTCAACACAGTACTGGAGGTCCTAGCCATGGCAATCAGACAAAACAAAGACATACAAGGCAAGAAGAAGTCAAATTGTCACTATTTGCAGATGACATGATACTGTACATAAAAAACCCTAAAGACTCCACTCCAAAACTACTAGAACTAATATCTGAATTCAGCAAAGTTGGAGGATACAAAATTAACACACAGAAATCTGTTGCTTTCCTATACACTAACGATGAACTAACAGAAAGAGAAATCAGAAAAACAATTCCATTCACAATTGCATCAAAAAGAATAAAATACCTAGGAATAAACCTAACGAAGGAAGTGAAAGACCTGTACTCTGAAAACTACAAGACACTCCTAAGAGAAATTAAAGAGGACACTAACAAATGGAACTGCATCCCATGCTCTTGGTTAGGAAGAATAAATATTGTCAAAATGGCTATACTACCTAAAGCAATCTACAGATTCAACGCAATCCCTATCAAACTACCAACAGCTTTCTTCAATGAACTCGAACAAATAAATCTAAAATTCATATGGAACCATAAAAGAGCCCAAATAGCCAAAGCAATCCTGAGAAGGAGGAATCAAACAGGGGGAATTATGCTCCCTGACTTCAAGCTCTACTACAAAGCCACAGTAATCAAGACAATTTGGTATTGGCACAAAAACAGACCCACAGACCAGTGGAACAGAATAGAAAATCCAAATATTAACCCAAACATATAAAGTCAATTAATATTTGATAAAGGAGCCTTGGATATACAATGGGGAGATGACAGCCTCTTCAGCAGCTGGTGTTGGAAAAACTGGACAGCTACATGTAAGAGAATGAAACTGGACTACTGTCTAGCCCCATACACAAAGGTAAACTCAAAGTGGATCAAAGACCTGAATGTAAGTCATGAAACCATAAAACTCTTGGAACAAAACATAGGCAAAAATCTCTTGGACATAAACATGAGTGACTTCTTCATGAACATATCTCCTTGGGCAAGGGAAACAAAAGCAGAAATGAACAAGTGGGACTATATCAAGCTGAAAAGCTTCTGTACACCAAAGGACACCATCAGTAGAACAAAAAGACATCCTACAGTATGGGAGAATATATTCATAAATGACATATCTGATAAGAGGTTGACATCCAAGATATATAAAGAACTCACGCACCTTAACAAACAAAAAGCAAATAATCCAATTAAGAAATGGGCAGAGGACATGAATAGACACTTCTCTAAAGAAGAAATTCAGATGGCCAACAGGCACATGAAAAGATGCTCCAAATCGCTAATCATCAGAGAAATGCAGATTAAAACCACAATGAGATATCACCTCACACCAGTGGGGATGGCCAACATCCAAAACACAAACAACAACAAATGTTGGCGAGGATGTGGAGAAAAGGGAACCCTCCTACACTGCTGGTGGGAATGCAAATTAGTTCAACCATTGTGGAAAGCAGTATGGAGGTTCCTCAAAAAACTCAAAACCGAAATACCATTTGACCCAGGAATTCCACTCCTAGGAATTTACCCTAAGAATGCAGCAGCCCAGTTTGAAAAAGACAGATGCACCCCTATGTTTATCGCAGCACTATTTACAATAACCAAGAAATGGAAGCAACCTAAGTGTCCATCAGTAGATGAATGGATAAAGAAGAAGTGGTACATATACACAGTGGAATATTATTCAGCCATAAGAAGAAAACAAATCCTACCTTTTGCAACAACATGGATGGAGCTAGAGGATATTATGCTCAGTGAAATAAGCCAAGCCGAAAAAGACAAGTATGAAATGATTTCACTCATATGTGGAGTATAAGAACAAAGAAAAAAACTGAAGGAACAAAACAGCAGCAGACTCACAGAACCCAAGAATGGACTAATAGTTACCAAAGGGAAAGGGACTGGGGAATATGGGTGGGAAGGGAGGGATAATAGGGGAAAAGGGCATTACAATTAGCGGATGTAATGTTGGGGGGGCACGGGGAGGGCTGTACAACTCAGAGAAGACAAGTAGTGATTCTATAGCATCTCACTACGCTGAGACAGTGACTGTAATGGGGTTGGTGGGGGGGACCTGATGAAAGGGGTAGTTTAATAACCATAATATTGCACATATAATTGTAGATTAACGATACCAAAATAAATTATATAAAAAAACGGTTATCTTGAGACTATCAAATAGCTATAAGAAATCACTACACATTATGTTTTAAGTATAAAATGCATAAATTTAAGCTTAATATCTGACATAGTAATGCTTGCAATAAGCAAATAAATATACAAATGAGTATTCCTGAAACTCTAATATTATGTAGATCAAATCAGAAAAGCATGTGAAACCAACATGAAGATTGACCTCAGGATATTATTTATGAGGTCTTCCCAATCACAAAAAAAAATACTTCATTTTAGCCAGATATCCTGTGCATAAAAATTATATTTGAGAATAAGGCAAAATAAAATATGAATGCATTTATTTTCTCAAAAGAATAAGTGAGCAGACATTTTTTTTACTAGTGCATTTAATTGGATAGACATATTTCTCTTTAGCCAGATGATATTGAGAATTTGTGAGTTGGAACATAGCAGACTCCTCAGAACTCTGTGCAAATGTGTGTGTGAATACATGTATGTATGTAATATATTCTATTTATTGTCCTTGCTTTTTTACTTAAATAGCCACTACTAAGGTTTCTGACTCTTTATAGGTACTTAAGTAAATGCTTTAATTCCTCTGTTAGAATATATGTCAAGGCCTATATCCAATACTTTAAACTCTTTAAACACTCAAACCAAACTTGACAAGTACATTTTTAAAGCACCCAGGTTCTGCAAACAGGAAAACAAGTAGAGATTTATATATTCTGAGCTGTGACCACCTGAGGAAAGACATATATATATATATGTTGCTATTTGGTGGATTTATAAAAAAGTCTGCTATGGAAAAGTTGAAACAAAACTAAGTGGTGTTTTTCTCCCTCTGTCTTGGTTCTATTTACTTAACTTTGAGAGAAGAAGGTAATTCAGTCTCTAAATACTAATGGTTGAAAAGCATTGCTAGTTACATTCTTCCATTTTTACAAACTAAAAAGATGGCACCTTTAGATTTTATGTGTTAAAATATAACTCTTACTTTCTAATTAATTAAATGTATTTGTCAAGACCCATATATGCAGTTCTGCAAAACCTAGAACTTCATATTCAAGAAGGGATGTATGGTGACCTCTGTAAACCCGACAAGGCAATAACAAGTTGGCTGAGCTTTTATTTTTCAATCCAACTATAATAGTTTTGAAATAACCTAAAAGGGCAGGAAAATCTACACCTTCCCTCTCACATCCTAATCTATGGCCGTTCCAACTTGGATAAATAAGAAACTTTGTAATTTTAGTGTGGTACAGTGATTCTCAACTATACAGTTGTTCTGGTTGTACATTAGAATCACTTAGGAATAATTTTTTTTAATACTGATTTCTGAAAATTCCAGAACAATTATGGCAGACTTTCTGAGAGTAGAGCTCAGGAATGGATATATGGTGATGTTAACAAGCAGCTAGACGTGAAAGCTACCAATTTAGATACATATGGGTAGAGAAAAACAGTGTTCAGAAGAATTGGGCTTAGGATTTCACTAACATTAGGTCTAAGTTTTGATACAACTCTACTGTGTGACTTCGAGCAAATTACTCAACTCTAACTCTGAGATACCTCATCTGTGAAGATGGAATTAGTCCTTCCTGCTGGATGGAGTTGTAAGGATATAATGCAGTGTTTCTGAAAGGAGTTCATGCACTGCCTGCATCAGTGTTAACTGGAATTCATTAAAATGCCAGTTCCTAGACCTATCCCAGATCTATTTGAAGAATCTTGTAGCCAGGTTTATGAATTTTCAATAAACTATCAAGTGATTCTCTTTGATAGTGAGTTGTGATAACCATTATTTTAACGGGTAATGAAAGTACCCCTTAGAGAATACCCAGTAGATACTAAGCACTGAGTATGTGAGCTCTAGGCTGATAAAGGCAACCTTAGAGTTTGTGGTGTTTTCTAACCTCTGCAAAATATTAGCTGAAAATTTAGAATTTCAGTTAATCAACTAAAAATGTTGCACACATATTGCCAGACTACCAACCTGGCAGATTTGGGACTGGTATTATGAATCATATAAGGCCTTCATTCAAATTTACAACTTCGGAAGTCCTTTAATGTACTCGGAATTCATGATTTTTATTTCCTTCTTAACTGAAATCAGGGGGAAAAGTTAGACTTCCTGGCTGGAGCTGAGTGCAGTAAGTAAATTATAGAAGCAAGAGTCCTGAGTGTTAACAGTTTTTAAATTGAGAAAAAAATATTTCACATGAAGGAACTTCTGATTAAATTCATTTTAAGACTTTATATTATTTTTAATATATTCATATATTCTAGATAATCACTTTATAGCCACATACATTGTCAATGAACTCATCATAATTAAGAGATAATATACAACAATCTTCAGGAGCATAGACGTTTGAATTACACAGAAATTTTACACAGGTAAAATCACCTCCCTGCCACTTACTAGTTATATCACTTTGGATGAATTACCAAAGCCCAACTTCCTCATATGCTCTTGGGTCTAATGATAGTTCTTATCTCATAGGATATTTTCACCTATTAAATAAGACAAGGAAATGAACCTCAAGTCTTCTTACTGTGTTGTCTCATAGCTGCTTAGAATGTATTTATGTGTAAGCACTGTTCTAAATGCTGAGCCCACATTAAATATCTGTAAATTAGAGATTCTTTTCGTTTTCTTTTATTGTCAGCACAGATGGCCTTTTCTTTGGAACTAATCAGCTTAGTCTCATAATACGGCCTCCTCTTTTACCCTCCACTAAATATTAATTCTTAATATCATGATATCATTGTTCAATTTTTAAGAAGATATTATTAATTCACTAAAATTAAGTGTTAATAGAGAGAATTAAATGTATTTCATAGGTCACTCAAACTGATTAAAATTCAATAATTCCTCTCCTGGTTTAGTTTGCATAATGACCAACATCTGATTTTTTAATATTTTTGTTTCTCACCAGTAAGCAGTTTCATTAAGGAAGGAAACAGCTGGTGAATTCTGAATCGTCTGGAGACTCACTAACATAACTGATCAATTCTAAGTTCTATTAAAAAACATAAAATTGACAAAATTAGGTGTTTTTCTTGTGATCTGGAAATATAACCTAAGTCATTGGGTCAAATCAGTGAAACTGTTAAAGTGATTATGAATGTAGACATTACTTAATCCTCCTAGAGTACTTTAATATCTGTGAAAACTGAGCTAGTATAATCCATCTATGACACTATCATGTATTTCTTTTATGTTTTTTTTAAGTTTTCCTGGACATACCTGCCTTCTTCTGTGCACTCATTTCAGTAAATTATTAGTTCTTAATACACTAAGAAGAAAAGGAGTGACTTAGCTAATTGAATTTATTGTACTTAGACAACTCCAAATCCCCAGTACTCTTATAATCCAGACATTATTTTGATCTGAAATGAAATGGAGAAATTTTAAGGAATTTAAATAAAAATGATTAATGTTTTACATTATAATTTATATGGTAAGACCGACAAATTGATTAATCTAGAATGTTGACATATTATGGAAAGCTGGTTTCTTAACTTACAAAAAATGTGCTTTTGTATCTATACAATGTCTATCCTTATGACTCCTAAAACATGAGTGGCTAAAAAAGCAAAATTAATCAGATAAATCATGAATTTAAAGTAAAATGAAGCAGTGGAGGTAAAACTGTGCCTTTCAAAATCTTATATTGTGAAAGCAAGGTGTATACTTTATTGCAACAACTGCTATTAAATTTACTGATGAAAATTATAAATATGGTAAAAATTGATATATTTATAATAATGCATTCATAAAATGAAGTTTACATTAATAGTAATACAGTAAATATATTTATAAGAATAAAACAGGTATTATCAAAATAATTTAACAAATGTTTACCTCTTCTAAAACAAAATGCTGTTAGGGTCACATTATATGCAGGGTATTTATTTTAGCTATTTTTACTAGTGCATCAGATTGCTACTTTATTAAGCATCTATTTACGAGGTGGTATATTGATTGATAATGTGTGGCTTTATCTACGTTAAACTGATTTGGCCAGCTGAGAGACTGCCAGGAAAAACTATTATGAAATGTCCTTTTCCTCTCCAAAGATGATTGATTTAGGTTGCTTTAACTAGAAGGGCACTTACATTTCTTATCAGTGTCATAGGAAACACAGTCAGATTCATTACTGCCCAAATTAATTTAGACATTTTTGTCATAGCAACCCACAAATTTTATCCATTCAGTAAAATGGCAAACAAAACAGAGTTTTGGGTCTAATCTGGGGTTCTGATTTCATTAAGAATAAGCTTGATCTGTTTGGTCAAGTAAAGTAAAAACACTTGATTTGCACCTAAATTGTCTTTTGATATTCTCGGAAATCAAATTCTGACCTGCTTGAATAAAATCTGAGAGGAACTCTAGGTTAAAAAATCGAGCCACAGTAACTTGTAATGCTGAGAGGAAAATAAGGATTTGCTTCGGGCAAAATCATGAAGTAAAGTTTTTCCTTCTGGATCCTTCCAGCTCACGTAGGCAATAGCTCCATAGCTGTGAGTTTTACACCCCACATGTGCCCAGCAATCTCTCCTTAGCACAGTGTCTGAAATGAGTACCTCATCTGCAGCCAGAGTTAATTAGTGATAGGTTACTATTGTTCATTTTACAGTGATTTGATATGATAGAGAGTATTTTGAATGGATTTTTCTCTCCCACTCTGTGTTTCAGACTGGTTACAGTAAATCAGTAGAGAGTTAAAGGGTAGGAATACACACTTGGGTTTATGGATGCAAATGAATATATCTCCAACCATTAATTTACAGACACTTCCAATACATACTTAAGTTTTAGAAATCTTTTTGACCATTAGTGACAAGTTTTCCAAATGTCATTCCAAAATAATTGTTTCTCTGATGTGATTTTTAAGGATATTAGTGAGGTTGGGATTGATTACTAAATTATAGTGGATAAAGACACCACACACAATCAAATGAAATTTTCGTGCCTAGTTACATGGGACTGAGAGCTTAAGAAATGAGAATTGAAATTAAAATTGCATTAACAGGATTTAAGTTTTTAATTTGGATGTTTACCTTATATGGAAAGCTTTTTTGTAATTATATACAAAGCTGAGGTTATAGATATTTTCATTTAGGGAAAATTATTCTATTAGCAGATATCAGTTTGCCCTTTTGAGAATAACTGTCTTAGATAGATTGACTTATAAATCAAGGAAATGACCTTCTAAGGAATTATTTTTCTTATATTTATCCCTTTACTAATAGTATAAGTATTTGTACGTAAGGAATTAGAATTAAATAATAAATCTATTGCTCTCTAAAACAAAGAGAAAAAGGTGTAAACTTTCAATACCTCTCAATAGTACTAATTGTTAAACTGTAAGATGTAGTTTAAGTTGAGTTTATTTTCTAATAGTAGTGAATATCTCCTGCCAATGACCGATACTATTTCACGTGGTCCTGTAACGACCAACAAGACACAATTATAAGATTACAGATGTAATGTGCAGTCAAAACCAGATTACTGCTAAAGATAGCCAGTGGTAAAGGAATCATGATAATGATTTAGACTTTTTGGAAACGTGCTCCCACTCACCGATAAAGTAACCAATGTGGAATACTGTTGTTTGAGGGCAGAATACACACACATTTAAAAGTGGAAAGGAACTATAAAGCTTAGTTAAAGTTGGGAAAACAGGAAAATAACTGTGTCAAATAGTTAAATAAATGTGGGCTATTTCATGGGGAAAAAGATGCATTTAATATTTTAAAAGTTTTTTTTCAAATAGTTGGGGACATACCAAAGAGAAAATGATAAATTACTGTGAAATAAGAAAAAAGTGATGAAATTGCAGAAGTACTTTTAAATGGCTGGTTTGTAATAGAGTTTAAAACCTTGGCAATAAGAAATGGATTGCCACATATCTCTGTGCATTCTCTATCCTTGGTGACAAATGGTAAACTGAGGGAGGAGGTAGAAGAGAAAAAACCCTTACATTTCTTCCAGACCTTTGAGTCATGAATTAAATATTTTAAATATTTTGCAATAGTTAGCTTTCAATTATGAGTCCTAACAGCCTCCATTGCTTTATTTATGCTTTGATTTTTTAATTATTTTTATACATTAAAATTATATTTATCTGAAGTTAGACAGGATCACTGTAGGTTATATTGGTTATTGTGGTTTAAGGTGTAGTAACACACAGTATATTGAAAGTATAGACTAAGTTTCTGAATACTGTTTATTCATTGCAATTGTTCACCCTTAAACAATCATTAAATAAAGTAATAATATCCTGTTTTAAATTTAATAAGTTATGTCTCACAGAAATTTTCATTTAATAGAAAAAATGTTGAGAATCTTATCAGTGTATCTTTGATTCAACTGTTTTTAAAAGGTGGCTATTTAGGGTATTGCTTTTTCTCCAATAAGACGTGAAAAGTGAACATGCTATATTCTTAATTTGATTGTATATTTCTATGAGCATATACAATTTACACATTTTCTCATATAATGGGTTTAACTTTTGGCTAAATCTTTGAGGAGGATATCTAGACAGAGTGAAACGGGAAGCTAAGCAATGAATCAAATACAAAACCACTTTGGTCTTAAATATGTATGCTTTTCAGAATAGCTGTTCAGATACAGTTATCTAGAAAATAGTCTAAAATCTGCATTTCAATTTCAATGTGAAAAGTAGAACATTACAGCATCTCAGAAGAGTTTGGGATTAATGAAGCAAGTTCTACTCTGGATTTTAATCAGAGTAACCATGAGAAGCAGATTAATGAAGTGGAAGGAGTAGAATTTTGGGAAAGAAGACCTTGTTAATATCTTTGTAGTTTAGAAAGAGAATGCCTTGCAACTCATATTTTAACTTTCAATGTTAAGGAATTCAAATAAAGTAAATTTAAACCTGAATTCTACAAATCAAGTTCTCTTTTGAGAGAGATGGGATCCTCTAATAAACAAATAAAGTTTTAAAGCATTTAAAGAATCTAACTGGTTGTACAACAATCTCTCATGAGTTATGATTTTTCAGAAGATGTATGTATAAAATATGTAAGGGCATGTAACCAAAAGCCAGTTTAGAAGGGGGACACAACCAGGAAGACAGTGTGTCAGGAAAGTTGAAGCAAAGAATAAGTAGAGATGCGAAAGTTAAATATAATACTAAGGATACCCACACCTCTCATTCCTCTCTCCCTCTTTTTCTCTCTCTCTCATACACACAGAAATATATATGTGTACACATATACGCAGAGAGAGACCTATCTCTATATAGATGTGCATAAAGATATATGCAATGATGTAATGATTTGGGAGCATAAAAATAAGATAACACAAAAGATGTTTCTTCTGTTTGGGTTAGATAAAAAATTGTTGAGAGCAAGCCAAAAACAAAGAGCTAGAACGAATCAAATTACATTTTGTTACAGCCTTTCTCCTCCTAATGAGAATAATCCTGAAATAGACAGTAAAGAAATTCAAGGCAGTTGAAGTCCAAACATCAAAACTGAAGATAGACAAGGAGATTAGCTGCCTATTTTCAAGCTTGAACATCATTGCCCAGGCAATTTATAAGCTGGTGCACTGATCACTTTTGCCTGGAATGGAAAAGATACCAGAGAACAGGAAGTTGATATTAAAAAAAAACAGATTCTGAAACTGCAGCTCTGTGAACTTAGTGTAGGTTTTGAGCAAACGTTTTAAAACAACAAAAAGCCTTTCTTTTTTCTTTTTCAGAGGAAATGGATTTAGATATCTTAAAAAAGAAATGACCATTATTATTCACAATGGGAACATTACAAATATTACAAATTTTGGATAAGTTTTCTAGATAATAGATTAGAATGACAGGAATATAATATATCTTGATTCTAGGAAGGTGTTCACATAATTCTACATAACATTCTTCAGACAAATTATAAAAATGTGGTATGGATGATATTTCTAACGGGTAATAAATAACGTTGATGATTGTTATAGATCAGGATGAAATTCTCTGATAGTGTTTTGAAAGGCTATATATTCTTTTGTATATACATAACATGGCTAAAAAGAAAGGAAACATATTTTTTGACCAACTAGTTTATGTTATCTCCTGGCCAGCTCTAACAGCCTACATGTTAAAGTTGTTCCAGTTTCACAGATAAGAGAACTGAGCTTCAAATCTCCTCCCTTCTGGAGGCTAGTAGTTCCAGAACTGGGTTTCAAGCTGAGGTCCGCATGACCCCTTCTGTTGTATCTCCTATGAGGACAAAAGACATACACATCAAATCTGTGTTGACATAAAACTAGGACGCTAAGTGAAGACACTGAATGACAGAATCAGGAGTAGGAAAGGGTAGGATCATGGGTCAGAGGAAACCAGATGACATTCTCCTGAAATTATTGTTAAAGAAACCTTCAAAAAAACAATTGAACAGATGGCAAATCATGTTCTAGCATCAGATCGTGTAATAAATATAAAGTTTAAAGTGAGTGTAAGGAAGCTCTATTAGTCAGGAGTAGGTTGGTGAGAATAAATGTAATCGTGGATCGTACAGAGAACGACGCCGTATTCTTCAGTTGTTAGAGGGCATTGAGAGTAGTGCTTTCATTGTCAACCCTGAGTACCACACCCTAAGAGCTCTGTCAACAAATTGGTAAATAGTAAGTGAAGTGCTCCATATAGACTTCCAGAAGAGCAAGGCTCTCCCTACATACTTTGTATTATAATTTGTAAATGTTTGTCTCATTTATACACCATGATTGTACAGCACAGTTTTTCTATGAAAGCTTCATAAGAAATTCCCAACAAATCCTGATTCAGTAAGAAATGGAATGTTCCAGTCTCATAAATGTAACTGTGAGAGAAATAGTTCTTCATGACACACTGGTTTCCAAATTATGCCTTTATATCTGGAAAATATCTATTTTAAACATTGCGAAAGGTTACAGTTTTTAATGATAATGCAAAAGTGCTTGCATTAACACTTCATATACATATATGTCCGTGCCTGTTATTGCTGCTAAAGTGTGCATTTCCAAAAACGAGTATTTTCCAAATTTTTATTGTGCTTTTACAAGATGCTTTTCTTATGTCCATAAATGCTGAAAAGGCTCCCTTGAGGAGTAGAATTTTAAGTGTAAATAAGCTTTTTAGTCAGTTTAAAGTGTACAAATGGAGACATTATTGAAGGCATACACCATATTCTGTGCTTGAAACCTATCAGCACCTCATTTCCATAGCAATTAAATAACTCAACTATTCATGTCACATTATGGTCTTTTCCATGGATATTCGCAACCAAGAAAATTATATATATAAACTTAGTGCAAAGATAAATCTCACATAATGCTTAATAACATTGAATGTAATTAAACCTGAGAACTGTGTTTTTGACAAGAACTGGAGCCTTATTCAGACTTTTTAATTATAGAAAATACAACACTGAACCATGTAAAGAATGTTTCGTTAGATTTCCTTTTTGGAAGAGAAAGGTTATTTGTCCCCTTGATCCCTATTGGAGGAGTTTCTCTGTCAAAGTCTTTTCCTCAGAAAGCTGACCCAGTCATCCTATAAGGAAAACACAGCGCCGTCCTTAGGTGGCTTAGCAGCTTGCTCAGACCTGGTGTCAGTACTGAAAGCATCAAATGGAAGATGAAATGTGACCTCTTTGAATGACATTTGCATTTATAGTTCTCCAGCAAACATTCGATTTCGCTGTGACCCTTAGCAATGTTTCTTGAAACATTTTCCAGTAATTGCTCTCAATGGCTGGTCTTTGGAAACGCTCCCAGAATCTAGGCAGACTCTGTGAAGTTTCCAATCACTTCAAGGAGTCTGCCTAAGTCTTGGTATTATATATTTTTTGTGTGCCTTCTATCGATGAAATTACAGAAAAATGTTATTTGTAATTTCTGAGATATATGTAGAATGCTATATAACTAGCCAGTTAATAAAAGAGGATGAGAAAAGCCAAGGAAAACAGAATATCCTAAGTGCCTGGCAAATATCCTCATTTCAAGGTAAAGATAATAGTTTAGTGGCAGTGTTCATCTTGTCTTATAACTTTAAGACTATAGCAACTGGGTGCAAAGGAAACACACAGTAGTTATTGTACCAATAAAACAAAAATATTTCCTATTTTTAAAAGTGAGTTTCTAATTTCATTAATTTAGATAGAATGAAGAAAATACTTTCCGATATTTTTTGGACTGTAGCATAACAGTGAGTCCTAAGGTTTCTGTTTCAGGATAGAAGGAAGAACAATCCTCATTCCTTCTTAGTATCACAGTCTAGTCTTCACACACACACACACACACACACACACACACACACACACACACACAGATATTCATGTATATAAACATATATTTGAGTCTCTGCATTAACACCTATGAGTACTCTTACTTTCTTTTCAAAACAGACCCCTTCACCTTTGCTGTGTGTTACAAAATAGGATAACACAAACTCAGGACATTCTGAAAGACCAGTATCTTTATGATGTACTAAGATGTCCTCAATTGCTTTAAAGGGCACATGGTGTAGAATTGTCCAGTTCCTTATAGTAAAATTTAGTCAAGTTTGCTTATCATTTGGGTACACAGTACACAAAAGCATCATTTAGGATACTTTAGGCTTATTCTAAGAATGAATATATGACTTAGGGAAGAATTATATCAGCTATTTCCAGATTGCATACCTTACTATCTGAGACTCATGTAGCAGAGAACAGAAAGCATAAATTATGTAAGGATCAATCTCTATACAAGGGAAGGAGCATTGTATAGATATCAAAGTATCTGATTTCTCATTCTGGCTTTGCTATGAACTATCTCTGGGTGTAGAAAAACCTGATTTCTATGTTTCTTACTTTTTGCCTTTATAAGATGTCCATTTAAATTCCAAAAAAGTATATGATAGATCACAATGATTTCAGTCATATGAATTTTAATACAAAACATATAAAATCAATTTAAAAAATTTTCTGCATATTCTGAAAATGTTTTTAAGAATGAACTAACTATAGGCCTTCTCTAATTTCTTCTATTAAATGCAGGTACCCAACGTAACCTGAAAATATTGAGCATAATTATTCTTTTTTTGCAAAGGGAAACTAGAAAAAGACTGCTTCCCACAGAAAATTTATTAACAATATGTGCTCAATTAGTGTTTTTATACAATGAACAATGTCCCCCTTCATATAAATAATCTGGGGAGAGATTTTTTTAAGTCATTTTTTTTTCTTTTCATCACCCTACCTAAACACAAAATTCTCTTGTAAAGTCATCACTTCTAAGAGGAGGTATTCATTGCAGATGTACAGAATTCTATGGAAACCTAAGTTTACATGGAAGAAAACATGGATTATAATTATAGCCAACTGCAGAGTCACAGAGATGCTTAATAAAAGCTTTCTGACGATATAATGAATTATCAATTCTCGAGGAAGTGCACAGAGTTGGCAGCTATTTTTCAAGACTTGCCATCCAACACACTAAATTTTCTCATTTTAAATCTCTCATGTCACCTTTGGACACTCAGCTGAAATTTTGGAACGAAGATGATGATATTAAAAATATAATGAAAGTAGGATTAGCTATGGACTTCAGAAATTAAAATAAATACATGTACATCAGAGTAAAATTGTGTCGACAATGTGCAAATAAAACTGCTGAGATAATTGACTTTTCTTTTAAAATATCCCATCCATTGCTTTCCCTCCAATGGACAAAGGTGGCAAAAGAGGAGGGTAGCAAAACAGGAAACAGGGAGACCTGTTTCAGAATGGGTAGAATGATTTAATTGACTAAAAAGTCCAAATGCTAATACTCCTAATAATCAGCCATTCCTTTTGTGTTTTGGTAACGTATATCCTTATACAATGTATATCAAAAGGAATTTTTTGGTTCACCTCTGACATTTCAAAGTTCCCATTTTTGAATTCCCCTAATCTTACATAAGTAACACATTGTCTATTTTGTTTCAGTTGTATGAGATTTTCCCCAACATCTAGGGCTCCATGATGTAAAATGTCATTTTGCCGATCTTCTGTTCCAGTATTCACTTTAATTTTTTTAATTAAAATTGGATGTTCAAATATAATCACAAAGACATCTCCTGTTGAAGGTGGTTTCCCCCAAAAGTACTCATCAACACTACTATAAGCCTTGCTTGCTTCATAATTTTCGAAAACATTCATGTTGGTATATAGACTTGCTGGAGGATTATCAGGGATGTCAAATGACTCCTCTTCAAAATCGTCATCCTTTAGCTTATTCTCAGTCCCTTTATATGATGAATAATAACCCATGTGCTGAAAGAGAGATGGCTTAAAGCGGATAACATTCTTCTGAGCCAACAGACCCCGGAAATGAGTCAAAAGCCAATCACAAGGCATTTCTTGATAAAACATTAATAAAAAATGCGCCAAACGTGGGAGATCATGAGAATGATAAAGTTTTCCAATGTAGCCAAGCTTAGAGAACTCAAGAGTTACCCAATAAGTTCCTTCGAGGGAAGTAATGACTTTCTTGATGGCAGTTAAGAAATTTTTTGAACATTGAACATCGTCTTCGAGCATTACGTAATAGTCTGACGCGTTGGCACAAAAATTAAGGAGAAAAGCATAATCTACATTTTGCTTCGAACGAAATCTGACTCTGTCTTCTGGATCATTGTAATTTCTTTTAAGGCCATCCAGGGCTGGGTAATATTCCTCTGGAGCATGTATAACTATTAATCTTCCTGCAATAATATGGTGAGCAAATTTCTGTGTGATATCCTGGACCATGACCTCACGCCAGGATGAATTGAAGTCTGCTAGATGAACCACAACTGAAATTTCCTTCAGTTCTTCGTAGCTGGATTGCTCAAAAATTGACTTGATTGTCTCAAGTAAATAGTTTCCTTTTCTTCGTTTCACTGATGAAAGTCCAATTGTAAGAAACCCTGAGCAAAAGAATTCAGAAGGAAGAAAATTTAAATATGAAATGGGTTTTGAATACCATAAAAAGAGAGGAAAAAAGTTATTTCCCTTTTAGGTCTGCTACTGTATTAAGTAAATCTAGTGAATGATTATGTATAGGATGTTTTATGATTAAAGTATTATGCTAAATATACAAAGGCTATAGTATTTTATACATAATTGATATCTTCAATGGAAAAATTTGCATCTTAAGCACAATGATGTATGAGACCTTTTACTGTAAACAGCTGTTTATGAAATAAAATATACGGTTTAAATGTTCAGCAGATTAATGTTCTTAAATATGTCCATTAGAGAAGATAGATAGATGTTTAGATAATATCCATGTTATTAAAAAGATCCTGCAAAAGGAGAAGGTAATTCACAATTAATGATGACAAATTAATCTCAAATGATAAAAAAGAAAATTAGGGTAACTTACTCTCTTAGTCATCCTTAAATTTTCCATAGAAAACATGTCATATATTTTCATTTTTTAATAACCCTTATTACATCAAATTACAGAAGAATTCATAGGTGCACTTCACAGTTTTATTTTGAAACTTATCTAGTAGGTTATTTTGAAAGCAAACAATGTCATAAGCTATTTTTTTTAAACTGCACTATTACTCAATGTAAGGAACATTGTTCCAAGACATGAATATCACTGTTTTCCTTATTTCAAAAATATATTTTATAGTAGTTTTGTCTGAAGAAATTTTTTATCAGATACTTAAAATCTAAAGTTAGAACTTGGACATTTTTAGGGAATAAAATAAAACCCTGTGACATGACAGTTCTTCTCCAAGAAGCATAGACGTCTTTCTATTGAAATAGTCTCACTTTTTAAAGCCCTCATTCTCACAATGACTCAGAACAAAATACAATTTCAGAACCATCATTTGGAAAATAGGAAAATGTTTATATTCACCAAGATCACTGTTTTAATACAGACGCCTACATGATATGATTTGTGCAATGCTAAATAATCCTTTTCCAAGAAAAACTTTCCTTACTAGTCTGTCAGAAAGGTAGAGATTTATACATTTTGTTTATATACCTGGGCTTACAACCCTGACTGCTACTGAAAAATTATTATGTTATCTGGTACCGCTGAACTCAACCCACCAGTCTCGTTAATCCTCAGTCATAGTCAATACTTAACAGAGTACTTTCTACATGAATTGCAGGTGTCTATGCATTTTACCTGGAATATGCATCTTGGATATTAATAAGAGTCTTTTGGGGTAGCTTTTCACTTATCATTTCGGCTTTATAAATGAGGAAACTAAGCCACAGTGAAATGAGGTATATTGTGCAAAATGTAACACCTACTTCATAGTGTGGTGCCAAGATACAAACTGCCCTGCTTTTATCCTCTGTTCTATATTGCCTCTTTAGTATAATGTCGTTGGCATATGTGCCATACACATTTGTAAACTTAGCATGGAAAGTAGAAAGTAGTAATGTTTGGACAAAAGTGGTGTCCACAAGATCTATTAAAAAATTCATGATATCACTGTACTTCATTGATTCGAAGGTTCATATTTTTCACACAGAAACATTTTAAAATCAGGTTGTGTATTACAATTGATGGCATCCTTACAATTAAAGCTGATAATGCTTACACTTTCTTAGTGACACATTAATTAGATCATGGTACTTTCTATAATCTACGGCATCTTGAAATCCAAGACATGTAGTGTGTAAATTCTTGGATCAGAACTGCCTGTTGTGGGTTGAATGGTTTCCTCCCAAAATTCATATCCACCTGGAACTGCAGAAAGTGACATCATTTCAAAACAGAGTCTTTGCAGATGTAATTAATTAAGGATCTCGAGATGAAGTCATGTTGGGTTTAGAGTGGGCCTTAAAATCAATGACTGGCGTCCTTATAAGAGGCGAGGACACAGAGAGGCAGAGGGAGGGAGACCATGGGAACGCGGCAGGCAGTGTAGTCATGCGGCCACAAGCCAAGGAATGCCAAGGGCCAGGAGGGGCTGGAGGACGCAGGAAGGACACTCCCTTGGGACTTTCAGAGCAAGTGTGGTGCTTCCGGCATCTCGATTTTGAACTTCTGGCCTCCAGAAACAGGACAGAATACATCTGTGTTCTTTTAAATGATCCATTTTTTATAATCTGTTATAACACCTTGAGAAGCTAATACAATGACTTTCACTACTTCCAAACTGGTGGCAAATTGTAAACCCCAAACCCCTGGAGTTTATACTATACCTGCGTGGGAATACTTACGTTTAAAAGGTAACTTCTAATATTTTTAAGAAAACTGATTTTTCCTAGTCTCTCTACATGGTTCTACTGCAAGCTGTTGAAAAGTTCCTATTACAAAAGCATTCGAAGTTGTTATTAAGGAAGTGGTTTGGTGAGTAATTGCAATTTGTGAAGATATTGAAATATTTCCCAAAGAACATATTAGTAAAAGCCCATAAACTTTTACTACGATACAAATGAAAAAGTTGTCATTAGTTAAAACAAAATATTTTATGTATTCTTGATTTAGAAGTGTAAAGGTACTTACGCTTTCTTTGTAAAGGCGTGACTGCTAGGTAGCGATAGGTGACATTGATAGCTCCTGAGAAATTAGATAAATCTTTGAAAGTATGCACATAGCGTTCTGAATTCAGCTGGTGTGTGGATGTTTCCCTTCCAAATTGTTTGTCTCCTTCCTGAATGCCAAGAAGGAGACAGAGAAAAATAAATCATGTATGTTCATGGATTAAAGTTTCTCCTTACATAAAGAATAGATGAATCTCATATATGATATGGGTACAGCATAAACTTAAATGACTGGCACCACAAGTTGTAGGTCAGCATCTCTGAATTCCTACCTAGAGTCTCTTCTTCAGGCTCCTTCTACTCCACCCCAGTCTTCATACTACTCTCTCATTTGCCTTTCTGAAGCACACATTAATAATGAATGGCATTCTCTTGATAAAAACTTCACAAGAAAACTCCCACTGCCTTCATGTTCAATTACAGATTTTGATTATCTAATTGCCATTTGATTAAGCCTTTACTGTTTACACATCATTAGCAAAATGACGACTTGCTTGGTTTTTGTGTATGGCTTAAGCCATTGGCAGAATCTGGTGTGGGCAACCTAATTAGAAAGAAATGTTTCTTTTTTGGCAAGGTGTCTTCTGTACTGAGTGATGTTATGTGGATCTACTTTTTCTATTGAGTATAAGATGGCAAGTCAGGCATGTGCAAGCCATTAAAACTATAGAGAAAATGGATGCATTAAATATATTTGGTCCTCATATTGCTTGGCTGGTCAATACAACTTTAATTAAACCCTTATTATAAAATATTAGAGAGGAATCAAATACAGATTTTACCTCAGTTATAATATTCACTACTTTGTATTAAAGTCAAATGTCATTGGAAAAGTTGACTAAAAATTTTGAAATCTATGGACAGACTGGAATTGTCTTAGAATAAAAATTAAGAATAGTGTTCTCTGACATGGGCAAGCTTTCAATCTGACACTTGCTAATTTAAGATTCATTCTGAATATCTTTTCTGTATATTCAGTTATGTTTATGAACCTATTTTTGATTTTTAATACTGTATTTCCATATAGTTTATATTGCCTTGATAATTCGAGCAAAGAAAAAAAACATTTTAATCTTCTACATAGCTTCTGATGTATTTGTCATCTGTAAATTATAAACTTTCAAAATATATGAAATTAAACTTTGGGTTCTAGATTTCTTATAAATATACTAACTAAATATCCATTGATCTGATTATTTTAATTTCTTTACACATAAATATTTTCAGTTTTGTTTTTCTGAAAGCTTAAAAACATCACTGACTTTTAAGAAAGAATTTGGGATTGTCAAAGTAACTAGGGACTCAGTTTAGCATCAAGTACAGTAAAGTAATGGTGTTCACAATCAAAAAGGTCTCAAAGAAATAACTGTAAAAAACACAGCAGTCACAATACAGAATTCATTTTACCTTTCTGTTCTTACGTAATGTCACATTCTAAAGGAAGTTACACCTTCTAAAGGAAGATATTGAATATCTCATTAAGAATTTTATCTTGAACACGTAAAAATGTAGACCTTTTCTGTGATAAGATCGAGTACATTCATCGTGATTGAAGGACATAACAGAATATAAAATGAAATGGAACTTATATGAAAGCACTGTATTAAATTCTCAAGAACAAGCTTCTTTATACTTTCCAGCATAAATAAATAATGCAACTTCCACCCGAGTCAGCCCTGTTGGCTGCTTTCCAGAGGCATCTACCTGAATAGCCAGGCTCTCCCCAGATACCTTCTTTCTGTAGCTACTCTGATGTGATGGATTTCTCAGTAATAAAACAAAGCTTTATGACAACCATTCTCTGGATGGGAATGCAATTCAATAGGCTAGCTACAGAATAAATATATACCCTAGTGGCTACTTTGAAGATGCTCACAGCTGAGAGGCTATGTTGTTTGGGTGCACAGCATCTCTCCTACCTAGTTTGCCCAGTAATAGTATTTGTCTCTTATACTGAGCTTGGCTTCCTTTCCCACTAAAAGGTGCATATGTCCTGAATATGTAAGCAGTACCTTAAACTGTTATATGCCCAGAATTCCATGCCACAAATGGATTTTCCAGCAAAAAGAGAAGAATAGGATGTGCTAAGTTACTCCAGAGACCTTACAAATTGTTTATCTGATTTCTCTGAATTATAACTACTATTTCCCCTTAAATGAAGGAAATAGAGACTTACTAATGTCTCTGCATAGGAAATCATATACATTGTGGCATTCTGTGTTCAAGAAAGAAAAGTCAGATAATCTTATGGAAAATGAAATAAATATGGATAAAAGGGTCAAAAAGGGAGCAGTGTTAAAAAGAAACTGCAATGTGGGGGGCAGTTTTCTATGGATAGTAAACATTTTTAGAACAATTTTAACACAATTTTACATTAATGATTTAAAGAATGTTTAAATCTTTGAATATAGTAAGACTTGGGATAAAATTTGGCTCAAAATGCAATTTAGGTAGAAAACATATCTAAATAGTGAAAAATTAAACTAACAAAAATATTGTCATTAATTTTCAGTAAAGGAGATTGCTTGTATTTAGTAATCATTTTAACTTACTTTTTCTAAATTAATATATGTATTTAAAACTAATTTCAATTTTTAAAGCTAAGAAGCAATCTTTTCTCTGTATTTGGACTGATTTGCAAATTTGACTAGACATATGCCTAATATAGCCAGAGAAAATTTCATTGAGAAATTATTATTTAGTAAGAGCTGCTTCATTACATCACACCTTTCACATTAGGTGGCCAGGACAGATTCTTAGATAGGAATGTGTAAAAATTCACAAGATAGGTTAATAATATTTAATCACCTTATGGATAGAGCCTCTATTATTTCTTACATATTTTATAGTGAATTTGAAGAGGTTCTATTCCAAACGATACAAGGATGTTTGTTACATACAATGGTTTTTGTATGTAAATGAAACACTAAAATTGCCTGTGAAAGTGTCTTATAAGCACAGCAAGCACTCTGCTAATCCCCTGAGTTTGATTCACAAGATGTGGCTTACGCCTACCGATAGACACAGATGCAAGGAATAAATTTTTATTACAAAATCAAAACATCAATCAAAAGCTCCTCTAGCCAATTTATGATCTTTAATTCTAGCAAGAAAAAAAAATAGCCAGATCACATGGGTCTTGCTCTATTGTCCTAAAATCTCAAAAGCCTAATACCCAGGTTTAAAAAAGTCCAAAATGCATATCATTAGGCAGATTCTCCAGTTTACTATGTTTACCCAAATCATGCCTATTCAAAGCCTATTATCTGTGGTGATTCCAGCCATTGTGAATTTTCTGCAGATGGTAGAATGAAGGGTCCACAAGATTAAAACCGACACTTGAAGGTAAAAGGCCAGGGCAGAGTCAAGATCTAGGCACCTGGCAGAATTTCACCATCAGAAAAGAATGTTAAAGGAAGCAAGATGTTTTACTGCAGACCTCCTAAGAGGATCTGTACTAAGATCATAGGCTTGGCTCATAAGGTACAGAACAGCGTATGGCAAATAGTCTGAAGTTAACAAATCATGTTCAGTTAATAAAATGAAATCTTTTATTGGGAAATGCTCTTTATGGCTATTGTCAGATTTTCTCTTGTTAAGATACTAGTCAAAACTTTCAGCATGCTTGCCTGATGGAAAATAATTTTCAATCCTCTGTGTGTCCAATGTTTTTTTTTTCATTTTATGAAATATGTGAATAGGAATAAGAACATAAAGGAGTTTTCCAGCTATCACAAGCTCATTTCAGACAGAAAAAATGAATAAGCAATAATATCCAGGGTACTCTCATCAGACATGAAATTATGTGATAACTATAACAATAATAAATAGTAGAACAAATTCAGTTCTCACAATCTGCCAGGATAAGTCCTTTTGTATATTTCCATAATTCACATTCATATATTATGTACTAATTTTATCTTGTTTTAACTGCCGAATAGTTTTTACATCATTAGCTTTAGTTCTTGAGATTATAAATTACTTCTCAGTGAATATAAATACATAACATGGTGTGCATTTAGGGTTATTCAAAATCACAAGGTGCACACATTGTAATAAAATATGACTTCTTGAGAAAATAGCAAAATTAGTATCAGTAATTAGACAATGGGACCTTAAAATTTCTAATGATAATATAAAAAAGTAGAGAAAGTAAGGACAGATACCTTAGGCTAATTTTATTATGCATATTCTTCAAATTCCATCTCAAAAGTTAAAACGGTTTTACACAATATTAATTCAGTATAGTGATGATAACTTAGTTGTAACCAGATGTACATATTTAAATGGCTGTATAGAGCATTAAAGAAAACACTGCGACCTAAATTAAAACAACTGTAATGTTGGTGATATATAATTAACATAAAAAGTGTCTAGACAGAAAATATACATGTTATAATATTGCTCACACTAAGGCTATTGCAGCAGCCTGGCATTAAGTTAGATTACAACTGGGCTAAGTCTATTTTGACTTGGAATTTATTTTTAAGAACAACAACAAAAAAATCAAACTCCAAAACTTACCAAAACATAACTGTCTTCAATGTACAAGTTCATAAAAAGAAGGAAAATGACAAGAACTCCCAAGAATGATACTGTAGAACGTTTTCGCAGGCATCTCATTTTATCCAGTATTTCAAAAATATGCTTCATTTGATGAAATTTAAACATTCTCTCCTGTGGACAAGAGGTACAGAATTCCTAACAGTTAATTTTGGGTGTCAGTGTTTCTTCATCACTGACATATCAAAAGTCAGGTATTTATAAAAATCTTTCCCTTTAAATGTTTGAACTAAAATTGTTTCCAATTTCACCCTGAAGGTTGGCTTTGATTACTAACACATTAACATAAGGTCGATGAAGTGATTTATATTGAAGTGAAGTAAATAAAAATGAAAAGCAAGTGTCACAATTATTTTTGAACAAATGAACAGGGTAGCAGTAATGTAAGAAAGAATAGTCCTTTGATGAGAAACAGCAAAAAATAAAAGAGAAAGAGAAAACATTAAGGTAACATGTACTTCCCCATATTATAATGTCATAAAAATGGAAGAAACCAGAAGTAAGAGCCTAATATTAATCCTGGGGTCGGTGCACTGAAAAAGAGCTCCTGGAAGGCAATCTGGTGAAAGACAGACGAGTCACGGTTTGGGTGGTTAGTCCAAACATATATTTGAGAACTTCTGAGTTACAATTGTTTGTTTACTTTTCTAATAATTCTTGTTAAATAAGAGTAAATCCTGCAGTGGCATATCCACATTGCCTTGCATGACCTACTAACTAGAACTTAGGCTGTTTATTAATAATTCATAGACTGCAAAAGACCAAAAGAAAGTCAACAAGATTAATGGAGACTTTTTTTTTCCATTTCACACCTCTACATTTTGTGATATCTTCCATGATTCATTTAGCTTACTGATTGTTTTAAAAAGTATAAACATATCTGGAATGATCAAAGACTAGTTGAATCACTATTTGCCTAAAATCAAGTGTAGTCTGGAAATGTGTTGCTTTGAGTTGTGCCGGTCACCATGGGTTCAGCTTTAGGTTGAAGTATTAAAACCCTTAAACAATGTCTAGAACCCAGACAACATACAATGTCTCTTCTATGAATTAATACAAGAAAGAATTTATGAAACCTTGTAAATTGTAGGAGAGAATATTAGGAATTGGGAGAAAGACTTAACAAAGGTGGAGAATATAAGAATTCTGAAAAAGAAATGTTGTAAGAAGTATTGTCCATTTCTTTTGGCTATATTTTTCTTTAGGGTTATTTTTATTTTTGTCATTGATTAGTAGGATATTAAATATATGCATACAAATGCACACATATATACTAATCTTGTTTATATTGAAAATATATCTTCCCCAAGTATTTCTTGTATTTTCTTCTTTTAGATTTGATGTCAATGTAGTATTTTTGATGTCAAATTTATTTCACAGAAGTAGGTATTTTTGTATAATGTTTGAAAAATCCTTTCCTGCTTTAATGTCATATGGACAATCTTTTATTTTTTTCTTTTTTGGTCTGCTTTTCATGGAAAGAGTTTTAATACACTTGGAATTTATCTTAATGTCTTTTATGACATAGTAGAGTAATTTTATTTTATCTTTTCCACATGGGGAGCTGATGGTCTTTTGTTTACAGTGCACTGGCCATAACTATCAGTCCATTACCACCCCTAACTTCAAAGGTGTGGGGAAGTGTAATTTCCTATGCACCCAGTGAAAAAGGAGAGCTGGATATTGGTAAACATTCATATTGTATACCATACCACATAGTGAATCATCTTTTTTTTTTGATATGCAATGTCTCTTCTGGAATATGGTCACTTTCCAATTTGTATTTATGGGTCAAAATATATTTATGGACCCATAATTTATAACCTTCTTTTTCAATAAGAAAATACATAACACTTATTATGACCCAAAACAATATAAGTGAAATTCTGTTATCTGGTAATGATTCTGTAGATAAAACAACATCATCTTTGTAAGAGATTTTTATCCGGATTTCAAAAATTAACAGAAATACAATGGCTTAGAATCTAATCATACACAAATGCCACAACCTCGTCCAGCTGGCTGCTCTGGGATTCCTTGTACAGAAGTCCCAATAAACCCTCATGTCTCATGGTGTCTCCAAGTCTTTACTTCCCTCTCTCTAGTCCTTTCCCATCGTGACTCAGCCTCTTGGGTGTGCGATTGCGCCTGTGATCACACAGCATGAAATCCATATACGCCCTCTGACTCAGCAATTATACTCCTAAGAAGCGATTTAAAGACAAAACTTGTCTTTTTGAGCACATAACTACAGTGTTTCAAGAAAGTGATGTTTGTAAATAAATTGGAAACAATCTATAAGGTGTTAACAGTTGTTACCTCAGTGTAGGAGAATTTTCAAGAATTTTTCAGTCTTGTTTTTACTTTTTTAAACTTTCCATATTTTTAAAAGTACATATATTCAGAAACATCTAAAAAGTTACTTTCAATTTTCAAAATTCTCTATCCTCCCTTGGAAAATAAAACTGCATTTTATTGGACATGAAAGCATAAACAACTTTTTTCTAGAAAATATGGTTAAAAAATAAATAACATTGTATGTTTATTTTTGTCTCTGGGCACTCTGAAAATTGAATGTTAATAATTCAATATAATTGCTAAGTCAAGAAGTCCATTCTATTCTATTCCTTTGAGACAGACAAAATGTAAATGATGTGACTGCAAACTGAATTTGTGAAGTTCAAATGTTGATAATTATACATAAAGATAACAAGAATATCTATTAACATTTATTTAATGCTAAATGCTGTATAACACACTTTTTATGGATAACTCATTGATCCTTCATAACTATGCCAAGAGCTTAATCCTATTCTAAGACCAATTTTACAAATGAAAACAAAGACCTTCTTCCTGTGGTGTCTCCATAAGGAATGATTCCAGTTTTTAAATCTTAGTATTGACTAGAATCTGCTCTATTAGACCAGAGCTCTATTTTTATATAGTTTACTCTAAGTTTTATATATTTTAAACACATTTTTGTCAACAGACTATTTAATATAGTTAATAATAGTTTGTGTTACTGATCTGTTGGTTAAAATAAAATATAATAAATACATATCCAATTTTTCTGGGATAAATCAAAATTTTGATTAAATCTATTTAGCCTATGTACACAAAAATATGTAATATGAAGAGGTGGGTAATATATGATAATTCAAATAATATGAAAGTAGTAAAAATATTGCCTTGGAGACAACACTGCAGCACACTCAGGAATGATGCAAAATAGAACAAAACAACAGCAGCCAAACTCCAGGAAATAATTCCAAAGAGGTGACAAAGAAATGCTTAAGTCTTTAGAAAATAATGATGAATTCCCATATCCAGCCCTTCAAGTTATAATCCTCCAAAACCATCTAAAAAATATCAGAGCACAAATATAACCCCCTATAGTGTATAACCTCAGCAGAACAAGGAGAAAGACAGTAGCAACAACTTCAATTTACATTTCGATTTACAAGACACAATAACACCCAGGACAAACAGACTCAGCTCAGGAGCCCAAAGCAGAGCAAAGAAATGATCAGGAGATGGACCGAAATATGTGTCATTTGTCAAAGAAACTACAACAAGCTACACCATAGTAAAGGAAAAATTAAGGAAGCTAATAATCCATCTAAACTCCTCTCCCACCTAAAACAGAATCATCGAGTCCAGGAAAATCCAAATAAGAATCCAGAAAAAGGAAACAAAAACGGATTGACAGTCAAATGAATTTGCTCAGAAGGAAACTGAAATAGCTGATTTTAGGTAGGGGGAAGGGTCTCTGAGATTAGGGTATCGTTTTATTGTTCTACGAAGCAAGGACATTCTCAAAGATTAGTGGAGGTATATCTAAAGGACGCAGAAAAAAGCTTGAAGAGGCTTCCATTGAAAACATTTTGGAAAATCAATGAAAAAAAATTATGATTGATAGTAAAATACTGAATTCATACAAATCCATATGTATAGGGCAAAAATAAAAAGAAGAAAAATAAAAATAAACCTATCCCCCAAAACTGGAGTAATCACTGTATTATCTTCTGACTCTAGACCCTGATTTCCAGAGGAAACTGTATTTCATTCACCTTTGATGAGTATTTTCAGAAACTGGACAGCAGGCAGGCACAGGGTGATGATCCTTGAGATAAAGAAGTAAAACTCATGATTTCTCCAGTTTGCTGCCAGGAGGTAGTTTTCAAAAGGCAGGGCAGGACTTTGACAAAAAAAATTGAAGAAGATGCAAACAAATAGAAAGATGTCCTGTGTTTGTGGATTGGAAGACCTAACATTGTTAAAAGATATATACTACTCAAAGCTGATAGATTCAGTGTGATCCTTACCAAAATTCCAAAGGCATTTTTTAACAGTAGAGGCAAAAAATCCTAAAATTAATATGAAACCACAAAAGACCCTCAAAACTCAAAGCAATTTTAAAAAAGAATAACAAAGCTACAGGAATCACACTTCCAGGTTTTAAACTCTATTACAAAGCTAAAGCAATCAAAACAAGTACTGGCAAAGAGAAAAAGTAACCATTGTGTACTGTTGATGGGATATAATTGATGTAGCCACTATAGAAAACAGTCATACTGGCATAAAAACATACATAGACTAAAAGAACAGAATCAAGAGCTTAGAAATAAACCCATGTGCACAAAATCAACTAATTTGAGAGGAGAGCTAAGAATAGTTGATGGGGAAAGGACAGTCTCTTCAATAAGTGGTCCTTGGTAAACTGGACAACTACATACAAAAAAATGAAACTGGACCCCTACTTTTTCACTGCTCATAAAAATTAACTCAAAGTAGATTAAAGACTTAAATGTAAGACCTGAAACCATAAATTTTCTAGAAGAAAACATAAGGAAAACTTCTTGACATTGGTCTGGGCAATAATTTTTTGGATGTGACACCAAAAAGTAGAAGGAATGAACTAGAAAAAACAGGTGGACTATATCCAATTAAAAAGCTTCACATACTGCACAACAAAAGAAACAATCCACAAAATGAAAAGGCAACCTAATGAATGGGAGAAAATATTTTCAAATCATATATTTAATAAGTTAATACCCAAAATATATAATGAACTCACAACTCAGCAGGAAAAAAGTAAGTAATCCAATTAAAAAATAGGCAGAGGAATTCAAAATGGGCAGAAGTGGGAAAAATGAATGAGAATGTTTGATGTTGGTCTGGGTCCTGTTTACATGAAAGTATACACATGTCAAAAGTCATTTAAAAAATGGGCAGAGGATCCAAATAGACATATTTCCAGAGAAGACGTGTAAGTTGCTAACAGGCACATGCAAAGATGCTCAACATCACTAATTATCATGGAAATGCAACAAAATCACAGTGAGATACCACATTACATCTGTTAGAATAGTTATTACCAAAAAGACTAGAAATAACAAGTACTGGCAAAGATGTAGAGAAAAAAGTAACCATTGTGTACTGTTGATGGGATATAATTGATGTAACCACTATAGAAAACAGTTTTCTTATAAAATTAAAAATAAAAGTACCCCATGGTCCATCAATTCCACTTCTGGGTATGTATCTGAGGAAAAGGAAGTCACTATCTTGAAGAGATATCTGCGTTGCCATGTTCACCGTAGCATTATTCACAACGGCCATCATATGGAAACAACCTAAACACCTGTCAATAGATGAATGGATAAAGAAAATGTGACACACACACACACACACAAACACACACACAGACAATTATTACTCTCCATAAAAAAGAATAAAAACTTTGTGATAACATGAATGGACCTTGAAGGCATTATGCTATGTGAAATAAGTCAGAGAAAGACCAATACTGTATGATCTCACACATATGTACACACACATACACACACACACATATAATTATATGTATATATGTAATTTTACATATACACAGAATCTTAAAAAGCCAAATTCATAGAAACAGGGAACAGAATAGTGGTTGTAAGGGACTGGTGTGGATGGGGGTTACAGGGAGATATCAGTTAAAGGATACAAACTCCATTTATAAGTTCTAGGGAATCTAATGTACAGCTTGATGTCTAATAGTTAACAATCAATATACAGTATTAGCTATTTGAAAGTTGCCAAGAAATTAGATCTTAAATGTTCTCACTACAAAAAAAAAAAGTGATTATGTGACGTGATGAAGCACTGACTACGCTTATTGTGGTAATCATTTTACAATATATATATTGACCAAATCATCATGCCGTATGCCTTAAGCGTACACAATGTTATATGTCAATTATGTATTAATAAAGCTAAGGGAAGAGAAAGAAAACTCATATTTATGTGGCTTCACTACTGAATTCCACCAAACATTATTAGGGAATAATACTAACTCTACACAAGCTCTTTCAGGTAATAGATTTTTATGTTATTTTAAGTCATTTTATGAATAATTATAGGAGTAAAAAAAGGATAGTGAAAAATAACTTCATTGTAAATATTAGTTAGACTTTAAACATAACTAACCCAAATTTTATTCCTTATTTTTCCAGTTTGAAAGTATATGTCCCCAAAATATACAATGCTGCATAAACTGCTCCTCCACCATCATTCTTGTAGCTGGAACATACCCATCTTGTAAGTTCTGATTCTAAACTTCAAGTACATTTCTAACAGTTCTTGCTTCACTACTTCAGATTCTTCTTGCACTTTCACCATAATGAATGAATAACTGGGAACACTAGGAACACTAATGGTCCAATTCTGTTGAGTAAGAACAAGCTGGTGGTTTGATTTATAATTGCTATACATACTCAGTTTTAGATTTAGAAACACTAATCACGTGGCCACATCTTCTGTTTCCTTCCAATTATGTTGGCTTACAGCACACTTGCATTTGTATGATAATGATCTTATCAAGCAAATTTTGGTGCATGACCATAAAAGATGGATGGAGATGGTTCTTTATCTTTTTAGCAAAATGTTATGAGATGAAATCCTCTTTGTCGAATGATGCTTTGAATGAAAATACCATACTTTCTTTATTTCTTAGGTATATATATTTTCACTCGGCAATTAATCTGAGATTTTTACCATCAATTTTACTGCTACCAAGTAGTCTAGAGTGTCAGTCTCTATCTCTTTGCATTCATCATCTGATTCATCTAATAATTATGAAATGTTTCCTTTAATTTATAGTTTTTCCTTCTCATTATCAGAAAAGGAAAAATTCTAAATATTCAGCGGTGTTCAATGAAAGGTTCAAAAAATGGAGACTACAAAGATGGTGTCTTTAGATTTCATTTTTACCTATTTGAAAGATGATGCAATACTTTGAGCCGCACAATACCGACAGATCTAACATACAGCATAATGAATATAGACAATATTGTATTATAACATTGAACTTGCTAAGAAACTAGAGTTTAATTATTCCTAACGCAATAAAAAAGTGATAATTATGTGACATGAAACAGGTGCTAACTATTGCTGCACTGACAATCATGTTATATAATATAGAAAGGTATCAAATCAACACACAGTACACTTCAAAGCTGTACAATGTGATACCATAGTCTGCAATCTTGATAAAATGGGGGTGAATAAAGGACATTAAAACATAAAACTACACAAAATAAGGCAACTTTATAATGCCAAATACCACCATCTCAACACAATATGATCAAATAACACAATGAGCAACCTCCTAATGAGAAACATCAAAAGATTCAAGAAGTCAAAACTCCTATTAGGAGCTTTTAACTCTCACAGCCCAAGAGAGGTCCAGATGCCAAAAATGATCAAATATCACAGCAGAAAACACATAAACCAAGAACTCTTAAGAATAAAAGCATGTATTTATGGATCCATAAATGCAGTGAGGGTTGTTAATATTCTTCTCTTAGAATTGGACAGTGTAAATAGTCAAAAGATTAGCAAGGACAGAGAATCTGAATAATCCATAGTTATTTTAATATTTTAAGTATTTTTGTATGTTTTAGTTAACAAAATATATTTCATAGATAGGGATTGTTCCTGTGTGATCATAATTTATTTCAAAATAACCCAACAAAGGGGAGAGAGCCACATTCCACAGAAGGGAAGCTGATGGCCTAGAATAGTAAGGTGAAAATGGAATGAAAAGAAGTAGAGGATTTAAAAGCAAGGTAACTCCTATAAGTCAAGATAGAGTCACTGTGTAGCCACATAAATTCAGATCTTTAATTCATAGATACTCTGTAAAAAGAGTGTCTCAGTATAAGAAGAAAGCTTGTTGATAAAGTAACTAATAAAACTGATTATCTATTGAAAGCCCCTAAATCAAGCATGGGAAACCCTAGCTCACTAGCCTTCATCAATCTGAAGTATTAAAAGTAAGTAAAAATTGGCTTTCTCATTTTTAAAACAAATGAGTACATCCTAATATAAATGTCCATATAGCATGTTCCTGCTTGACAATTTCCACCACACAAATGAAGACAAATTACTTGAACAGTGTTTCAGCTCCATGGTCAAACAATGTCTTATTTGTAAGAAATGTTCCACGTAGTCTTGGAATACTTTTAGAAAGAGCAAAAAGTAATTTTCAAAGGTTATGTGTTAGTTGTTACAGATTAGACTCATTTAGAAAAATTACAGTTCATATTATCATTGTTAGCATAAATTATTTTCTCTGGTTGATATGTCATTTTTATATGCCCTAAATGTCACCAGAGATTCACTTGCCAACAACATATGCTACAATGCACTTGACCTCTTGTTCTTGCAGTGGGAAGTACTGAACATGTTTTGTTTAGCAGTTTTACTGCAAGTGTTTTCAAAAACAGCTTCTTTGTCACAAGTTTAGAGAAAACTGTTGATGGAAATACAGCTAGGGAAATAAGGATATATAATAGCACAAATTCCCCACCCCAAATGTAAACAGAGTTGGCACATCTGGATCAATGAAACTTCACCAGTTGTTGTTTTTCTTTTTGTTTGTTTGTTTTTAAGGTAGAATCACATTCTCTTTGGAAGATCCGGGTGATGAATGTTCACATATACGAAACTACTATAACCAGAGTTCACAAATATAACTATTAAATATACCATTTGATATAATACCAACCAAATAAATCACTTTTGAAATGAAATAATTTCACTCCACAATTCCTTTCATAAAGACTATTATATATTAATATATGAATAAATATGCTCATATAAAATATATATTATATTCATATATTTATATAGTTTTGCAATTATAAAGTGTAGCATATATTCCTATACACTTATACATATATAAGTAGAGCTGTATTCATTGACAAAGAAACAGGTAAATCAGTGAGAAGGTACTATTCTTTCTCACGTTTTAAAACTGATCTTACCTGAATTTATCTTCTGAAGTTTAAAAACTATCACCAAAAAGGATACAAGACCTTAGTAATCTTTCTCTCTTATAACATTGTTCTTTCCCACCATTCTATCCAAACTTCTTTTCCCCCTTTACAATCTTTTGGCATTTTATGACCTCTCTTGCAACAACTTTTGAGCAAAATTCAAAATTTAGATCTTTGGCTAAGACTGCTTCCTGAGCCCAGTTCTGATTTTTGGATAATGAACATTAATTCTAGGTAGCAGACCTCCTGCTTACCACTCAGATACAATAGATGTAAAACCAGAGGATGATTTTCCCTTCTGCTTCTCCTTCCAGTGACTTATATCTGGCAGGCCTAGCTTTCTAAACTTCTGGTCATATTCAGAGAGAGCAGGGTAGTGGGACCAGGGTCATGCCCTTGTGAAATCTACTTAGCCTGCAAAAAGGCTGAGTGTATCCTTTAACTTAATCTATATCCTGTTCTTTTCTTCTTCCATCCCCTTAATTAATTAAATAACTTTGTAACCAGGATGAGAGCTCAATCTCTGTAGTGGAAATGAGCCTACACAGGTAAAGAATACTGAGATCTGGATCAACACATCACCTAAATAAAGCTATTCTTAAGACAAAACTTCAAAGGAATTATCACTCAGCTATATACCTCATGCCTTATGCCGACCCTACTCGAAAGGCCCTATAAAAGCGCAAGCCCCTAAACCCGTAAGCACACCTCCCCTCTGAGGTTGCCAGCGCTTCCCTTTCTGTGCATGTGCACTTTGTCTTAAATAAAGCCTTCTTGTCGCTCAGCCTATTACATTTAGTCTCTGCTCTTCCAGTGGTGTCTTTGTTACTTGGCTATTTCATTCATTTTTCTAGACTTAAGTACCAGTCTTCTCTCTCTCTCTATTCTATTTCAGACAAGCAGGGAAAGGCTACTAAGATCTCTGATTTGAGCTTGCAATTTCCTGTCGCCCGGGTGACCCAGACAGGATGGCAGCTGTACCATCATGCCCTTTAGAAGCCTCCCTGAAATTCTCCTTTCTTTGTTTTGGGAAATTCTCAGAACATTTTCTCACTCCATCCAGTGCTCTGTGGCTGCCCCAAGTCCTGGGGTGGTAGGGACTTAGTTTCCACTCTGTGCAGATTCAAGTGGACACTGGATGCCAGGTGACCCTGGCTTCAGGTGGCATTGAGGGATGTGCCCTATGCCAAGCTTCAATGAGCTTTCCTTTCCTCCCTCTCTGCTCTTCCTTGCTCCCTGCTGCCTGCATGGCTGCTGCCTCTCGCTTTAATGAATTCCTTCCTCACCTACACTTGTCCAACCTTTTTGTGAGTTCTTTCTCGATCAGAGTCAAGAACCCTCTCCCAGGCTGAGGTCTCACCGAGTGTGCAGGGACATCTCCCCAGACTGGATTGCCCAACAGCAATATCATCTCAAAAAATAGTTGCCTCCACTGTCAGAAACGTGTCCCACCCCATCTCCAGTCCTAAATTTCTCCCTGCAACAGTTTCTCCCATCCAGTTCTCACTGCCATTACTGGAGTTCAGGTTAATACTGCCTTTAGCTTTGGCGAAAACAACAGGTTACTGCTAGTTTTTCCTACCTGTTTGCTGTTGGCTATCATTTGTTTCTAAACTCTTGGCAACACCTCTGGTTGAGGCCAGACTCAAGCTACGGAAACTAACATTGTGTGAAGATAGGACAGTTCTAGGGGAACTCTGCAATTTCCGAACCCCAACATGAGCATCCCTGTGTCTGGTAACAGCTCCTGGGGAAATGTGGCAGATCCCCATGGAGGCTGCGTTGGGCTTCCTTCAGAGATCAACATTGAGCTGAGTGAGATCTGTATTAGAGGCAAAGCTGAGTAATGTGGAAGAGAAAACCAACCTCTGTTGTTAGTTCTGGATTCCCTACACCCCTGGTTAGAGAAATGTAAGGATGGAACTGTGTAGAAGTACATAAGGCTAAGAAGGACGTCATTTGGTGCAACACCATTTATTTTATTTCTCAAAGGCCTAAATATAAGTTGTTTTGTATGTGAACATGCTTTCCTACATACTTCCTTTCCTCCATAGGCTGAGTAATAAGAAAAGCACTGATCTTCACATTTGCCTCACATTTTAATCTCCATGAATTTGTTCTTTTATTACTAGTTCATACATTTTGAAATTTAGTCTTAGGTCACCAAAACTTTACCTTCTTGCTGAAGATTTCTCTGAACCCCATTTTCAGTTAAAGATTGTTTTTTTACTTTTTGAATTTCTGCTATTTTATCTATTCTTCTCTTAATTTACTTAACATTTTCTATTTCTTGATATTGTGTTTATATGGCTTATTTCTCTTTGGATCCTGAGCTTGTATGTATATTTTTAAAAATATTATCATATCACTTGAATAGTTAGTGAAGTGTCTTTTAAAAAGAGAGCAAACAACTGCTACCTTGTGTGTGTGTGTGTATGTCTGCACACAATTTTTGCACTGCAGACATCTTGGAGCTATGGGAAAAGTAGCAGCCTAGGGATATTTGTGTTTCTTCTCCACAGAACTCTTAAATCTTGCCTACGAGCTTCCCTGCCATGACCAGGACTGCAAGGTGATCTCTGGGCTCTTTGGTTGCAAAAATGCAAATGAGCACATCAAACTTTACTTTGTCCATTATCAAAGTACCATAGGTTTTTTTGTTTGTTTTACAATTTATTTAAGTGAGAAGCTAGGATAATGCCACTTGTTAGTTTTAGCATTTAATGGGTTGAAGTATTTTATAACTGAGATAAATCGAAATCTTCCAGGATATTTAAGAAATGCAGCAGAAAAAATTAATGTTGACACCATGGATATTTAGAAGACCAGAGTGAAATAGAGTAATTTGTTTGGGCCTAGGGAGCCTCAGATAATTTGATCTAATATTATAATTCAGATACACTGCAAAGTGTTATTAGCTATACAATTGGGGACAGATAGTCATTGGATCTATGGGACCATCTACTTACCGTTACTATCTCATATATTTATGCATAAGTCTGTGTGTATGTATAAAGATTCTTCATTGTAACACTGTGAATATCTATTATTTATCTCAGATCACTGCTGATGGAGGCAGGTAAAGTATTAGTTGTACAAACTTCTTTACATTTCTTCCTGGGAAGACACTGTGTGGGAATTTGTGTGTTAGTTTCATTAACTCAAGAAAAATGCTCATTTATTAAAGAATTGATGCTGATATGAAGTGGCAAGTAAATTACTACCCCACGGAGCTGTTTGCTTAGAGTGCATATGCTTGTGCATGCTATTATATATTCTTCATGTTTCTGGAATATTTCTTGGGCTATACACAATAAACCACCAAATGTTAATGAGCTCAGTTCTCTCCCTCCAGCTCTTTAGGGTAAAATCACATTTCCCCAGTGTAAACTCTTCCATGGCCATATAAGGGGATGGAAAAAAGGAAAAACTGTATCTCTACCTATGAATGTGGCTACATTAATCTGCCCCAAGGCACTAGCTGTAATTTATATTTTATTTAATAGTCTTTTTTTAAATCAACAGTTAGAATGCAAAAGTAAATTACATTCCCCAAATCACATGGGCTTATATCCAACACTTAACCTCACATCAGGGAAAACGTGAAAGTAGTTTTGCAGTCAACTGCTCATGTTTGACACGTGCCACTATGTGTATATGATCTGCTTGCCTTGCCTTTTCTACTACTCGCCCGATTTGTTTTTCTACTTCGCTCTGTGGAAAGCTGCACATGCCCTCAGGGCAGTATTCAACACTTTCTGATGAACAGAAAGAATGTTGCTGACGTAGTAAAGCTTCAGGAAGCCGCAAGAATGAAAAGGTTTTACAAAACATGATTATCACTACATTTCATACAAGGCCTCAGCTATTGATAGGAGCAAATGTCATTGTTTTTCCATTTAAAATGTTTTCTTACAGTCCCAACTTGTATTGCCCATTTGGAGCTATAGGTGACAGTAAAGTGAAAAATTATAGAGGCCATACTATTCAATAGGGTTCACAATGGTGACCAGTAAGATTTATTTCTGGTTCGCTTTAAGCTTCAATGCAGATAGAAAATGTGTAGCATTGACTGGCTGGAGGCTGTCTGTCTCTGACTATTAAAATAGTAAAAACTTGAGATGAGGGTTGGGAAGAAAGAGCAATCTTTTTCAGCAGTGCAGCTAACTCAGACGAAAAAATCTACTTTCTAGTGACTCTATAGCATCTTACTGCACTGATGGACAGTGACTGTAATGGGGTATGTGGGGGGGACCTGATAATGGGGGGAATCTAGTAACAATAATGTTGCTTATGTAATTGTACATTGATGATACCAAGATAAAAAAAAAAGAAAAGAAATCTACTTTCTTTACCAACTTCTCTCTTCGACTATCATCCTCTTATAGATTTCTAGTTCCTTTCCAGGGAGCTAAAAAGACTTGCCTGGAGCGGAACCAACAACAACAAATATTGGACTAATGACTTTAGCAAGAACACAGGAGTTAGTGCTGCAGGAATTTAATCATGAAAGCTGTTTTGAATTGTGGTGGGGAAGAAAGAAATAATGACGGTAATGATGATTAACTTATTCAAAGGATTGTAAAATATATTTTGTTAACTCTTTCATAATACTCATGAGGCAGATAAGAATATATTTATGATCACTCACATATTAAAAATAAGGAAACTAAAGCTCAAATAGATTAAGTGATGTGCTCAGGGACAGTATATAGCAAATATGCCATGTAGGTATAATAGATAACAGGTCTCCTTTCTGAATCTGACTTTCACGCATTTCAGTCTAATCAGTTTATCAGAGAGATATAAGAATTAGGGGCTTCCAAAGGAAGTTAAAATTTGGTTAAAGCAATAGTATTAAAGAACATTAATAATCATATTTCCATCATTAATATGGAGAGAGAATGCAATAGATGATTACTTCACCTGAAAGGAATTGTGAAAGCATTTATGCATAATTACTGGTACAGTATAAAAGACTTTAATACATATTTTCAATAGAATTGCCACACAATTCTGTTAACATGAATTCAGTAATACCAAATACCAACTTGAGTAGAAAAATAAGATATATGCATAAATATATTTCATTATTTAAGTAACATGCTCAATTAGAATGCTCATTGTTTTCCTTTTTAAGTAAGAATTGTTTTCTTAAGCTTCTTATTAAATTCTAAAATCAGAATGAATAAGTCTGTTACAGGTAATTCGTTACCATTTATTTATCCTTTCACTTGAACATACACAGAGTTCACACTAGGCAGAGGTACCTGTGCTGGGCATAATGAATGCAATTTCATATCCAGCTTAACTAGAACAGAAGGGGAAAAAAGAACCACACAGAGGAACTACAATAAAAGCACACGTTATTAGAAATACTTTTCTGGTAGCTGTTATCAAGAAATTTTAGAAACATTATTAAGTGACTGTTTCTGTGTTGCCCTTAGTGTTAATGTTGCTTTTCATCTTTCAGCATTTATTGAAGCTTCACTATGCCCATGGCATTGAGCTAGAAAGAAAAGATTAATAAATCCATGTTCTTGCACTACTATTAATGTTAAGATAAATGGAAGGTAAATGTGTGAAAATTAGACCCATAAAGTGTTATGGGAATGACTAGAAATGTGCACATATTACAGTAAAAACAGAAACTAGAGAAAGAAGGGAGTTGTCCTGTCTGCTTGGGAGTCTTCAGGTAATACCACAGAGAAGGGGTGCTGGCAAACAGGGAGTGGGCTAAGGGTGGGGAGGATGGCAGACGGAGGGCACAGTAGAAAGCAGTATGTGATTGTAACACTTCTATATTATTAAGTTGTATTTTTCTCTTTTCTTAAAATATTACCACTGTCTAAACAGAATTAGTACAAATTAATATACTACAAAGGTCTTGACAAACAAAAGGAGCAGACTGGTTTCAGACTTCTGCTCCATAATAATTTTATTTAAAAGGAAGATAGAAAATATCTGGGGACTTTAGAAGGGTAATGCTACTATTGTCCTTTAACTGTAGTTCACAAAAGTTCTCTTTATTTTCCAGGGGCAGAATAAATTATTTCATTATAATGTGTAAGGACTTGGGAAACAAAACACTTAAGTATTTTTCTTTAAAAATGCTAATTGTGATATGTAAAGTCTTGGGAAATAAAACAGAAGTATATTTCTTTAAGAAACTACTTAAAGATATCCACTAAGTCATTTTATAGCTGGATTAAGAACGGGACAGACTTGGTAAAAAGTCCTGCAATTCTCCTCTTATTTAGTTTTGATTCCAAATTCAAGAAACCATTAGGACTTAGATATTCTTGTGTTGATTTTGAGTCTGAACAGTGAAGCTGGACTTTGTACTTAAGCACTACAAAGCTCAGTTCCTCTTTTGTACCTTCACATTTTCTAGAATCAAGAAATATGTTAATAAAACCATATCCAATTTTCAGATGAAATACAGTATCCATTATTCACAGTCATTTGAAGCAGTAACTAGATTTCTTCCGTTTATGAACTTGCTTAGAATGGCTATAGCATTTACATATTTGGGAATTTACAAAGATAATTGCCTAAAAATTTTGATTCCTATTTATTCCCATCAGAAGAGTAGAGTTGAAAATCACTAATTCAAAATGATAAATGCACCCCTATATTTATTGCAGCATTATTTACAATAGCCAAGATTTGGAAGCAGCTTATGTCCATTGATATATGAATGGATAAAGAAGAGGTGGTACATATACACAATGGAATATTAATCATAAAAAAATAGTGAAATCTTGCCATTTGTGACAACATGGATGGACCTAGAGAATACTGTGCTAAATGAAATAAATCAGGTAGAGAAACATAAGTATCATATAATTTCACTTATAAGTGGAATCTAAAAAATAAAACAAACAAACATAACAGAAATAGATTCATAAATACAGAAAACAAACTGATGGTTGTTGTAGGGAAATGAGCAGAATAGGTGAAGGGGATAAAGAGATAAAAGCTTTTAACTATAACATAAGTAAGACCTGGGGATGAAAGTACAGTACAGAGAATATAGTCAATAATAGTGTAATATCTTATATGGTGACAGATGGTAACCAGGTAACTAGACCTTTCATGGTGAACATTTTGTAATGTGATTGTCAAATCACTATGATGTACACCTGAAACCCATATAATATTGTATACAAACTGTACTGCAATAAAGAATATTTGAAAAAGATTTAAAAAACAAAGAAAGGTTAAGTTTAGATGGGTAACTTAAAGGTCACTTCAGTGTCAAGAAACCTGAAAAATATTAATTTTTTTCTGTATCTGTAAAACTCGTCCTGAATGAATATGTCCAATATAATTTGTCAGTGAATCACCTGCACATATTATCTTGTATCTAAGACCTGTAAATGTTCCTATATGTTCACTATTCTTAAATACACATAAAATTTTAACTGTAAAAATGCATATAGAGAAATATTAAAGAACTAAAATAACATATTGATACTGGTTGTATGTGTTTAAGACAAGTATGGATAATTTTATTTTCTTCTTTACATTCTTCTATATTTTCTAGTTTTCTTTAATAAGCATAGGACATTTAAAAAGCACCTAAACTTATATATATTTCTAAAATTACACAAACAAGGATGAAGCAAAAATACTAGAAGGGATTAGTTCTAAAGGTAAAATCTATTTGGAATCTAGAAGTGGTTCAATTCTTCTTTCTCTTCCTAGTTTATAAAATGACTGCCTATATAATAATTTTATGGAAGATATAATTTTCACTTCTAAAAGACTCTTACAACTATATTCCAGTATTTAAATGGGTAATTTAGGCCACAAAATTCCACATCATAGAACTTGATTGATAAATAATTTCAGTTTGAATAGAGGTGCTAATTCAGATATAAGAAGACAAATGTAATTAAGCATCCTACAACCTGTTCTTGGTGAAATTAAAACAGTCATTTCCAGAGTTAAAAGCTCAAATGGGAAGCCTATAGGCATCTGTAGCCTAGGGATACTTATAGCAATGTGTAACTGACAATTTTAAAAAGTATTTTAAAGTCTCAATTCCCTTTATTCAGTTTGATATCAGAAATCTTAAAATTTTCTGATATATTAGTTTATTTTCAATTACCAGACTCTTAAGGTTAGGAGTAAGCCTAGTAATGTTAAATGTTATATGACAATCTTAGTTCATTTGATTTTCTCTCAAATGAAAACAAAATCAAGTCTATCTTTTCTCCCTGGTGACTGATTTCTTAAAGAAGATTGTCAGGTGGTTTTTAAAAAGAAATAAATGAATTTAAGAATAGACATAATAACCTAGATTCGTTACCAGTTCCTTAAACATAATTTTTATGCTAATGTTTCAGCTTCTCCTCTTTTTCGTTCTCCTAAGGTATGAATTACTTTATTGATTGGGAAGCTATGGCCTGACAGCAAAATGAAAAGCTATAAAGAAAAACTTATTTTAGAAAGACATTAATAATTTCAACAATGAAAACCAATTTTCCTGTGTTCAAGCTTGTAATCTATTTTGCATTATTTCTCACATATGCTCCAAACATCACTGATTCATGTCACTGTACAGATAATTAAAATGAAAGAATTACATAAAATATGTTACTCCAGGGCTAACCTCCAGCTCTCTAATAATAAAATAGTTATATTTCTATATTCAATAGCCAAAGATGTTATTAGAGAATTAAACAACTTTGCAAACATATTCATTGTTGAATAGTTCAGAGCATAGTATTTCCATAGGGTTTGTTCAGAAATTATGTAATTTATTGAGGGAAACAGGCTATTACTCTAAACTGTGAAAAAAACATTAAAAAATTCTAAATTTCAGGGGAACTTATATGATAGGCACTGTGCTATAGGACTTTCTACATGCATTGTCTATTTTAATCCCCCTAGGGCCCCAATAAATGGATTCCATGATTTAAAAAAATCAAGAAAAATAGGCTTTATACTTGAGCAGTATAGTTGTTGAGATTCAAGCCACAGGTCTGTTGGACTTTATACACTGCAGTCTTAAGCACTACACCATTTTTCTCTCTCTTCATATAGTGAAACTAACCATCAACTCAATCTTAATGTTTAAACTCCCTGTATGAAATATATAATGTAATATATATTATGTCTTATGTTTAAACAAATTGCTTATGCTACTATGTTTATATGAAAATACGTGTCATATATATATATTTAATCTACCAAAATGTCCCTGTCCCATACCAGTGAATGCGCCATGACACCTTAGGAGGATACTGCTTATAGTACCATAGACATGTTCTGCAGTTTTGACAGTATGTTTAGGTCACCAGTCCTGAAATGTCATGATTTTGCTAATACAAAAATAAAAACAAATGCTGCAATAAGCAAAGGAAGTGTCCAAGTCCATTCATAAGAAGTGGGCATATCAAGGGAAATGATATTACTTTCTTTTTAATTATACAAGTAATACAAGAATATATAAAAAAATAGAAATGATGAATGTCCCCTTCCACCCCACCCTGAAGTACTAACTATAGATAACCAACTCCCTCCATAATTTAATTTTCCAGGGCTTTTCTACACACACATATCTGCTTAAAATAATATACAATGAACCACATTTTGTGTATTTCTTTGTTTTTTTTGTCTCTTCAAATATGTTGTTACTCTTTCCATGTCAGTACAAATAGGGTACTTTATTCTTTTAAACTGCAGAATCATCTAGTTGAAATATTTATTTGACCCTCTCCTTATAAATATATATGTTGTTTACAAGTATTCTTTATAACAAAAAACATTACAGCAAAAGTTCTTGTAATATACCTTTGTGCATAATTTTTGGATATAATTCTATTAAGTACAATTGTCCTGTCAAGGGTATGTACATTTATGATAGATACTGCCAACTCCCTTTAACCTTGTAACATATCCCTGTATATAAATGTAACACTATTAAGAATGCTTCCAGAGTTCATTGTCAGCATTTCAAATAGAGCTTCCTGCCTTCCAATAATTTAAGCAGATCTGAGAGATTGCTTTTGACAGCTTAGTTAAATAAGCTTTCTTAGCTCTTCCAATTTGTGTGCTTATAACTCCTCCAGAGCCGAAGACATTATTAAAAGTGGTCCTTTCTAATTAAGGCAGCAACAGCAGTGTATTTGTGTATGGCGCCATATTCTGAGGAGAAGGTAATAGCTATAGAAATGTGCATGTTTCAATCTGAATTGGATTTGGTTTCTAAAATCATTATTAAATAGTTTTCTGTATATTGTAAATACACATGTCCACCTTTTTAAAAGTAAAATAGTAACAAAACAAAGCTATAATGAACAATTATTAGGAAACATTCAGGAAAAACAGGGTTTTTATCTTTGACACTACACCCTGTCTCATAAAGAAACTAACCATATATCATCATACAGACGGTGTAAAAGTCTTCAAGGAAACCCTTGGAAAGCATTTTCATGGGTATTTTTCTGACTATTGGTCTGTCTGATAAGTAAGCATTAAAAGAAACTTCTCCTGTCTTCCATGTATCCTCAAAGACAATGGCCATGACTAAGTTGAGATATCCTAGCAAGGAGCATTATTTCAAGATAATTAGAAATGTTTGTATTTTTCAGTAATTTTCTTTTAATTACATTTTTATTTTGAAAATTACAATTTTAAGTTCACTATCTTCCCATTTGTACTTCATTGGCTGCTCTAATATTTAATTACTTAGATCAAATCTTTTAGTTTAATATTATATTTCTTGTCCAGAATTTTTAAATGTACATGGTGTCCCATGAAATTCCTACAGTGAAAACATTAACTGAGAATATGGGTCTTTACAAGACTACACATTTAAACTGTTTTCTCTCTGGTTATTATTAATGGAATTCTGGCTAGTAGTAAAAAGTTCTGATTAAAGGGAAATTATCCATTCCAATTATCAGTCAAATAGTTGGAATTTATGTGAATACATGTAACACTGATACAATGTTAAACATAACAACATTTCATGATTCAAAAACCAGCTCAGAATCTGAACTGAAATACCCATGAGCATCATTATAGCTTTTATAATAATTTCCAGAGATTTGACTAATTCTAATATTCACTTCACTTTGCTAAACTCATCTTTGAAATAACAATTTTAGGCTTAAATGTGCCTACTCATTTTTCTTAGAAAAATATTGCATATGTGCAATAACTTCAACATAAAATATGTATAATGTATAAAACTATAGCTTATCAATATGTTTGATTTTATACATTCTCCATTGACCTAAGATATTTAAATTTCCCAGCCTCAAGTGTATCTGAAAGTATCAGAAGGTATCAAACATATGCTGTTAAAACTGTTCCATCAACTGCTGGGTTTAAAGATATCTTTAGATGGATGGATATCTTGCATCCATCGGATTCCTCTGCCTCGCTCCACTGCAAAGTCTTTCTTAAAACAAATCTGACGGTGTCACTCTCAGGCATGAGACATTCCATAATTCCATTGCTGATGGTACAAAGTTCAAATGCTTTTGCAAGTAATCAAAAATTCCTGTCACCTTCTGTGGACCTACCAGTAAACAGCTTTCCACCCCTTGCACTGTGTTCTATGCATAAATGCTCCCCATTCTGTACTCAACAGCTTAAGTGATGCTCCACCTATGAAACATTGCCTGACTTTTCCCTCCTCCAGGTAGGAGCCATCAGTACTTTCTTTGAGTTCCATGTGTGACTTGTCCATCATAACACCTTTAACAGTTCATTATAATTAATTCTTTACACACATTTTTTTCTCCTTAATAAATTATTGGCTCTTTAAAGGCATGGGAACTGTCTTCATATCCATTTTATTTAGAGGAATGAATATTTCAGAGATGTTTTCCAACATTTCTGAATGGATGTGGATAAAATTGCAATATTTCCAGATTCTCTCGCCTGGACTTAGTGCACCTCCATATCAATAGGTGTTTCCAAGGGGTGGAAAGAAGTAGTCAGTCTCCATATCAATAGGTAATTACAAGGGGGAGCTAGGGCATATCTGGACCAGAGAGGCTGGGTGGGGTCCCTTTTTGCAGCTGTGTCGTGCACAGGGGAGTGGAAGTATACAACTGCTTTTAAGCAATAAGTGGGTTTCTCCCACTTTATTTCTCCCTTTGACTGATTTTGGTTTCAAAGGTAATTTGACCCAGGCTGGGAACAGATTTTCCCTCGAGTTACAATGGATTTTTAATTGGTGAATTTACAATTTGAAAATATAAACAAAGGTATCTCCTTAATTCAAATTTGAGAAACCTTTAGGAAAGCTCCAAAGAAAATGTTTCTAATTATAATATACTATTTTACTCTCCCATTTGTTATGTTATATGCAAAAGTGTGGTTATGAGTTTGATCCTGCCAGAGATTCTGGTGGTTGGAGAAGGATCATTATATTCAAAGCTCTGATAAAGGAAATGAGGGAAAATTCCATATTAAAGCTAAGAGATAACCTAAGATTTCTTTTTACACACACTCATGTATCTATATTTCACTCTGCATGTGTAATTATTGTGAACTTTGAATATTATTGTAACTTTGATCATTCAAACTGAAGCACCAAATATTGTATTTTCAATTTTCTCATTATTGTCTGTAGCATTTAACATAGTGGTAGTTATATGATTGACACTTAAAAAAGACCATTGAAAAAAATTAATTAGTTAAAGACAAGAAGTAGTAAAATGTCTGATGTTTTCTAAATAAACAATGGTATGGTATATTCTAAATAAACACTTGAAACAGAAAATTTCCAAATTTATATACAACCAGCATATTGAAATGTTTTTAGTAAGTGCCAGACACTGTGTTAAGAATTTCTGTGCTATCATTCATTTAATCTTCACTGCAAACTTGATAGGCATTATCTTTGTCATTTTACACATATGGAAACAAATTTATTGAGAATAAATAATTTTCTTAAAGATGTACAGCCAGGAAGTGACAGAGGTAGAGTCTGAACTCAGAGACAGCTGATTTTAGAGCCACAATCTTGTCCACAATGCCTTCTTCCTTCTTTGAGTTTGGGATGAAAGGAGTTTTCCTGGTTATTTCAGCATAGAATGGTATACCATAAAACAGTTTTATTTCGTCCATTTTTGAGACTGGAGGTTAATTTGGGAATGGACAAATAAGTTAAAATGAAAAAAGAGGTTTAATAAATAAGTCCTTAACTCCAGAGACATGGGGTTGGAGGAACCCCATTGTACATGAAGATATGCCTTTTCATTTTACTTGAAGATATGCCTTTTGAAAAATAGTGTCTGTTATTATTGAAGATTATCTCTGTTTTTGTTGGACTAACTAGATGTTTCTATAATAAGTTCATAAATACACAGGGAGGTCAATTGGATAAAAAATAAAAGTTCCACTGAAAATTGTATTTTTTTTTTTCATTTTCAGAGAATTTTCAAAAGTTATAAAGCCTGGTTGAATAATCCAGAGCTTCAGTATAGTATTTTATTCTACATTAATGGATTATTTTATGAAAAAGTGGTCCCTTATTTTTTTGTAATTTAATTGAAAATGTTCATTGTTCATTGTGATATGTATAAAAAGTTGCTAAATGTAAGACCTCTTCACATGATATACTCACTTGTTTTCAATATAGTCAAATTGTAATATCAGAATTATATTTCTAGAAGTTATCTTTGAAATCATGTAATTGAACATTTTTATTCAAATAGGATTATGAGAAGAATTACAATTTATTTTTGTGTAGTCATTTTTTTCTGTGTTATATCAATCTTTTTATTCTTCATTTATTAACTTACTTGTCACATCTCTTGTGCCTATTATGTACCTGGATACACTATGAGGATGCAAATAAGAATAAAAGATTTCCCCTCAAAAAGCTTAGACTCTCAAAGGAGAGTCTATTAAATTCTAATTAAATATACTAACTTACACTCTGCTTAATAAGTATCTCTGTTTAGCAGAGCTTTAATTGGAAAAGAACAATACTGCTCTTGCCCAAGGAAAGCATGTAAACCCACAAGTTAGCCAAACCACTCACCTGTGCTACCTGCATCTAATCTGAAACATGACAGAGTCGAAAAACAGTAAAGATGGAAAACAGAAAGGAATTTATCGCAATCTTACTGCAAGTTAGTCATGGAGTTACAGATAGCATTCTCTTCACAATACACATTTACAATTTTCCACAACAAAATTATTAAGTACGTTCAGTATGCAGCAGCATTCTGCGGGGGTTGGAGATACACAGACATGGAACCAAGACAAATTCTGTGCTCTTGGACAGCGCCCCGTCGATAGAAACCGGTTCCCAGAGCCCACCCACCTCTACTTGGAGGTGCAGACGGTTGTTAATTTGTGATGTTCTAAATTTAACTCACTTTCTGCCCCTCTTCTCCACGCTACCCACGGGGCTTCCCGGGACTGCTTTCTAATCCCGGCTGCCTGTAACAGGAAGCGTGGGCGCCGCTGCGCCAGGTAACATCTGGGTGTCTTCTGAGCGCTCCTCTGGTGCCTCACCTACGACACTCACTGTCCCACCTGCGGTAGGTGGCCGATTTCTGTCGATCCTCTCCGAAATGTCTCTGTTCATCGCTTTTACCTATTTTTGTCTGGCTCCTCTCCCCCCTCCAGGACATAAGCCCCTTGAGAGGAAGGACTTTCTCTGCTTTGTTCACTGCAGGATCCCTAGTTCCCAGAAGAGCTCCAGGCACATAGTAAGCCCTTAGTGAATATTTATTAAGTGAACAAATTAATTCCTTTTTCTAAAATAATAATTAGTATCTTTAGGGATCATTATTTGTCAGGCACAAGGTTATATGTTTTGTAAAAACTATATATATAATTCTTAAAATCATTATAGAATCTATTAGCACAAGAAATTTGGTGGGACTCAGTAGCCCATGCTTGTAGCTACAAAGTTTTACTTAAATGCCTGACAAACACCACTCATTCCTACAATTCATCTTCTATACCGTTACTGGAATTATCTTTATAAAGATAGCACAATTCTACTTACCTATTAAAACCTTCTAATGACGTACAGCTCCCTGGCATTCCACGTTAGTTGCATTACAGCTTGCCTACAAGCCTACATTTCCACTCTATTTTTCAAGAATTCTATTCCAAGAGTCAATAGTATACCTCCTATGGCCTGACCCACTTTCCAAATTATGACATTCACTTTATCATGTCTGCCTTTGTTTGCTATTCTTGCCTGTGCCTGGAATTACTTTCTCCTTGTCTGCTTATAAGACTCAACTCCAAATCTCATCCCTCACCTACTATAAAGAGAGAATGTGGAAGCCTGAATTTGCTTCCAGGACTTTCTACTCATTGGCTGTGTGATTTTAGGCAAGGTCTTAATCGTGTGGTTCCTTGCTTTAAATTTGATACAATACCACCTTTCTTCAAGGGTGATTTATATGAGTTAATGAGATAACATAGCAACTAGAACTTGGTATACACTCCAAAAAAAGTATATCAGATCAATTCCTTACCCTGAATAAACTGCTCCCATTTATTTCATATTTCTATTTCAAAACATGTAGAAGTTACATATTTTTCAATTTCCAAATCTAATCTTTTGCCAGGCACCAAGTAGACTGTAAATAAATGTTAAATTTATTGATGAATCCAAGATATAATCCTATGTAATAAAAGTACACTATGCTTTCTTAAACCAAATGTAATTTGTGTGGATTATTTTTATTACTCTTTATTGCTAGTAATAAACAGTTGACTGATTCTGTGCTTACAAAAGCTTTCTACACCTTTTACATCAATAGTACCACATAGTTTTATTTGTTCTGCATTAGCATCAAACAATGAATTAAACAGAACGACTCAATAGATTAGAAAAGGTCTCCAGTCCTATCGAGCCTTGACCTGGTTTAAGACAAATGCAAATATCAATGTCAGGTCAAAAAAAGACAGAACTGAAAAGTAGGGTGAGTAGGGGGAGGAAGAGAGTATGAGAGGCAGTGCCCGGCCCACTCGGAGTACAGGGCAGGCTCTGTCACCACATGTGAGACGAGCTGTCATGGAAACGCTGATGCAAGGCCAATGGTAGTATGCTTTGTTAATAGTCTATTTAAATACATACAAATTGTTTTCCAACCACTCAGGCAGAGATCCGGCCTGGTAAAAACCAGCAGTCTTTTACAAGTATGAGAACACACAATTTCCCCTCTGCTTCTTGTGGCAATAACAATTTCTAGCTTCACAAAATGTCAGGAAGCTGGGTTCCAAAAGAAAAGGGGAAGGGAAGACTTGCTGGAATATTTCTTGAAGATTAATTAATTTATTGTTTTCTTTGGATACATTTTCTTTAGAGACAAGGGAGTCACTTATCTAATTTAAAACTATGGCCCATGATATTAGTGATGACGCTTTATTTACCCCTAACAAGAAACTACAGGATAGCTGTATTGCAGTTATATTCTGACTCATTGTTTTCCTTTTATTCCGTGATGAATGTGTGTAACTCTCATTAACGTTGAAAGGAACTGTGAAAATGTGATGATCATAGAATAGAATGTGTCTAGGGTTTAATTTTAACTGCACATAGCTGTATTTGGATGGACAGTTTAGAAACAACCTTCAATGATAATAACCAAATTTTTTAAGTACAAGTAGCAATTGACTTGGACAAACACTGGTTGTGCCTTTAATCCTATTAAAAAGAACACTTTGGAAATCTGAATTAATTTTTTCCTATTTTGAAAATACCTTTCATGACAACAACTTGTAAAGGAGGGAAGGAAAAAGGTGGAAATATGTGTAAGCCATGTGCTATTTTACAGAAAAGTCAGAAGAAGCTCAGAAATTTAAATAATATGCCCACATTTACACAACTATTAAATTACAGAAAGAAAATCATACTTAAGTTCGTACATTATGAAATCAAGTGCTAACTGGTAAAAAGAAAAAACTTGCTGGTGAGCAATTTATATGACATATGTGTGCTGTGGCCTGAATATTTGTGTCCCCCCACAAATCCATATATGAAAAACCTAATGCCCAAGTTGATGGTATGAGGAGGTGGGGCCTTTGGGAGATGTTCAAGTCATAAGAGTGAAGCCCTCAGGTTTGAAATTACAGTCCTTATAAAAGAGGCCCATGGAGCTAGTTTGTTCCTTCCACCATGAACGTGATCAGAAGTTTCCAATCCTGAAAAGGACTCACACCTGCCCCTGGTGGCGCTCTAATCTTGGACTTCCAGACTCCAGAATTGTAAATGTCTACAAGCTATGTGGTCTGTGGTGTTTTAGGAGAGCAGCCCACACAGGCTAAGCCATTGTGCTTGTAGATTGATACTGAAGTTGTAATCAATGGGATCGTGGAATAAAAAAGATGATGGTCTATGCTAGAGATCTTCATTTGGCTATATATTTATGAGATGACGCTTGCAGTGTGTCTTAATAGTGATGAGTTGTGGCTACTCGCACACCTCGTACTTGTAGGATAAAGCACATTAAATGGAAAAATTCACTGGTATCAATGACAACACTTACTGAGAAATCTACTAGGCACAAAGTATTGGGTTGTTTATTTTTAAAAGAAGGTTAACGAGGCAAGACTCAAAATTGATTAGATGCAATATGTATTTATGCATTGCTTTCTGATAGAATATTAATTGTAAAATAATTTGGAGGAAAATGTTTATCCTTTACTCAGTGGCTCAAAGCATGCCTTATTTTTTATTAAATTATGAAAAAATGACCTAAAAGTCAAACTGATAATCAGACCATTCAAAATATAAAGAAATATGAAGATCATTATCCAACCAAAACTATGGCAGGAGAAAAAAAATCAGTGCTAGAGAGTCCAAGTGACGGATTTAACTTGTTATTGATAGGACAAAGACAAGACTGAAGTTTGCTGACTCAATGTAATGCATTTGAAAGAATTCAATATTGTCCTCAGAGTCTAAAATCACAGTGCCTCATGTAGTCATTAAATTCAAGTCACCAACTAAAACATAAAACATGTATAATCAAATATGGGAGAAGTAAATTTTCATGCCACACTTAAGACCGATATTCTACCTAGAAGTGAATTCACCGTAGTCAGTGGTTCTCCCCACATCATAAATGATGGTGCTTTTTCTATTGAGTACCAAATTAACCTACTTGGGTTTAGGCATCACATATGAAACCCATGAATCTTAAGCACTAGACCCACATTCTATTTGATGAGTAAGATACTCACATGTAGGAAACAATAATGATTGAGAGAACAGCAGATTTACACTTTCCATTTCACTCAGGTTCACAGTGGGCATACCAGGTGAAACAGTGGACAAAACTGCCTACATAGACATTTATGTAAGTTGTTATTTCTGTCTCTCTTCCATTCTTTCTTTCTCTGCTTATTGCTGACCTTTTACAGCATTTTTTATTCGAGTTAAATTTGCTGAAATGTACTTTAATGCATGAGAGAAAAGATTTCATAAATTTTAATGAGATTTTGAATATGTATGAACATCAATATTCATATACCAATATCAATATGTGTGAACATCAATAATGGCAATATATCAATGAAATAAGGCCTAAAACCAGGAATTTCATGACATCTGCAATGCTCAAGTGATGTAGGTTTCACAACAGCCACTTGAGGGAGAATCTAGGTTATAACAGGATAGGCTTGGTCCATGTTATATGTGAATAAAGAAGAATTTCAGATAAATATCTAGATTTTTAAAGAAAAAACTAGAGTATACAGTAATAGTGATCTTTCATTCCCACACTGCAATGATTGGCTGGTCCTATGTAATTGCTAATTCCATGTAGATGGGGAAGGCTTTCTCTAGTTTCCTACTATCTTCCTACTCCCAATGAATGTTTTACTAGCAAACTGCCTCACTCATTTTTATTACCTGTTTGATTGTAAACAGTTGAGTCTGCAACATCTGATCCAGAGCTTTACAAGCCGTAAAATATGTTGGTGCTTTTATTCTTAATGATATTTTATCCTGAGGTGGAGATAGATACAGTACACACAATTTAAGCATTTTCCATTATGTTAGAAAAGGAAAAAACAAAAAAGTCTTGTCATTAGATGTGTCATCTTAGCTCGATGTCATTAGATCTTAACTCATCTGACCTCTTACTGCATATCCTGATAATCCTAGAAAAGCATTCTGATTCCTGTGTTTGCCTATAGGAGGAAACATACCTAAATCATATATTCTGCTTATTTCTGGTCTCTGTGAAAGTGAATTTTTTTTTTAGTTTATTTTGGTATCATTAATCTACAATTACATGTGCAGTATTATGGTTATTAAACTACCCACTTCATCAGATCCCCATTACAGTCACTGTCCATCAGCATAGTGAGATGCTATAGAGTCACTACTTGTCTTCTCTGAGTTGTATAGACCTCCCTGCACCCCCTCAACATTATGTCTGCTAATCGTAATGCCCCTTTTTCCCCCTTGTCCCTCCCTTCCCTCCGATCCTCCCCAGTCCCTTTCCCTTCGGTAACTATTAGTCCATTCTTAGGCTCTGTGAGTCTGCTGCTATTTTTTTCTTTCAGTTTTTTTCTTTGCTCTTATACTCCACATATGAGTGAAATCATTTGATACTTGTCTTTTTCTGCTTAGCTTATTTCACTGAGCATAATACCCTCTAGCTCCATCCATGTGTTGTTGCAAATGGCAGGATTTGTTTTCTTCTTATGGCTGAATAATATTATTCCATTGTGTATATGTACCACATCTTCTTTATCCATTCATCTACTGATGAACACTTAGGTTGCTTCCATTTCTTGGCTATTGTAAATAGTGCTGCGATAAACATAGGGGTGCATCTGTCTTTTTCAAACTGGCCTGCTGCATTATTAGGGTAAATTCCTCAGAGTGGGATTCCTGGGTCAAATGGTATTTCTATTTTGAGTTTTTTGAGGAACCTCTATACTGCTTTCCACAATGGTTGGACTAATTTGCACTCCCACCAGCAGTGTAGGAAAGTTCCCTTTTCTCCACATCCTTGCCAACATTTGTTGTTGTTTGTGTTTTGGATGTTGGCCATCCTTACTGGTGTGAGGTGATTATCTCATTGTGGTTTTAATTTGCATTTCTCTGATGATTAGCGCTGTGGAGCATCTTTCATTTGCCTGTTGGCCATCTGAATTTCTTCTTTGGAGAAGTGTCTATTCATGTCCTCTGCCCATTTCTTAACTGGATTATTTGCTTTTTGCTTGTTGAGGTGCATGAGTTCTTTATATATTTTGGATGTCAACGCCTTATCAGATACATCATTTATGAATATATTCTCCCATACTGTAGGATGTCTTTTTGTTCTACTGATGGTGTCCTTTGCTGTACAGAAGCTTTTCAGCTTGATATAGTCCCACTTGTTCATTTTTGCTTTTGTTTCCCTTGCCCGGGGAGATATGTTCATGAAGAAGTCACTCATGTTTATGTCCAAGAGATTTTGCCTATGGTTTTTTCTAAGAGTTTTATGGTTTCATGACTTACATTCAGGTCTTTGATCCATTTTGAGTTTATTTTTGTGTATGGGGTTAGACAGTAGTCCAGTTTCATTCTCTTACATGTAGCACTCCAGTTTTTCCAACACCAGCTGCTGAAGAGGCTGTCATCTCCACATTGTATATCCAAGGCTCCCTTATCATATATTAATTGACTGTATATGTTTGGGTTAATATTTGGATTTTCTATTATGTTCCACTACTCTGTGGGTCTGTTTTTGTGCCAATACCAAATTGTCTTGATTACTGTGGTTTTGTAGTAGAGCTTGAAGTCAGGGAGCATAATTCCCCATTTTATTCCTCCTTCTCAGGATTGCGTTGGCTATTCGGGGTCTTTTGTGGTTCCATATGAATTTTAGAATTATTTGTTCCAGTTCATTGAAGAAAGCTGTTGCTATTTTTATAGGGATTGCACTGAATCTGTAGATTGCTTTAGGTAGTATAGCCATTTTGACAATATTTATTCTTCCTAGCCAAGAGCATGGGATGAATTTTCATTTGTTAGTGTCCTCTTTAATTTCTCTTAGGAGTGTCTTGTAGTGTTCAGGGAATAGGTCTTTCATTTCCTTGGTTAGGTTTATTCCTAGGTATTTTATTCTTTTTGATGCAATTGTGAATGGAATTGTTTTCCTGATTTCTCTTTCTGTTAGCTCATCATTAGTGTATAAGACAGCAACAGATTTCTGTGTGTTAATTTTGTATCCTGCAACTTTGCTGAATTCAGATATTAGTTCTAGTAGTTCTGGAGTAGAGTCTTTAGGGTTTTGTATGTACAATATCATGTCATCTGCAAATAGTGACAATTTGACTTCTTCTTTACCAATCTGGATGCCTTGTATTTCTTTGTTTTGTCTGATTACCATGGCTAGGACCTCCAGTACTATGTTGAATAACAGTGGAGAGAGTGGGCATCCCTGTCTTGTTCCCGATCTTAGATGAAAAGCTTTCAGCTTCTCGCTGTTAATTATGATGTTAGCTGTGGGTTTGTCATATATAGCCTTTATGATGTTGAGGTACTTGCCATCTATACCCATTTTGTTGAGAGTTTTTATTATGAATGGATGTTGAATTTTGTCAAATGCTTTTTCAGCATCTATAGAGATGATCATGTGTTTGTACCATCCTTGCATCCCTGAGATGAATCCCACTTGATCATGGTGTATGATCCTCTTGATGTATTTTTGAATTCGGTTTGCTAATATTTTGTTGAGTATTTTTGCATCTATGCTCATCAGAGATATTGTTCTGTAATTTTCTTTTTTGGTGAGGTCTTTGCCAGGTTTTGGTATTAGAGTGGTGCTGGTTTCATAGAATCAGTTTGAAGTATTCCCTCCTCTTCTATTTTTTGGAAAACTATAAGGAGTATGGGTGTTATTTCTTCTCTATATGTCTGGTAGAATTCAGAGGTGAATCCATCAGGCCTGGGGGTTTTGTTCTTGGGTAGGTTTTTGATTACTGATTCAATTTCGTTGCTGGTGATTGGTGTGTTTAGTTTTTCTGTTTCTTGCTTAGTCAGTCTTTGAAGGTTGTATTTTTCTAAGAAGTTGTCCATTTCTTCTAGGTTTTCCAGCTTGTTAACATAGAGATTCTCATAATATTCTCTTATAATTCTTTGTATTTCTGTGAGGTCCGTTGTGATTTTTCCTTTCTCATTTCTGATTCTGTTTATGTGCGTAGATTCTCTTTTTCTCTTAATAAGTCTGGCTAGGGGTTTATCTATTTTGTTTATTTTTTCGAAGAACCAACTCTTGGTTTCATTGATTTTTTTCTACTGTTTTATTCTTCTCAATTTTATTTGTTTCTTCTCTGATGTTTATTATGTCCCTCCTTCTGGTGACTTTGGGTCTCATTTGTTCTTCTTTTTACAATTTCAGTAATTGTGTCTTTAGACTATTCATTTGGGATTGTTATTCCTTCTTTAAATAGGCCTGGATTGCAATATCCTTTCCTCTCAGAACTGCCTTTGCTGCATCCCACAGAAGTTGTGGCTTTGTGTTATTGTTGTCAAGTCTCCATATATTCTTTGATCTCTGTTTTAATTTGGCCGCTGAACCACTGATTATTTAGGAGAATGTTGTTAAGTCTCCATGTATTTTTGAGCCTTTTTGCTTTCTTTCTACAATTTATTTCTAGTTTTATACCTTTGTGATCTGAGAAGTTGATTGGTCGAATTTCAATATTTTTGAATTTACTGAGGTTCTTTTTGTGGCCTAGTATGTGGTCTATTCTGGAAAATGTTCCATGTACACTTGAGAAGAATGTGTATCCTGTTGCTTTTGGGTGTAGAGTTCTGTAGATGTCTGTTAGGTCCACCTGTTCTAGTGTGTTGTTCAGTGCCTCTGTGTCCTTACTTATTTTCTGTCTGGTTGATGTGTCCTTTGGAGTAAGTGGTGTGTTGAAGTCTCCTAAAATGAATGCATTGCTTTCTATTTCCTCCTTTAATTCTGCTAGTATTTGTTTCACATATGTCAGCGCTCCTGTGTTGGGTGCATATATATTTAAAATGGTTATATCCTCTTGTTGGACTGACCCCTTTATCATTATGTAATGTCCTTCTTTATCTCTTGCTACTTTCTTCGTTTTGAAGTCTATTTTGTCTGATACAAGTACTGCAACACCTGCTTTTTTCTCTTTGTTGTTTGCATGAAATATCTTTTTCCATCCCTTCACCTTTAGTCTGTGTATATCTTTGGGTTTGAGGTGTGTCTCTTGTAAGCAGCATATAGATGGGTCTTGCTTTTTTATCCATTCAGTAACTCTGTGTCTTTTTATTGGTGCATTCAATCCATTTACATTTAGAGTGATTATCGATAGCTATGTACTTATTGCCATTGCTGGCTTTAGATTCATGGTTACCTAAGGTTCAAGGGTAGCTTCTTTACTATCTAACAGTGTAACTTAACTTTCTTGTTAAGTTATTGTAAACACAGTCTGATGATTCTTTATTTCTCTACCTTCTTATTCTTCCTCCTCCATTCTTTATATACTAGGTGTTTTATTCTTTGCCTTTAGTTAGTATTTGGTTGGTCTGCTTTCTTTGCTATGATTTTATTTTCTCTGGTGACATACTTTTAGCCTTAGGAGTGCTTTCATCTAGAGCAATCCCTTTAAGATATCCTGTAGAGGTGGTTTATGGGAGGCAACCTCCCTTAGCTTTCGTTTGTCTGGGAATTGTTTAATCCCTCCCTCAAGTTTAAATGATAATCGTGCTTGATACAATATTCTTGGTTCGAGGCCCTCTGTTTCATTGCATTAAATATATCATGCCATTCTCTTCTGGCCTTTAGGGTTTCTGTTGAGAAGTCTGATGATAGTCTGATGGGTTTTCCTTTGTAGGTGATCTTTTTTCTCTCTCTGCTGCCTTTAATACTCTGTCCTTATCTTTGATCTGTGCCATTTTAATTATTATGTGTCTTGGTGTTGTCTTCCTTTGGTCCCTTTTGTTGGGAGATCTGTGGGCTTCCATGGTCTGAGAGACTATTTCCTTCCCCAGCATGGGGAAGTTTTCAGCAATTATTTCTTCAAAGATACTTTCTATCCCTTTTTCTCTCTCTTCTTCTTCTGGTACTCCTATAATGCGAATATTGTTCCGTTTGTATTGTCCACACAGTTCTCTTAATATTCTTTCATTCCTAGACATCCTATTATCTCTCTGTGTCTCAGCTTCTCCGTATTCTTGTTCTCTGATTTCTATTCCAGTAACAGTCTCTTGCATCTCATCCAGTCTGCTGCTAAGCCTGTCGATCACTTGTCTTATTTCTGCATTGTCTTTCCTCACTTCCCTCACTTCCTCCCTCAGCTCTTGCATATTTCTCTGTAGATCCGTCAGTGTGGTTATGACTTTTATTCTGAATTCATTTTCAGAAATATTGTGCATGTCCATCCCATCATGGTGCATCTCTGCAGATGTCCGGCTAAGCTTTGTTTGTACCATATTCCTCTGTCTTTTCATGGTGATAGAAGTGGTCACTGGTAGGCGCCACGTTTGTCAGCTGGGCTCTTTAAGACTTTTAAAAGGAAAAAAAAAGAAAAGAAAAAAAAGGAATAAAAACAACAAAAAAACAACAAAAAAACGCCTGCCAGGAGTAGATTCTATGAGCATGCTGTAGGTGGCGCTGTTGCTCCACAGTTCCTTTCCGCTGGACCCTTTGTGGCGCCAGCTCAGGGGGGAATGAATGGGAGGCTGCTTATCTCTGTGGGAAGCCTCGGCACGGCTCATTTGACCAGTCGCCGGCCAAGGCGTCCGAAATTCCCCAGGACTCCTAGCCTGCTGGGCTGATTGTGCTGGGACAATTTTGTTCCACTGTTGAGCCCTTGTCTCTTTCAGACTTTTAAAAAAGTGCATGCTTTTCTTTTGTCCCGGGGAGCCGGCTGAGAAGACCAGCTGCGCCATCCCTCTTAGATCCTGCCCCCCTGTCTCTCCAATCTCCAGTACACTGCTCGATGTGTGTCAGCACTCCCAACGCAGATCACCGGGCTGATTATTTGGTGGGCCTGTGCCCCCACTCCCTCCCTGCTCTGAATCCTTTCCTCCCACAGGTGCGCTGGGGTGGAGGAGCACTCGGTCCCGCCAGGTCGCTGCCCCATATCCTACCCGCTTCGTGAATCGCTGAGTCCCCGCATGTGCAGCTCTAGCCTGGCTGTTGTCCTGTATCTTCTGGTCTCTCTTGTAGGAATAGTTGTATTTGTTGTATTTTCATAAATATATATGGTTTTGGGAGGCGATTTCCGCCGCCCTGCTCATGCCGCCATCTTCCCAGAATTCTGTGAAAGTAAATTTTTGATGGCATTTCCACAAAATGGTGCTTAGAATTCCCTGGCTATCAGAAGATATTTTTCTGATTATGCCCATACATTTATTTTCAGCTTGAATAATATTTATTTTTTACTATGAATTAAGATAAGCAAAGTTGTCATCAATTTCAATGTCTTACGTATTTTATTTAATGTGAGCCCATCTTTCAGGGACTATTTTATCTGAGACCCTAGTTACACCTGAGCATTTACAGTGTAGAGCTAAAACTAATAAATTTTAGAGGATAGCACCTCTAAATATGTCCTTACAGAGTTCTACAGTATATACAATGTAACTGAATCAACTGAAAGTGAAGCAAAGAATGTTACCTTGTGTTTCTGTGGGAATTTAGGATGCTGTGGTTGATTGACAGGTCCCAACTTCTTCACCCTTTCTTGTATGTAGCCCTTTTGCAATAGTACTTTGTAATTTCTCCTATCAAGAGATGGAATCTGTTTTCCACACATGAATATACACTGAGTTTTTAATATATTTTGCCCAAAAGAATGCTGTAAAATTGATGGTGTACAATTTTAAGCCTAGAGCTCAAGAGATCTTTCACCCTTCAGCTCTTCCTCCAGAAACTGTTACTGCCATGGGAACAGATGCAGACCAGCTTGCTAGACAGTATACAAGTATATCTTCTTCTCTACCAAAGCCACCTGAGGGTAACCAGCTCCAAGACAGCCCAACAGCTGACAGCAAAGCCCGAGTAAGCCAAGTGAGACCAGTCAAACCCAGCTCAGACTGGCAGAATTGTCCAGGCAACCTGTAGACTTATGGGGAAAAATATCTTGTTTTAAAGCCAATAAGTCTGGGATCACCTGGGCATCTGCAACACCTTTTTTGGGGAACTCTCATATCAACGCTGCCGGTATAATTACATTAAGACATTGTCTTTTATTTCTCATTGTCTCCCCAAAGCTACATAATGTTTGATATCAAAATTGAATCAATACAGATGCAGACATGAGAACCCAGCACTTTTCTATTGAGCCAGACATTAAAGAGATTAGCAAAAATATGCTAGTGCTACCCTTCTCACTAAATTTTTCTTTGTGTAGGAAATGCAGGTTTTTTCCATTAAAAAGTTATTTATGTTACAAGTAATGGGTTTATAGTTGGTGTTAAATAATAAATATCTTAAAATTTCTATTTTATCTTAGAATACAGTAATATCAATAGCTAAAGCCAACATAAGCCAAGCTCTTTGGATCCCTCAGTATTTTTTTTTAAAGTAAAGGATCTTGAGAACAAAAAGTTTGAGAAATGCTGCACTTTTTTATATCTGCAGCATTTCTCCACTATGAGAACAGAAGTTATTCTTCAAGTCAAGATCACTATTCTTTGTCCCTTATGACATAATTCCCCTAACATACTGCGCAGTTATAAAGCCTTCAAATCCACAGACCATGGGTATACTTTCTTTTTTTGAATAACATTGAATCATTCTCAGCCTTAATATTTTATACTTGAAAAATGGGGCTTATTCCCTTTCCAAAATACATTAAAAAATACTGATCAGTATTGATTCACTTAATCTGTAAGTAGATATTTACTTGCAGATTTTATACAGAAGAATAGTGTCTATGGAACACAGGAACTTAGAAGCTGCAAATTTTAAGTGGGTATCCATCCAGGGTTTTACCAAATTTAGCTTAAGGTTGAAGGTTGAAGAGCCCCACTGGATTTGTGGTAATGATGCACTTGGGAGGTTAAGATGCACAAAGATTTTATTGCAGTAAGATCAAAACTAAGACATTTTCAACTGAAAATGTCTCATTATGCAATGTTACGTAAAGAAATCAAAAGCAAAAGGTTGACAAGTCAATCCTGAGGAGTCCAAAATTACTAGAAATGATAGTTAATATGAGATCACATATCTGCTGTGATGAGTTATAAAGAGTTAAAATTATCTGTGGGCTGATACTGCATGCAGGAGTGAAAAACAGCTCACTAAATGTCTCATATGAAGCTGGCTAATACAAATGTATTTGAATAACATAACTTCTGTTTAGTACTCTGTGATTAACTCTTTGGCTTCATCTTGGGAAGCTGGAATAATAGAAATGAAGGAAGTAGAAAATGTAATTATAGAGCCTTACCACTAAGTTCATTCAAAGGAAAAATGAACCACATGCACTACAAATATTTGGGAAGACACAAATTACTATGAATTCTAATTGCTACTGGATACTATTAGAAAAATAAAAATTAACAATTAAACTTATGAAAATGAACTCAATACTGGTGGATTGAAATTTATGTTTGAAAATCTTCTCCTCTTTTCCTTAAAAGACAGTCTTTTATTAATTGAATGCTTTTGTAATGGCATTTTCTCATTATCATTTTTTGAGAAAACAAACAGGAAATAGCATGTAGTGCAATTTAAAGTAAAAAAAAATGGCTTTTATTTGTTAAAAAACATAGCACATGAAGATTAATTATACTACTATTTTCCACAAATAAATCTGGCTGATTTAAACCAGTGTGAAAGTGCCAGCTTTAAAAGGTAGTAAACAGAAAGTTTTGAAATATTTACACCAGAAAGGGCCAACAGCAGCTGCTTTATATACACATCTTTCACATGCGTAAAGAGAAAGGACTTGTGTACATGTTTTGTCCAATTTTAGCTTCCTTTTCCAACAACCATATGGGTAACTTCATTAGAAAGCCTGAATGGGCACTTTATGAATAGCCCACTTAGTTAAATAGTAAGTATTAATGATAATTACATGAATCCCAAAGGCTATAAATTAATATTGTGCATCTGAGAAGTTTAGAAGACTAGGAGAAGAGCATAACTGTGCTTCAAAGGCCGAATCAAACAAAGGGTAAACACACGTTTTCTGTTGGAAGGACTTACAACTGAATAAAATTGATGGGATAAAGTCCATGCATCAGAAAAAAGAAGAGGTAACAGAAGCATATCAGAATTACGGAAGGAAAAGTTTGGAGACTTGTAGAGACAGGAAATTAGGTTGAATTAAAGTTTTAGCAGAGGTCAGTGTGGGGTAAATGGCAGAATTTACAGAATCTCCTGCCTAGTCTTAGCCCATTTACATCAATAGGTGTTTACCACTGCAGAGCCTCCGATTGACCTGGGGCAAGGGATAGAGAGAACATGTCCATTCTCTCCTCCCCTCCGTTCCTGGTATGTAATTGGTCTGGTGTCTGCCAGTCACCAAAGACCCACCCGTGGATTTCCTGCCAGAGGGGACACCTGGGAAGTGGAGAGAATAAGCTACAGCCAGAGGAGGTGGATGGTGTCAGCCTGACTGGTGACTGTCAGAAGGAAAAGCCTTTCTCCTAACCTACCCTTCCCCTTGACTTACTTAGGTTTCATTGGTTTCATCGGGGGCCAGGAACACCTGTCCCCATGGAGCTACAGTCAGTTATTTAAGTTGAGTCAAAAAAGAAAAGTAGCACCATTATACTGGCTGCTAAATGTAAAGAATTAAGTATTAGCATCTTTATGGACCCCAAACACTTGATTTTCTGTTTCAAGCCGGTATATTGGATCTCAATAGCCAGAGTAAACTGCTTGAAGAAAGGATAGAAACAATTAAAATAAAATTCTGTATACACACATTTGTATGTGCTTTTTAAGAATCTTTGATCTGACAAAAAAGAAAGAAATGTACAGAGACTAAGATCAAAGTAAAAGCATGAGCCCCTAGAGGAACGTAAACAACAAAACCGGCTTTGAACATGAGGACCTCTGGGAATCCCTGGAAAGACTGAACTTCACTTTCGAGTGATTCATGAAGCACAGCGCAGAGTGCAATAGAAGACCACCTTTCTTCCTGTAAAATGAGAAATAAACCTCATGGGAAAATGAAATATGACATTTTGTCCTTTGAGGTGGATGGAGGGGGAAAAAAAATTCACAGCAACAAGTTAGTCCTCATCATAGATCTGAAATCCGAATGCATGTTTTGTTTGGTTAAAAACCTAAAGCAAAGCTTTTAGCTTAGAAGCGGTCCTGGGCTGATAGTGCCTCTGGGTGAGTGACAGAAGCAAATACTTTAAGAATGAAACTCAAATAAGCATGAAAGAATCCTCATCATAACATTCCACACATGTGAGATCATAGTAGGAAAGGAAAACACAAGGAAAGTAAGTTTCATGAGTGAAAATGAGCAGGAACAACAGAAAAAAATGGGAAAAATGGCAGAAAAAAATAGAATAAAATCTTCAGTTATGTCAGAAAAGTTACTGGCAATCGATTCATAATCAAGGGAAATTAATTTTCTAGAATCAAAGCAAAATACATATTCTTTCAGACAAAAAAAGACCTTGAACAATCTTCAATAAAGGAAAGTCTAAAGAAATATTTCAAGTAGATAAGGTGGAAGTTCTGATAAGAAGGGATGATGATAAAAATGATAAATATGTGAGTAAATCTGATATAGTATTGATTTATAATACAATAATAATTCAACTTTTGGAATTACAGAGCAAAAACAGTCACAAAGTTAACATAAAATTATGGATGACTCATGAGACTTAATATAATCTACTTGTATTTTAGGAGAAAGTTTAAGATATTAACATGCCTCTGTGTGTGTGTGCATGTTGTATACATGTGTAACTATAAGATATCTTAACTGTATTATTTGTATTAGTATGTTTTAATTTTGTTTTATGATTTGATTTTTCTTCTAGCATCCAATATATTTCAAGTTTTAATCAAAGTATCAAGTTACATGCTTTTGAGACAGGGACCATGGGTGTAGTCAGAGTAGGGTGAGGGCCTCCGGAAAAAGCAGGGTGAGATATTTACAGTCAGCAATATAAAGGTGGGCAAAGAAGTCCCTTTTGAAACTCTGTGTTAAGCATTATGCAAAGTCAAGGTCACACTAATCCTCTAGGAACAAGATACCAGACTAAGAATATAGACATCTTCAGTAAGGTCAGTTAAAAGTCAAAAGGCCAGGAGCAACTTGGCCTAGAATGATTGAGTGGTTTTACAAATAGGGAGGGTATCTCAGCATAACCCGTGACTTTACTGTAAACAATCCTAGCAAGCAGAGAACAACCCAGCCCTCCTTGAGGGCAGGGCAAGTGGTACAGGTCTACACCCCTAAGCCTTTTTTTCATGTTCTCGAAAAATCCTAATCTGCCTATAAAACCCCCTAGACAACACAGCACACTGGACTCTCTTGTCCCCTCCTGGCGTGAGCCGGGAGCTCTGTCATTTCACTTTATTTCTAAATAAAAGCCTGTACCTTGCTCTCCTACCTTGCCTGTTTGCTAAGCTCATTCTTCGGCTTCGTGAACAAGAACCCCGGCATCACTTTGATAAACTCAAAATTTCCAATAAACATCCTATAGACTTTACTATGAAAGCAATACTATTAAACAAATAGAACTTGTGTATATAAAACTAATGAGCATGAGTGACTTAGGGATTTCAATGTGATTTAAATTACTCCAAGACCATTTGACTTACGGAATATTTTTGCTACTGTGAATGACACCTAGTCTCACCTTAAGAAAGAAGCTGTCATAATCTGTCCTGTACAGAAAGTGTTGATACACTGGAGGAAAAAAAAAAAGTCCACTATTACTAATACATTCCTCTGGTTTATAATTGACAAAAATAAAATGAAAAGTGTAGTCTGTTATTTCCCATGCAATTGCATTATATTCATAGTTCTGAATTTTTCTTAACTATAATATAAGCATTTTAATTTACTTTATTTTAGCTATGTATAGCACAGAACATCCTTTTTTATTAAGTTAGATTTTTCTTAAAAGCAGTCAATTAATTAAAACTTTAATGGTTGAATGATAGATTATATAATATAAAGACATACATATATTTATCTTTAACCTTACCATTGTTTTTCTTTTGTGCTAGTAAATAAATTATATTTTATAATATTCCACATAAGGAGAGGATTATTTGCCCTTAGAAAGTAACTTGAGCCCATATTATCTAGTTTCACTTTATCTAAAAAGTGCATAGGCTGGTTTGTTACATGTTTATCCATGCTATTGTGTATATATATATATGGGTATACAATATTCAAGATAGTCTTCCTGCTAAAACTTCTTCCACTGCCTGGAACATTTTGTTTTTGCATTTCTGCCAGACTATGTTAACAAGGGCATTCAGAAGAAAACTGCAGCTATAACCCAATTAATACATGAAGAAAAATCTCTAAAGATTCAGGTGAGTACTCATTGGGCAAAAACAGTTTGAGGAATAAATATGTTTTGTTATTTTGCATTACTTTTTTCACTATCCTTAAAAATACTATTTATATTTAAAAAATCCAGTGCTTCTGTGGGCTATTTAGTTACCTTGAGGAACAGATAAAGTTACATTCTGGAGCTTGATGCTACATAAACATTTATTATTTTAGACAATTAATTGTGAACATTTGCATGACCTTAAGGCACACATTTCTCTGCCTCTCCTAACATCTCCACCACCTTTTCTCATCTCTAGTTAGATGTGGTCAGCTTCTGTGGCCAACAGCACCCTCACTGGTATTTCTTTATTTTTCCTCTATTTTTTTTCTTCTGTAGCTTCCATAAATAATAAGAAAAACTGCAGTTGAAGATTGATATTTTAAAACGGTCATAAAATAGTCATTTGGGGATTCTTATTTCAAATAAACTCATTTCTTAATATGGGGCTGTTACCATTACAGCAAATCAGTTATATCTCAGTACAGAGAGGACAGCACATACAACCAGACCCAGTCACTGGGGTGGGGGGAGGAAAGGAGGTAGGATTTAAGGAAGCTTAGCTAAAGATTCCAAGAAATTTGGTATCCAGAAGGCTTAGCAACAATGAATTGAATTCCAGACAATCATTTAGTATTTGGCCATAGCGGCATTTGGGCTATAGAGTTTAAGTTTTCAACCTAATGGATGGAACACATTGATGAAAGGAGTCCAGACACTAGAGTGTTATTCAGAAAACCAGGTGGTCATGAAAGAACTGTACTGGTTTTGAGAATATTTATAACATCCTTCAAGACTATGCCTTCTGACACTTTCCACTTAATAGTGATATAATCTTAAATATATTTCAAGATATGTTTTAACAACAGATCTTTTTTTATAGTAGGGGTTGATGAATTTTCTATAAGGCTGATTAACAAAATGGAATCTGTTGATTTATCCCTGTATTCATATCACCAACTGGAAACTTAAACACGCACTGAAAGCACAAGACCTTAGGAAACCAGCGGTAGTTTATAAGGGTTTATTTGGCTGATAATTGCTCTATATAGTGAGAAAAATATCACAGGGCTTTACCTGAAAGGAGATATACATGAAACAAGATACTCATTAAGTAAAAGATAATTAAGCAAAGATTATTTTCTCTGATTATATTTTCATATATTTTCTTTTTATAAATATTATTTTGATATAAAAATAAAAGTTATAAGACTCATATTTAGGTAGAGAAATAAGAATAAATGAATAGAATGTTTACTTTTTTTTATTATTAATATTTTGCATATTAGATGGCATATTCAATGTGACTCAAATTATAGAGAGATGATTTAGTGGTATTTACTTTCATTTTGTATTTTTTTATCAGGCATTATTATGTACAATGGTTAATTTTTTATATACTCTGTTCTTTAGTGTGATTAGAAATATTTTGATCATGCTACAGATATTAGCATGAAATATTTAAAATAATTTAAAACATAATTGACAGAATATTTTTATTTTCAACAAATTCCTAATATTCAAACTTCAAATGCTCAAATATTTAGCAGAGTAACTTAAACATATAATACATAAATATGTTTATAAATATAAGTAATATAATTACTCAGAATGCTATAATAAAACTATAAAAGAATATATAATTCTGTTGTTTTTAAATTTTGAAAATGTAAACTTTGCTTCTACATAAAAGGAAAACATGTTGGAAAAATCTCAGGGTAATGGTGATTGACTAAGCATTCAACAAGAGACAGTAATTATATTAAGATGTAAGTATAAATTTGTGATGGCTATGGAAGGGTTTCCAAGATAAGAAAATCTCAGCAGGTGAAAAATATCTGTACATTGACTTTCTGAAAAATACAGAGTCCTTCATTAATGATATAGGTTTGAACACACATTCAAACCCTGATTTTTAGATAAACGAATTGCTTCAATAATGTAAATGTCAGCTATTATTCTACTATATGTTAAATAAAATATTAAGAAATGTGTACTTTCTGTATTTTTCTCAAGCAATTTCCTTCATTAGCACATGAGCAGCTTCAAGAATCAAATCAACCATCACACTCCATCACTCAGTAAAATTTATGGCAGATAAGGAATAGGAAACATGAGAGAAAATGAAAGACAGAAAAATTACCTTCTTCAAAAAATCTATGCTCATCTGAATCTTAAATCATGTATTGTTTTTCCTTCATATCATTCTTGATGGGAATCTTACAGAAGAAAAAAAGGATTGAAATGACTGTGCTTCACTGTCAAGAGAAACCGATGGTCAGGGAAATATCTAATTCCCACAGCTTTCATCATTAATATTTTATGAGTCTTACTGATTTGTCCTATCTAGAAGAAAAATGTATCTTTCATTTGTGGGAGCACGGCCTGCCAAGCAATACATTCCATCTCTGTAAGCTGAGTGGTGAAATGCAAACACCAGCGAAGGTAAGAGGAGGTCAAGTGCTCGCTTTATTTCTTTTACTGGAGCCTGGCTGCACTTTACTGAAGTTGCGGAGCCGGCCAAGCAAAGTGGAAGATCTTTAGGGAGCTATGAAGGGTGTCAGTTCTATGCCAATGTACTTTGGCCTGCACATTGAAGGCCCACACGATTAAGCTGACTTCTCAAAAGATGTTTAGCTATAGTGAAAAATTTTTGAATTAAATATTTGCAAGGAAATGTGATGCCTAAAATATTGGGAAATCATAAGCTCAACCTGAGAACTTCTTCCTTTATAGATGAAATAACTAAAAGTCAAATTAACAATCTTTGAATACTTGCGACTGAAAAGGCAGGAGGTGTTTCCCTCAGTTATCACGGCTCACCGTAGCCGAACTGATTTATTGAGCCTATTTATTGTGGTGCACCATTGCCTCCCCAGAGGGTCAGGATGTTGTATAAGCTCATCTATGACACTGGATCTGGGCCCTCCCAGGGCAGTGCTCATCCACAGAAAAGCAAAATAGGGAAAGGGTCCGTGATTCCCTGTCACAGCCAGAAACACATTGGACATCCATCTGTTTGGTCCACTAGACCACAGGCTCATCTAGAGTTATAGGAAGTGGAGTGTGGTTACCACAGGTGGTTGAAATGATAATTTCTGGAAAATTGTATTTACTGTACAATCAGGGGAAAAAAAATTCTGATTTTGAATGAACATTTTCCTTTGCTAGAGACTGTAGAATTCAAAACTGCATGAAACATCTGTGTTTCTTTTCTTCAGAGCTCTTACCTTGATTTTTAATTAATATTTAACAAATATTATTTAACACCTTTCTGATCTCTTACAACATAGATCTGCGCCTATTTATTGTGGTGCACAGTTGCCTAACCAGAGCCCTATATACTGTCGTCGGCAGTAGGTGTTCAATAACTTTTTGTTAAAAGATTTGCATATTTTTCCTTTTCATCAGTTTAAGCTTTTGTTTTGTTAATAGCACATTAGCTCCATTGTTCTTTATCTATTCTTAGTTAAATTTGATGTCACTTTGTGGAAACAACATTATTTTGACAACAAAAAAATTCAGTGTGTGAAGTGGATAATCTAGTTAAAGAACTAATATAACAATTGAAAGTTAAATAAGCAAACACAACATGCTAAGAATAATTTGCAAAAAAAACCCCCTTGATTTAAAAATCAAAATATTTTTCCTTAAGAAAGCTAATATTTAACTAAATTATATCATTTTATTTAAAAAATTGAATACCCTTTACATTACTTAGGCCTTGAAATTTCTCTAACGTTTTTGATTCTATAATAATACATCTCGGAATCCATGTAAACTCTTTCGTTGCTTTTGCTCATATCCATGAAGATGATTTGATGGTACTTTAGTATAGATAGAACCCATTGGTAATTTCCACATTCTTATCTTTTATTCAAAACATCAATTAACTGCTTTTAGTTTTTAAACTTACTTTCTTTCCTTCATCATTTCTGTTACTTGCAATAATATATGGCTACTTTTTTTAGGGTCATATTTTCCTAAATAAACAAGTGTTATTTTTGTTTGCTTATTGATTCCTTTTTCTTGTATTTTAGTCACTTCACAATAGTTATGTTAGGTGGAAAGATAAATGAGCAGCCGGGGAAGGGGAAGAAAATGTTCAAAGAATAAACTGCCAAACTCTGCCCGGGTAGGGGTCCCAGTAAAAGACAATAAAGGCTTTGCAGGGAGATAACTTCCTGAGCATCGGGACCAGGTCAACTGTTCCCAGCCAGGTCCCAATGCAGGCACGATCAGACAAAACTAAGAACTGCCCAAACCACACTGCCTCATAATCTCATTAAAATAAAATTGCAGTTTTGTTCTCCCCCACTGCTGGGGGCTTTACTGTGTGCATTCTGGGAAAATACATGCTCACCAAGAAGAATGGGTACGTAACTAGATTGTCAATCAAATGATGCCTCAACCCTGTCGATCAAAGAGATGTCTCTCAAGCTCGGACATGATAAATAGACCCTCCCATAAAATTTCGATGCCTTTGTCTACCTTGATTCTGTCCTACTCCTCTGTTAGAATGTATTCAAATGAAACTTTCCCTCTGTTTCACTATTGTGTCTCTGTCTTTCAATTCTTTGTTTCAGCAGGGACAAGAACCAAGAACAAACTCTACCCGTAACAGTTACACCTTACTCAAAGCCCAGTGGAACTTTTTAACAATTAAATTGAAGTATGGGAACTGGGGAATTGGTCAGGGGTATTCCTCTAGTGACTCATTTTAGTCAATCAGTTTCAAAGCCTTTAAAATGTGTGCAAAAAATTACCACCTGATGCGGACTTTCACAGTCTTTCAATTACTACTGAAGAGTCAGAAATGTCAAATTCACAAATCCAAAGAAAAACCATACATTGTCAAGCCCAGGAAAAGATCAGCGAGTTCATTTTGTGAATCTGGGGTGGAAGAAAGGGGAGTTGTAACTCTGGGGGTGCGGGGGTGGGGAATCCCGGGGCAAAGTACCTTTGAAACCGAAATCAGTCAAAGGGAAAAATAAAGTGTAAGAAACCCATTTGTTTCTTACAAGCTGTTGTCGGGTCTCTCTCTCAACCAGGCTGCACCAGAAGAGAGCTCCACCCAAACTCTCTGGTCCAGATAAGCCCTTGAAGCCCTTGTAATTTACCTATCGATATGTAGACAGCCACTTCTCTCCACCCCTTGAAACACCTGTTGATATGGAGATGAACTAAAGCCAGGTGAGAGATTCTGGAAATATTGCAATTTTACCCACAGGAGTAATACCTGAAACTGCTGACACGATGGCCTATGACAATGACATTGACTTAAGGAAGACAGTTTTTGCATTTTCTCATTATAACTTTGGGAGCTCTCTTTTCTACTCCAAACATTCAGGCTCCAAGTAATGTTCTTGTTCTCAGAGCAGCTATCCTTTTGGCTTTTCCATATATGCTTATCTAAAGGATGGCTGTCATCCCTTCCAGACAATTAGATAAGTGAATCAGATAACCCTGCTGCCAAAATAATGTCCTAAATGCAAATCTGAGCAGATCACTCTGGACTCTGACTCCTTATTGGTTTCTCATTGTCTGTTTAAATAAATGTCTTAGCCATGTATTTTACTTCCACCAAGAGTCCTATGTCTCTGCCACACTAAAATATCTGCCATTTTTCTTACACGTTTCATGTGAACGTTCATGCTTCAGAGATTTTAAACATATATTCCATTTTCCTAGACAAAACCTTGACCAAGTGTCACCTCTGTTAGAAGGTTTGTAACCCCTGCAACAAGGCTGGTCACTCTTTCTGGAGAGTATAGTTAAAGGACTAACTACATCTTACTGCACATTTTCTGTGAATGTCTGTATCTTCTTGATGCTATAGGTGCAAGGAAAGAAATCTTACCATATCATTTTTATGATTGGAATATAATAGATACTTAATAATTGATAAATGACTAATACGATGAATTAATATGGCATTTTGCCACAAATTGTGGCTTTTCAGGGAAAATACTCTAATGCAACAAGATTTCTCTAGCAGAGATAATTTTGAATTCTATGCACTGCTATTTAAGGATGTATTTTTGATTTGGCAGTTCTTTCTGGACCTCTTAAATAATAGATTATTAGAGATTTACTTAGATGTGTTAGGCAGGAAAATAGATATGAGCGGCGTGGAAAGAGAACAAGGTCAGCAAAGCCCCCTAGAAAGCACTCAGTTAGCCAGTTAAAACTAGAAAGCCAGAAAAGACTCAGTTAGAGTTAATCGCTTAAAGCTCAAAAGGTCAAGAACAACTTGGCTTTGAATGTTTGAATATTCCCCAGATAAAGAGAAGTATCTGAGCATAGCCCATGTCTTCATTGTGCCATTGTAAGATTTAATCTAACCTGCTAAAAGGCCCACCTATAAACAGCATAATAAAGACAGGGAGATCCCACCTTAAAGCCAAAATTGCATTTTGAAAATCCCAGGAAGTTAAGAAGAAAAATTCTTAATATACTCTTCAGCAAACAAATATAACTCTGCCCACCTTGGAGGAAGGGCAGATAGAGGTGACTGACTGATATGCTCCAACACCGCTCTTCCCAGCAGATGTAAGGACTTTTGAGATCTAGATTTTAATCAACATTGCCTCATTTCTTTGCTTGCTAATTAACTAAGCCTTTGCTTTGATAGATTATTTTTATAAGAGAGAAGAGGCTATAAATGAAACCACATTTAATTAATAGTGAACATTTTTTATCTATATATTTTAGTTATGAATTGGACATTGGGGCCTAAATGTATTTTACTTCCAGAATGATCTAGAAAGCTATGTCTCCATAATAGCTGACACATAAATGCTATAAAAAATCTGCTGCAAAGATAGTGCAAGCTCTCTTTCTGACCATTCCTTTGAGTAGTTAGTGTAAATAGTGAGACCATGGGTGTAGTCAGAGTAGGGTAAGGGCCTCCAGAAAAAGCAAGGAGGATATTTACAGTTAGAGCAATGTAACAATGTGCAAAGACGTCCCTATCAAAACTCTGTGTTAAGCATTATGCAAACTCAAGGTCACATTAATTCTCTAGGGTAAAGATACCAGACTAGGAATATAGACATCTTCAGTGAGATCAGTTAAAGCTCAAAAGCCCAGGAGCAACTTGGCCTGGAATGTTTGAGTGTTCTGCAAGGGCATCTCAGCATAACCCGTGACTTCACTGCATCTCAACTATAAACAGCCCTAGCAAACAGACAACACCCCAGCCCACCTTGGGGGCAGGGCAGGTGGTACAAGTCTGCACCCCTAGCCCTTACCCGCATTCCTGAAAATCCTCAACCGACTATAAATCCCCTAGACAACACACCATCATAGGCTCTCTTGTCCCCTCCTGGCAGGAGCCAGGAGCTCTGTCCTCTCACTGTATCTCTCAGTGAAAGCCTCTGCCTGGCTCTCCTACCTTGGGTGTTTGCTAAGCTCATTCTTTGACTCCACAAACAAGAACGCCAGCATCAATAGTATAAATAACTCCAACATATATAAAAATTATTTTGTATCATACCAAATAAAATGTTCAAGTTTTTCTCATAACCTCTGTGGATAAAATTGCAATATTTCCAAAATCTCTTGCACGGCCTTAGTGCATCTCCATATCAGTAGGTGTTTCCAAGGGGTGGGGAGAAGTAAGCCCTTTCCATATCAATAGGTGATAACACAGGCAAGGGAGGGCTTATCTGAACAGAGAGGCTGTTGTGTGGGGAGCTCTTCTTCTGCAGCTGGGTTGAGTTGCAAGAGACATGAGGGAGCAGAAGTGGACTGCTTGTAAGAAATAAATGGGTTTCTCCCACATTATTTCTCCCTTTGACTGGTTTTGGTTTCAAAGGTATTTTGTCCCTTGATTTTTCCCCCCAGAGTTACAACATCCTTTAGCAAGAAAAATAGACACAGACTCAGTAGTCAACTTACAGTGAGAATTATTTTTCCCAGTAGTGAACAAAATATTCAATAAGACTTACAATTCAAATATACTTTGAATTTCACAATGTCTTAAATATGAAAAATGCTTGAAATATATTATTGCCATGGTGTGAGATAGTAGTTGAGCTTCAAGCATGTGGCTGTCCAGTTTTCCCAGCACCATTTATTGAAGAGATTTTCCTTTCCTCACTGTATATTCTTGGCTCCTTTACCATAAATGAATTGACCATATACATGTGAGGTTATTTCCAGGCTCTCTATCTGTTCCACTGTTCTATGTTTCTGTTTTTCGCCACACTGTTTTGATGACTATAGCTTTGTACTATAGCTTGAAATCAAGGAGTGTGGTGCTCACAACTTCGTTCTTCTTTCTAAGATTGCTTTGGGTATTCTGGGTTTTGATGATTTCATACAAATTGTAGGGTTGTTTGTTCTATTTCTTTGAAATATTCCATTGGAATATGGATGGGGATTGCATTGAATATGTTGGTTGTTTTGGTAGTGTGGGCATTTTAACAATATTGTGTCCTCTAATCCATGAGCACTGGATATCTTTCTATTTATTTGTGTCTTCAGTTTCTTTCATTGAAGTCTGTCATAGCCAGATGTATTTGCTTTCTTTGACACAAAACCACTGTAGGCTATTTCTATTTGAGCTGATTACCATGAACTAAAATGAGAAGTAGGTAACTCTTAGGTCCTTGCTTAACCATCTCTTTAGTTAAGAGCACCAGTTCAACAGCTTCTGAACAAAACTATAACACCTGCAGGGTAAATCGTCAACCCCACAATGTCTATTTTATGATGCAAGTGAGCACACTGAAACTGACCAGAGAAATGGGAGACAGAGTTCTTGCACAGAATGGAAACAGAAATAAATCAGGAAACAAGAGAATGTACACAAAGCATCATTGAAATTTTCTTCATTCTCAATTTCTTAGAGGTAGAGAAAGAAACATGCATCTATCTTGAGAAATAAAATGAGGCCTACATCTTCAGTTTTTCCAAAGGAAGTAGAGACCACTGGATATGACAGACCTATCTGTGACTCAAGAATTCTGCAGCCAATTCTTGATACACAGAGGGAGGCCTCTAGATAGATTGGCCTCTTCTAAGTTAAGTCATTTCACTCAAAGAATAAATAATTGCTTTTTTCTTATAGTGTTTTTCAAGAGACTCCACATAGTTTCATTTGTTTATTTAAATGGTATTTAGGTAAAATCCAAGCAACTTTCACAGTTATCTTAAATGTTTAAGAAACAGATGGCCTATAAAGTTTAAAATCTATCTTGTTGCTTAGCTACTCACACAAAATGCCTATTAGAGCTCATATTATTGCTGACTTAATGACATCATAATAAAGTAATTGTATAACCTAGAAAGTCCAAAAAAGTGGAAATATTCACTCATATAATTCTAATTAATAAATCACCTATAATTATAAAGTTCTATCTTAAGAGTTTTAACTTCATCAAGGTTTGAACAAATGTATAATCACCTAACTCAAAGCTGTTAAAGTAAAATAAAGAGAATGCACAACTGTAATATAAGTTGGTCACAGGAATGCAAGTGCAGCATGAAAAATATAAGCAATGATTTTGTAACATCTTCCTATCTTGTTAGATAGTAACTGCACTAGTTGGGATGATGCTTTAATAACATGGGTAACTGTTGAACCATTGTGTTGTATACTCGAAACCTGTATCAGATTTTACATCAATGATATTACATTTAAATAAAAAGAATGAAAAATGACTTAACAAAAGGGAAAGGAATATTTCTTGCTCAGATTCTGGATCTCAAGAAGAATATTCATCTGAAGATTTCAGACCAACAGGGGACTAATTTCTTCTCTTGAGAAATGGTTTTAGGAGTAAAATCCTGGGTGTGGAAGGATGACAAGGAAACCTTTTGGTGGTTACACATTTCTCAATACTACCAGGGAATGGAGTCGGTTAGGAAAATCTTGTGGAAAGTAATGGGGTGGGGAGAGAGAAGACTTCTCTTTTTTTGACCCCATCTCAGCATCCAACACCCTGGGGCTCCATTCAACAAGTGATAGTTTAACAAAGGCACAACACGTCTTTAGTATCCTATCCACTGGACTCCATTTTAAAGGACATCAGACCATCTGTTCCAGCAACAGAAGGCATGTAAGAGATTACAAACCCTGCTAATCCCAGGTGATGATCAGAGGTAAAAGTGGGGGTGAACTTTCCCGCCATATAGAGCAAGGGAAGGGGCGAAGTGGGAGTGCCCACCGGCCAACTTGAGGCATAGGTCCTGGATCCACAAGTCCTCTCAGCTGGACAGGTTCCTTACCAATGACTCAGAAGATGCCTTGGTCCAGGAAGGTCTCTTCCAAATGGCACCATTGGATTGCCTCAACACAATTCCAAATTTAACATCCACTTCTGTTAGTTTTTGTCCGCTGTATGTGAAATTTCTCTTAAGGTATTGACGTGTCTCGGATCAGCCTATGTTATGGACCACATATGTATTTTCTTATCAGGGACAACAATGTACATTTTTAAGGGACAAGTTACTTTTTTCTTTCGCTTTCGTTTGGTTTTTGTGCGTATTTACCCTTCAGGATTATGGCTTGTGTCTCCAAATTCCTCTCTCTACATGATTCCTGTCCTCTGCACGCAGCTTCCTGGGAAAGTGCTTGTTGCTGTTGTGTTTTTCTTGATTAGTTTGTCCTTTCATTTCATTTCTTGATACCGTTTAGTCATTTTGTGTCTGATGAAGCTTTTGAATCTCATTTTTAATCTTTGCATTTTCTGACTCCAAGGATTCATTTTATCTTGCAGTTTTGATGTAAGTCATAACTTATTTTAATTTCTCCAGTAAAATATTTATTATACACACACACCTTCCCAGGAAAGGGCCAGCTCCTTCCTTTGTCTGGCTGTGTGACAGACTGAGCCAACCTAATCTGTAGCTGAGCTGGAAGTCTGGGCATTGTGGCTATTCAGCCATTCATTCTCTTTGCTACCCCAGCTTTCCATGCTTCTGAAGATCTCTCTGTCTGCTGCCCTGGCCCAGCCAGTGGTAACAGTACAGCAGGAAAGGCCTATAGGACTTGGGGTAGGCTCTCTTAGCTCTCTTCCCATGCCCCAGTCTTTGTCAGGCCATGGCCTTGCACTTGCTGGAGCCCCTTCAGGCAAGAATGATCAGTGCTTCTGAGAGACTCCTTGGAAGTCTAACTATTGCTCCAACCCACATGAGACCATAGCTTGTCGGAAGTTGGGCTGATTTCCCCATGTTACTACCTAAAGCACATTGTCTCCATCTGCTGCAGTGCCCTGAGGGATGCAAACAGTCATGGGATTTTTTTATTCTGGGAAGCGTTCGTTTTTGTCTGGAATTTGGCCATTTAATTTTGTGCCTTCAGTTCTCTGAGGAGTTAAAAAAATGCATGACTTTGTAGCTTATCTGCCTTCCTCTCAAGTATTCTTTGATAAGCATCTCCCCACGAAAGTCTTCTCTTTCTCTAGATTAGGACAATGCTGTCTATAAAAATATTGATTCAATTCAAAATTGAGGTAATATAGATTTACTTCTCAAACACATCCACCAGCAATGGTGATTCTTCCACCAGTGAGCGGGCCAATAACAGCACTCAAAGGACAACATGGTTAAAGTATTTGTGTGCATTTTAGATTTCCTTGATCTATTTGTTTAAAACCTAATACCTGTAAGTGTAAACAACTCCAGTCTTAATAATCCACATATAGCATGGCACTCAGGGGAACATGAACAATATAAACTATGAGAGGTGGAGTAAGCAAATGAATCCATACAATATTCTCATTCTCAGTTGATGTCTACACTATCCTTCCAGTCCTCCAGGCCAATCAGAGTCATTCTTAACTATTTTCCAATCCATATTCAATTTGTTAGGAAATCCTGCTGGCTGCACTTTCGGTATACATCTATAATCTAACCATGATTCACTAAAATTACTGCTATCACCTTGGTCCAAACTATTATGGTTTCTTGCCTCGATTTCACTAACATAATTTTAACTCATCTCCATTTTTTCACTCTGGCAACCTGTTGCCTTTCCTACCCCAACCTACTCTACAGTAACCAGTGTCTGTACTTACATGAGAGTCAGATAAATCTAATCCTCTACACAAAACCTTATAATATCTCTCATTTCTTTTGAAATAAATGTCAATTACAGTCGACTAAAAGGTCCTCATTGATATGACCCTTTCCGTGCCCTCATGTCCTCTTTTCCTCGACCTCCCTCTGCAGCAGCCATACCGCCTTCCTTGCTGTTCTGTGCACATTTGTGAAGCTCCTGATGTAGAAACTGTACTGGCTGTCCTGGTTTAGTTTTTGAAATCTTTTCTCCTAAATGTTCCCCTGGCTTTAAGACTTAGTCATTTTTTAAATATAATCATCTCAGTGAGGTCTGTCTTAACCAATCAGATACAAATTCCTCCCTGCAAACAGGCATTCAACACCCCTCAACTTGTCCTACTGTTTTTTCTTTTCTATAGCATATTTCACCTTCTAATATACTATATAATTGACTTGTTTATTTATTATCTATTCTCATCTTCTCAGAGCAGAATGAAAACATTACAAGAACAGGATTTTTTTTTTCTTGGATGGTTTCAAGTACCTGATAAATAATAGATATGATAAATATTTGTTGGAAGAATGAATCCACATGAAGGAAAAAGCTAGTCAACCGTTCTGTCTTTCTGTGTATAGATTCAATCAAGACATTCACCAACAGATATTTCATCCTCAAATTTCAAATTTAGTATAAGTTGATGGTCTGCAGTAAAAATTCCCTTAATAATATAATATTAATTTGTATAAATGGCAATAGTTTTGTAGGGTTATAGCTCTCTCTATACATCTTTCTTCATTAACTGAAATTTTAAAGTTCTATCTATCCCTAAAGAGAAATTTAGAAAAGTAGTAAAATATTACTAGAACTTTCAGAGTATACTTGTCAGGACACACCTGGAGTCATTACTTCCTACTAGTGTAAGCAATCAGATTAAGAATCATATATTTGTACTGAGTTCTTGTAATGCAATTAATTAACAATTTTTAACACATTGACCAATCAAAAAGTACATTCATTATTTTGATAAATCACATGTTATGGTTGTTTTTTTTTCCTATATGTAACAATAGTATTATATTATACAGCAGTATATTACAGACTATAATAGTATTATGACTCCTTTTTGGTTCCTAGACCTGATTCTAATGTGTGTGGGGGGGAGGGGCTCTTCCCACACATGTAACACCAAGCAATTCTTGAATATCAGCAGGGTGTCTGAGAACTCAACTCAATTCTGATGTTATATGCCCAAAGACAGCACCAGATTCCCTGGGTTAAAGGCTCTGTTCTACAAGACTGCCTTCTACCCACCACTCTGGACACCGATCGCGAGCCCCTGACTGTTACCTGTGCTTCTGACATAGCAGTTACAGATTGGAGGCTCCCACAACCTCCTCCTTAGGTTCAATTAATTTGCTAGAGCAGCTCACAGAACTCAGGAAAACATTTACCAGTTTAATATGTTTACCAGTTTAATAAAGGATATCATAAAGGATGCAAGTTAATAGCCTGATGAAGAGGTTCATAGGGCAAAGTCCCGAAGAAAGGAGCTTCTATCCTTGGGGATCTTGGGGCCTGGCTCAGTGGCACGTGGGAGTGTTCTGGATCCCCAAGCAAGGATACAAGAGATAGATGTGCTCTTCTCAGGGATTTTTGTGAAGCCTTCATTGTATTGTCGTGAATGACTAAAATCATTGGCCATTGGCTGATTCCACCTCCAGCCCCTGCCCTTGGGTGAGGTCCAAAAGTCTCTCATTAACGTGACAAAACACCCATTTCATCTTTAAGACTCTGCAGTATTTTTAGGAACTGTGGATGAATACCAAATATACCTGGGAAATATATATTTGGTCATCTGAATGACTCATTATATAGCACATGGTAAAACATATATTTTATTTGCTTATTCAAGAGAACACTGCTGTTTTTGAACAAGGATGAAATCTAGATTGTCATGAAGAATATGGGCATTTACTCTAAACTGTAGCTAATGAAAAGTTTAAAGCTTATGAAATAACAAAGATAGTTCTTGTTATAGTAGGTAGATACCCAGACATGAGCAGGGAGGGATTTGGGGACTTTGGCTGGTGTTTACATTCAGTTAGATGCTTGTTTTTATTCTAAACATCCCATGTAATCTGTTCTCAAGGGATGTGGGGAAGGAAGGTATAAATAACAGACCTTCTGAAACTGACTGGTCCCAACTTGGAGAAGTTGACCCTGACTTGACCTCAAAATACATTATATACTCATTAGCATACTAAAACTCACACCCATGGGTGCCATGACAGTTCTGAGGCAGACCATGTAAGGACAAAAAGAGGGAGTCACCCTCTTTCCTGGACTTCCCCTTCTGATTCCTAGAAAACCTCACCTATTAGGATAAATATTCCACCCCCTGCTTAAACTCTAAGACAACCCAACCCAAATCCCACTGTGCTGCTCATCTCTGGAGCGTGCCCACACACCCTTCCTGTGTATGAACTTTGCCTTATTAAATTACTGTTTGCTTGTACCTGCATGACCTGCTCATGAATTCTTTCTCCATCAGAGTCAAGAACCCTCTCCTGGGTTGAGGTCTCACCCAGAGTACAGGGAGATCTCCCTGGACTGGATTGCCCCACAACAGTCTCAAGGTGAAATTCCAAAGTAATATTACTTTTAAATGTAGTTGTAGAAAATGGAGATGTGACATGACAAAGCACAAAGTAAGTAGAGAAGTGCACTCAAGCACATTAAATGCATTGTGAAAATACCACAGCAAGAAGCCATTTAACTTTTGTAGGTTAGGAAAGTACCAAGGCATCATGGGAATATGTGGGCGTGAGCAAAATATAGACCCATCAGAAAGTCAGAGCTATAAAAAAAAGGCAGTCTCTTTCAAAGGAAAAAAAAGTCAAATGGGCACTATAAAGAAAAATCTGGAGGATCAAGCAAGGCAGAAAAACATTCAGAGATAGCCCCCAAACTGAAGAATAATACAGCTCTGTAAATAATTTATAAAACATGCTTTGCAGTTGGCTTATAACAGTATCATTTAGGTCATAAAATATTCATTAACTTTACTTCTGGTCATCAACAGTAGCAATAATGGTTAACATTTATATAGGTCATGGAGGCTGCTGGGTTGGACAGCTCTAGGGAGCACATCCTATTCACATATAACACATGTGAATTACTTCCCTAAGCATCAGGTTGATGTGGTAGCAATGTTACTATGTGTCAGGGCCTTACATATGTTATTAATTCATTTAAGCATCTGAATAATTACATGAGTTAGTAATTTTTATTATTAATCATGTATGGATTTCTCTCTAGAGAAACAGCACTAACAGAAGATAACTATCTATTATCTATCTTTCATGCAATTGTAGAATTTGAGAATTCCTATGATCTGCAGTCTGCAAGCTAGACCTGTAAAAGCAGCGATGTAGTTTCACTCTGAGTCTAAAGGCCTGAGAACCAGGATAGCTAATGACATAAGTCCTGGTGCAAGTCCCAGAAGACTAATCTTCCAGCTCAAACAAGCAGTGAACAAGTCCTTCTTCCTTTGACTTTTTGTTCTATTCAGCTGATTGGATGAGGTTCACTCACATGTGGAGAGCAATCAGCTTTACTCATCCCACTGATACAAATACTAATCTCATCCAGAAATACCTCACAGAAATAATGTTTAGCCAAAGAACCTGTGTATCCTGCGATTCTTTATGTGTGAAGCTAACACATAAAATGAACCATCCCAGCCTCATTTTACAGAACTGAGGAGTAAAGAACAGCGATAACTAACTCAGACAAGCACAACAAGCTAGTAGGTACTGGAGCCTGGATTTTAATGCAGGTAGCCTGTCTTCACAATCATTCTCCACTGGACACGAGATTACCTCTTCAAAACAAGACTTGTTGAATACCTGCAAGTTTTGGGCAGTCTCTTACAGCCAGGGGACAGCAATGAACATAAAAGCAAATCCCTTCTCCGTGTGAGCCATCACCTCTGCAAGGGGATTCAGGCGATAAGCAACAGCTGATCCATGGGGTGTTTATTGTGTGCCAACCACTGTTCAAAGCTCTTCACAAATACCGGCAAATTCAATGCTCACAAGAGCGCTATGAATAATTACCATTACCATCCCTCTTTCACAGGTAATAGAACTGAGGACAAAAGGATGAAGTGACTTGCCCAAGGTTATAGAACTAGAAAATGATGTTTCCCGCCCTCCCTTCAGTACGTTACTCCACTCTCAGTTCTGTTTCAACAACCCAAGCGTACACATGCCACTAAGTATTGAAAAAAGACCTTCTGAAGCAAACAAACACAGAACCTTCACAGAAATTCTTGAATTTATCTTATTATCTGTTTGTTTTCCCCACCACACTTTTAAAAATCCCAGGTTAGACCAATGCTTTTGTTGTTGTACACACTTTAAAGGAGGAGAAAGTGATGTAATTACACACAATCAAAATTAAATTGAAGAGCCAAATATGTTTGCACGTGTACAAAATGTGTCTACACATGTTTATATTTGTGAGTCTCATGATTGATACATACACATAAACAGCCACACATGTTTGTATACATGCATTTTTTTTCTCTTTCTTACCTCGTGTATTTTAAGAAACAAAAAGCAAAGGAAAATGAAAGGATGTTTAGATAGATTGAGATGGATTGATTAGGTGGGTAAATTAGTAAATGGGTAGACAGGGAGAGAGAGGGTAGGGAGAGAGAGAATTACTTATGCTAATAAACTGAATAAAAGAAATACGTAACTAAGAGAATTAAAATTTAATTTGGAAAAGAGAATACTGTGCCAATATATCTAAACTCTTTTTTTCTCATGATAATAGGAGAATTACCTAGTTTCTTAGGTCCTTACTTTTCGAAGAAGAATATCTAAGACTCCTTAACCTTTACCTGAAGTTTCACTTTGTTAATAGTATTATGGTACTGGGATATCTGAAAGGACCAGGAATTACATTTCCTTTCCCAAATGTAATGCATATTTCAAAACAAGTCCGTAGGAAAGGATTTTAAAATATCAGTTAATAATTCAGTTTTTGAGGGCTCTGGAGGCTCTTAAGAGACCAGCACAGAGTACCCATATACTCAAACTGCAGCACTAACTTCTATAAAAATATAGATTATTCCACAAAGTACACATTCCAATTGTTTATTATGACACAAGTAGTATTTGTATATCGGGTATCTAGGAAATTGTGGCATAGAGGCTGTACCTGATAAATACTTTTTTCAAATGGATGGGATTAGGAGGGATTAGTTCAAGGGACTAAAAGAACAGAAAACATCCTTTTCAGCAATGGAGATGGAAACAAGTATTTTCTTTCTTTTTTAATTTTTTATTAAGGTATTACTGATATACACTCTTATGAAGGTTTCACATTAAAAAACAATGTGGTTACTACATTTACCCATATTATCAAGTCCCCCCACACCCCAATGCAGTCACTGTCCATCAGTGTAGTAAGATGCCACAGATTCACTATTTGCCTTCTCTGTGCTACACTGTTTTCCCCGTGATCCCCACACCATGTGTACTAAACATAATACCCCTCAATCCCCTTCTCCCTCCCTCCCCACCCGGCCTCCCACACCCCTCCCCTTTGGTAACCACTAGTTCCTTCTTGGAGTCTCTGAGTCTGCTGCTGTTTCGTTCCTTCAGTTTTGTTTCATTGTTATACTCCACAAATGAGGGAAATCATTTGGCACTTGTCTTTCTCCACCTGGCTTATTTCACTGAGCATAATATCTGCCAGTTCCATCCATGTGGTTGCAAATGGTAGGATATGTTTCCTTCTTATGGCTGAATAATATTCCATTGTATATATGTACCACATCTTCTTTATCCATTCATCTACTGATGGACACTTAGGTTTCTTCCATACCTTGGTTATTGTAAAAAGTGCTGCGATAAACATAGGGGTGCATATGTTTTTTGAATCTGAGAAGTTGTATTCTTTGGGTAAATTCCAAGGAGTGGGATTCCCAGGTGAAAAACAAGTATTTTCAACAAGTGCTTTTGCTAATGAAGTTCTTGAGATTTGTGTAAGTAATTCTAGTTGATTAGAAAACGTTTTTTCAGAAAACAAATTTATTTTTACTGCATTAAGATGTGTGCATTCAATTGTCAGAACAAAACATTTCCTCAAGTGAAAATTTAACAGATATTCCAGGGCTCTTATTTCTGTTACTATTTTCATCTGAAATCATGAAGAAAAGTATTACTAAAAATAAGAATGTATGAGTCTACTGAGTTCAAACTTCCAACTCATATTTCATAGTCGAGGTTGGTGCAGATCCATATAGTCTTTCTGAAAAGTGTTACATAACTCAATAGACAATAAAAGTCTGATTTCTTGGTAACAAATATCAGTTATTTTGATTTGAATGTTTAATTTGGCATTTAATTTTAAAAATACATAAATCCTCTTACCTGTTAATTTCATGACACTGCATTGTAGATTAAATATCAATACTTTTTCATTTTCCTTTGCAGACTGAAGAGCTCCCAAAGGAAGCTGAATGGGGTATTATCAATTTACTACACCTTAGCCTTATTGTCCTTACTTCACCTTGATTCTACCAACCCTGCTTCGGCAAAATAATAAGGTATTACTTTCACAGTTCTCCCAAAGGCTGCCTTCCTCAAAATGACTTTCCAACTGACATAAAAACTTCACATTGAACTGCTAAAGGGACTAGTTCTCAAATGTTTTTGCACCTCAACATTTCTGAAAGCAGTATATAATTCCTTCGGTAATAGTGACAAAGCAAGGATTTTCAAAAAGGCAAGAAGCATATGCCTGAAGGTTTATAAAACCCTTCAGAAAATCTGACATGCATGTGACCCTTAGTTTATCACCACTCTTAAGTATAGGAGCTGTTGTTGAAATGCAAGCAAGCACCCTTTATCCCATTTTATTTATACTTTTAATAACTTATTATTTTCCCCAAATTTCTAAATTAGTTCTACAGAAGACCAGGGTTCAAAAAGAAGGCCTCACAAGATAGAAGAGATCTAATAAGTAAAATATGGAGTGGAGAAGCACTGTTATTTCTGCTGAGAAGTGAAGAATCATGTCGGTATGGTGGAATGAACAGGTGGAAAGCCATACGCGAGTAGTATTGGTATATTGGGTATCTAGTCAAATTGTGGCACAGAGATGGTTCTTGATAAAATTTTTTCAAGTGAATGACATCAGGAGGCATTCATTCAAGGGACTTAAAGAACACAGAAAACAACCCTAGTATCTCCTATAACTATAAAGGACCCAAGCGATCCATATACCTTAGTATCTCTTATAATTGTAAAGGTCCCACTAATAATCATTTATTATTATATTTAAGAATTTAGTCTAAGCATGACCAACCAGAAGGCAAAGGAAAGGAAATCACAGCTGACTTGCTGAGAGGTCATGTAGCAGTTTGAAATGCTGATCTATGGAACCAAAAGAAAAAGGTCAAATTGTGAATGAAAACGGCAAAGTCAGCAGTCTCCTCTTTAAAATGTCTAAGGATACCCAAGGGTCATCATTAAACATCACTACACCATGGTCTTGTCTGATGGGAGCTGGAGGATTGAAGTGAGGATTAGAACATAAAGGCAGCAGGAAAAATGGGAATTTCCTTGCAAAAATACTCTGAAAACATTCCTGTTCACTCCAAAACTATACTATAAATGATACATATATATATGCAGTAACATGTACGGGGAAATGGCAAATGTGTATATGTGAAACAATAAGATTACATATATATAAGTAAATATTTACATTAATTACACATTTTTGTATCTTCAAACACAGGAATGTTTAAACATTGAAAATGAAGTGACGTGGAGAATGCTGAGAGCAGGTTCACGGCGCTCACCTCATTCCTGCCTCTGGGTCTGTGCTCACTGCGCGAAACGGCTAAACCACCAGCTCTCTCCCTCTCTCTCTTCCCTCTTTATTTCTGTCTTCTTTTCCTTTTGAGTTGATTTCCTATCCCATTCCCACCCAGAAGGACCGTGAACCTCTTCCTGCTATGTCGTTGGTTGTGTGACACCGGGCGGCCATTGCTCAGACCCTCCGTGCCTTGAGCCTCTGATGAGACTATCCCGGTGGCCTTTCCCCGTGTCCGTGCCAAGGTGACTGCCACTGCCCTCGCCAACTCCTGTGTGGCAGACACTGCTGACCAGGCATCTCCTCCTTACCACACTGGGAACTACATTTCTCTTCCCTCCATCCTCTGATCTTCTTGTCCAGACATTTGTTATCTTTTTTGCCATATCCTATATCTAAGTATTCTGGTTTTAGCTTAAGTTACAGCTTTGTCTTGCCCAATCCACCTCCTTCGCTCTGGCTGAGAAGCAATTCTGCTCAATGTTGCGGATGATTTATCTGGGCTAATTTACTCCCTAGTAACAGACTCCGGCTTTTATACATTTATGTTTTTTTGTTTTTCCAAATTTTCTTTTGTATTTCAATTTTTTAATTTTGATCACCATGGAACATAGGCAATATATATTTTCATCTTGTAAATGATCTAACAGAACATTTAAAAATATTTGGAAATATATGAAATGCTATTAAAGCAGCAGCAGAAAGAGCTTAACAGCTTATATCACCTGTCTATGCCTCAGTCTGGTTATAAAAACTTGTCAGTGAACACACACACAGCCACACCCCCCCACACACACACACATACACACATTTCAAATGCACCATGAATTCAACTGGAATTAAGATATTGCAACCCAAATTTCATATCTACTGCTGTAATAATGGCCGGTGGTTGGAGTTGTATATTCTACTCAAAATAGTAGGTATGGAGAAAAAGAAATAGAGTTTTATTAACTAGAGGAAGGACATATTCAAATAAATATGCTGCTCGTAAAGCTAGTTTCCCAGTGTGACTATGATTAAAAACACAATTATGATTTTTCAATTCTGTAAAAATGCTTGGGTAACAAAATTAAAGTATTTAATTTTTAGAATAGGCTTATGCTCTCAGCATGAAAAATGTGATTTTTTTTGAAAAAAGAAATTACATGTGAGAAATCAAGGCTATAAATAGCAGAATTTTTTAGGCACGCAATATAAAGAAGAAAATAATAAGTGAGTGGCATTTAGTTGATGTGAATAGAAATGACCATTACTTCTCTGCTATTCAAGGGACTATGGACAGAAGTGTGTGTTATAATGTAACATTGTTTCAGAACTTTATGTCAGAGAAAATATATGTGGTGATTGTAGTTAAGAAAGCCAAAATAGTGAAATATAAATAAAAAATGTTTGAAAAGTTCCTAGATGATGGATTGTTTTCGAAAGACACATTCTCTAACCTATAGGCGTTAAAGAACAACAATGAACTGTTTTTCACTGTCACTGTCTTGTTGCCATTGCTGAGGGATGATGGGAAGGCAGCATAAAGAGATTTAAATCCGAGAGTCTGTCATCCAAACCAGAGATGAGAGTTCACTGACCAGATATCAGGTACCTCATTTTTACCTTAGATATATGATATTCTTCTTAGAGTTTCACATGTACTTTGCCAGCTGTTTTTTGTCCACATGAATTTACAAATTCACCAGTGAGCCAAGCTTTCCGTAATATTCAAGAGATATTCACCTAGAAAAACTGATAACACTAGGGGACAATGCCTAATACAGTCCCTGGAATGCAAAATGGAGAATATTTGTTACAGGAGTTGAATGAAGTCTGGGGATAACATCTCAGTGACATTTTGCACTATTGCTGTGAATGCGGCTTTTACATCGAGGCCTCACTCAATGGTTCTGTCATAGGAAGGGCCAGAGAGATCATGCTGATATTTAAAAGGAAATGGAAAAAAATGGGATCTACACAAACAAGGCCAACTATCTCGAAACATCCTGTGTTGTCTTAAAACATGACATTGCTGAATGTGACAGGCTATAGGCTCTGTCTCATGGGATGTGGAACAGAGAGTTAGACAACTGAAATGCTCGCTCAGAATCTTCATTTGAAAAAAATATCTACACTGTGAAGCCTCCATGTCACTAGAGAATGAGGACATCATGTAGCTCATTACAATTTGCACCGTGTACTGTCTAGGGACCCCTTGCCTGATGGGACCTCTTAGTAGCAGAAGCCTTGGCAGGCATTTTTCTGCAGGGAAAGTATTTCTGTTAGGAATGCTGAGAGTCATGCATAGATGCTTTATGAGACCCTTCTTTCAGAGGTGTCATAAAGTGGACCACAGCACCGTGCAGTAAAAAGAGCAGTAGACTGAGGACTGGAAGACAATATTTCTGATTCTTGGTGATGCCATCAAACAGCCGTGTAACCTTAGCTTGGCCTCATTTTCTTCATCTGCAAAATAAGGACTTGGGACTAAACCATTTTTAAGGTCTTTGCACCTCTAAAGTTCTAATTCTTCTCAGCATTACTTTGTGTCTATATTGTCCCAGAGGGATGATTCCTTTGACTCTCTGTAAATAAAGGCTTATACTGAAAAAAGGAATTAGTAGAAACAGTTCATTTGTTTTGTGATTTTTCTTCAGAGACATTCCAGAGGATCTCTTTTTGTCAAATATAAGATTTTCTCAAAAGAGATTTAGAACTAACATATCAACCACAGTTTAGGCATCTTCTGAGAAAAGAGATTAAAAAACAACCCAACAAGGTGGTAAATGGCAAATTGTACATTTGGTACAAAATTATCAAACGGAGCTGAATATAAGTATCAAACTGTTACAAATGACATGAAATATATTTACAACTCTTCTGCCTCCATAAAAATACCTTTTTTGGGAGGTTGTTCATTACAAAAAATATAATGGTTTTGGAAAAACTGGGTGGGTGTTTAAAACCCAAAGTTATTGAATTTTTCAATAGCAAAATGGTTCTAACATGTTTTATTGGCTTTACTCTCCTGCTTTTTTTTTGCATTCTAATCTGCCATAGACTGAATGTTTATGTTTCTTCAAAATCCATATGTCAAAAGCTAACCTCCCATGCAATGGCTTTTGGAGGTGTTGGTAGACAGCTGGGTCCTAAGGATGGAGTCCTCATGGATGGGATTAGCGATCTTGAGAAAGAACCCCAGACAGCATCCTTGTCCCTTCCGCCCCGTGAGAACAGTGAGAGGCCGGCTCTCCGTGAACTGGGAAGCAGGCTTTCAGCAGCCGCCGAGTCTTCCGGCTCCTTGGTCTTGGATACCCGATTCCAAAACTGTGAGAAATAAATGTTTGTTGCTTAAGCCACACAGTCTACAGTGTTTTGTCAATAGTAGCCCAAACGGATAGGCAGAAATTGGTACTGAGAAGTAGGAAAACTGCTGTAAAAAGTACCAAAAAGTGTGGAAGTGGCTTTGCCACTGAGTTAATAGGTAGAACTGGAAAAGTTTTGAGGTACATGATAAGATAAGCCTGTATGCCTTGAACGAACCTTTAAAGTGACTCTGATGAGAACTGAGGAAGCAAAGGGAGGAGCTGAAGAGAAGGCCTGGGTCTCCTTAGAGAATCGGCGAGGAGCCGTGGACACAGTGTTGACGGCGTGGACAGTAAAGGGTGTTCCGAGGAAGCTGCAGGTAGAAACGGGGAGCGCGCTATTGGAAAGTGGAGGGGAGGCAATCCGTGTGACAAAGGGACAAAGAACTTGGCTGAATCGCGTTTATGTCCTAGTATTTTGTGAAAAGTAGAACTGGTGAGCAGGGAAACTGGGTATTTGGCTGAGGAAATTTCTAAGCAAACTTTTGAAGGAGTGGCCGGCTCCCTCCTGACTACTTATAGTGAAATGAGAGAAGAAAGAAATGACTTGAAGATAGAACTGTCAATCAAAAAGGAAGCAGAATTTAAAATTTTGGAAACTTCATTTATCTCCATTTCTTTGTTATCAGTGACTGGAAGCTTAGTGGGTTCCTTGGGTGGTGTCTGCACCCCTCTTTCTCAGTGCTCCCTGCTGCCTCGTGTGGGCGTCTGTGCATGTGAGGCAGTCACTTCTTCCAGGCCTTATGGGATGACTTCAATAAGGGAAGACTTCACTTGTTGCTGGGGGCACATGAGAGGGTCCTGTGACCCGGGTCTAGACGTGTGGGGTGCCAAGTGCAGGGGTGTGTGGCAGTTCTTGGTCTTGGCAGGCACGGGGTCTTGGTTGAGGCATTTGGGGTCCAGGACATCACAACTGCATGATCCTTGGAGGGGAGGTCTGTAAGGGTACACCTATGTGCCACTGGCCGTGACTCCTGTCACTGGTCTGCGCTACTGTGCTTGAGCGAGCAGTGAGCCGCTGTAGCCACACAAGTGTGCCTGGAGGACAGCCCAGGTACCCACACTGCTCACGCATCCACATTTGATTCCAGCCTGTGCTGCTGTGCATAGGCCTGCCGCCGACCCTTGCTGCCACACCGGCCCCTGCAGCCAAGCATGTGGATGCCACTGGCTCCAGCCCCAACTGACCAACCATCTGGTCCCATGCCACTGAACTTGGAGGTACCACTGAGGGGCCCCCAGTCTTTGCAGTCACTTCTTCCAGACTTTATGGACTCCCGGTATATTGTCTGTAGCTAATGATAATTGTGTTTCTTCCTTTGAGTTTATATGACTTTTTTTTGTCTTCTATGACTTAAAGCCTTCAAATTAATACAGAATATTAGCAGCTATTGTGGATATCTTTGTCTTCTTAATTTTATTGAAGGGAACTTTAGATTTTACCTATTTCATACAAGGTTGGCTGATGATTTCTAATGAATACTCTTGATTGTGTTGAAAGAAATTTAGTACTAACATATATGAATCACAGCGTGGGCAACTTCAGGGAAAAGAGTAAACACAAATGAAGTAATAAGTGTAAACTGTTTCAGCATGCAGTTTTCAAGCAGACAGTCTAACATAAGTATCAAATTATTTAAGATGGTATGAAATATATTTATATTCTTCCTCTTTTATTTGTAGTCTGAGGAACTGTTGAAAAAAATTCCTGAAATGTTTTTTCTTGTTTTATTGCATTTTCATCGAAAGAAGTATCCTCCTGTATCCCTATGTTTTTGATACAGTAAAGTTTTATTGTAGCTAACATCTTGTGTATGTTCCATAGGCTTAACACAGTAACATATAGACAAAGTCACAGGTTTAAGCTACGTGTGGCTCAGTCAAGTACACCATATATGCGTGTCTGTATGAGGATTGGTTTGTTGGTTTTTTTAAGATAAAATCATTGGTGCCCTGCCTCTCTCAGCCCTGCCATTACACTGTTGATGCTCTGGAAAATGTTTTTAAAACTCTACTTCTAAGGGAAATGTTTGTCAAGTTAACAACTTTTTTGTGTGTTATTTCCAAAGTGTTGAGTTTTTTTATTTTATGCATTACTTGCTCTGCTGCTCATGTTGGTGGGTTACACTATTTATCATTAAAATTATCCATCCTTTTACTGCTTAAGTGGTTGTTTTTAAGTGCCATCATATCTAAGATTAGTTATCAGTGATTTGCTTATCACTTAAATTTAAATCACATTTTGCCATTTTATTGTAGATATGTTTCCTCTTAGCAAATTTTACTGAGTTTGTATTTATTTATTCAAAACTGAGACTCCTATCACTGAATACTATTTAATCCATTCCTTTTCATAAGTGATGGTTTTGATTTCATTCCTCTGATATAAATAAAACATTTAATCTCATATTTTAAGTACACTATGAATTTATTGTTTACTTTTTGTTTCTTTCTTGGGAAAATGTCACCTGAGTGAGTATGTTTTCTAAAGTTTCATTGTCCTTGTAAGTATTATTGCTCATGACCACAATATTATCCTCTACTTGAGATTAACCAAAATTTTTAATATATTCACTGATCATCACTATTTCTGATACACAATACATTCCACCTTGAGATATTTCCTCTTATTTAATTTTCATTTGAGTAGAGCAGACCTTCAAGTGATTTTCACATAGAAGAATCATATGAGTGATGTACTTTCTGAATTCTTGAAAGCTGTTTTGTCCTTATGAGTAGCCCATAAATACAAATGCTATACTGGCTGAGCATAGATTCTAGTATTGCACTGCTTTCTTATCAAATGTCTATAAATATTCTTTACTCTTTTCTAGATTCCAATATTGTGATAAGAATTCTAATACCAGTCTATTCCACTGCCACCAGCCTCCAGAGGAAAAGGTTTATGTCAAGGCTCATAAGTCCTTGGTGATCTCCTAGACTGTTCAACAATGGCAACAGAGAGTTCTCAAAGCCCCAGACACAAATGTGTTTAGACTCTTCTTTCAGATTCATTTGTTAGATCACACTTCACCTTACTTTTTGAGAAAGGTGGACAGGAGAAGAAATAATTAGCATATGCTAGGGCTTCTTTCCTACATTCTTCTTAAAGTATATTTTTCTAATCTAGTAACCACAAATGATTGTTTAACCACTGGAGAACAAAAATTCAGAGGAAATCACCATTCAATTTGTTCGTGTGTCGCAAGGATTTATCTAAAAAGTTAAACATACATCCCTCCCTTTACTCTTTACTGTAAAATGTCACCCACAAAGTACCAAACCAAAGCAGCAAACAATAAAAATAAAAACTAAAAGAAAATAATGAAAATAAGTTGAAGTGCCCAGATCAGGGACTACTGTAGTTCTTGGTGCTTAAATTGGAGTATTTTATAAGAAAAAAAAACAACATGTTGCATCAGATGTTTTTTTAAAAAAGAGATTTAGAAGGAAGAAAAGAACAAAAGCAGTAGCCTTGAATGACAGCTGCTTCCTAAGAATTGAGTAAATGAGGCAGAAACACAAAACCTTGATATGTAATTGCCAAAATTTCTTAACATGAATATAGTGATGGACTATTAGCCATTTCCCCTCAGTCGCTCCAGATAGCAACATTACTGTGAAAGTCCTCAGGATATTTTGTTTTATATGAAGCGTTAACGTATTTCGGTATCACTAACCAAATGTGAAAGAAAGCAGAGCATAAAATAGCTAATCAGGCAGGAGGAATTTAAGAATAAATGACATATCTGGAGACTAGTATACCTTGTTCTGAAACGGCTGAAAGCAAATAATAAACAGCAAACTCAAATAATGAAAGCTTGAAAGTCACTGCTGTGCAATTCCTCTTTTATTTTATGTGAATCCACTGAAAAGGGACTTAAATATAGAACTGCAGAAAATAAAGTGACCTTCCTTGACACAAAGGCATGTTTCTCAGTATCTCTTAACTCATTGGAAAGCCCTTGAAGTGTATCATAATATCCCTATCCTACCAGAAGGTTCACATAACCTGCAAATACCCGCCTCTGGCATTCACCAGACACACATAGACATTATGAGAGGGAAGTTAGCATTCCCTTTATCCAATAGCAGCTCCTGAGAGAGGATCCCGAAGGCACTAAGGCATGCTCACTAGTATCACAGGAAGAATTAGAAATTGTCCTTCCTTTTCTTTTTTTAACTCCGTCCTCTGTAGCAAGAAGTAAGTATAGTTTTTCTCGTGGCTCCACAATAACCCTTAGCCCTCCAGTCTTCTCTGATATATGACAGGATGAAAATACCTACAAAAATGAAAAGGGACCTTTGGTTTTTTTTCATTGCAGATCATAATTCTCTCAAATAATCGCACAACCACTTCATGCTCACATAAAAAAACCAGTGACCCTAGGCTATGAGAAAGAATTAAAAAACTGCCTTTTGATGTGCAAAAGCACACACCCTGTTATTGCACACTCCGCTCTCAACATGTTTGATGACGTAGTAATACTCAGACAGCTGGGAAGTAGCAGAAAGAAGGATGGAGATACATTTTCATTACCTGTTCTTTTATTTTTATTAAAACTGTGGCCCAGAGAGTTTACGTGATTTAATTTCCCAAGATCATTGTTCTAATTAGTGATCAAAAATACTACAAAGGATATGAAAATATTATATAATGAACATTGGGGATTTGTATAAGTAGAACATGTGCACCTTAGGGAAATTTTAGCACTAATTCATATAGATTCATTTTAACTAAGTTCTCAGTTAATTCTGTCTTTCATTTCTTTTGATTTCCAAGTGGACTCTCCATATTAACCTTAACCATTCTTCTCCAGGTTCTAGATCTGTCTTCTTTAGAATCTTAAGTGCCTGCAGTAGATTGACAGCTGAAGAACTGTCAAATACGCCCAGAACACACCATGTAGGAGGCATAGGATTGCTCTTTTCACTCGACATATACAGCTAACCCTCCTGTCCCTCTCTAAACGTCATAGAACCTTTGTTTTTATCCATACTGTTATCAGGAATGTCAGAGGAAAACATAGATAACCTTTTTTCTAAAGCTTGCCCTGAGTTGTCTTTTATATTCCAAGACGTCACTTTTCCTATAATAAATCTTAATATGTCCCTGTCTATTGACTCTTTATACTCTACCATAGAATAGCTAACGTGTGCATAACTTTTCAACTCTTCCTTTGACTTTCTCGATTCTACATATGCAACACTTTCTCTCTTCATCCAGCATTTTATTTAGCCCTTTGAGAGTATGTTTCCACAATCCCCCACCTCTTTGATTCACTGTGAGGCTTTTAATTGGCAATGTTTTTCAATACCCATTCTTCTGCATCTCTCAAATACATTTGATAGAATTGACTGCATAGAAAACGCAAAGATGAAAAATTCTCATTGCATCTCAGTTATGTGGGGTTTATTATATGAAATCACTTTGCTGTGTCCTACCAGTTGTACACAGCCCTTCATAGCAAGGGAATGACAGTGTGTGGGCAATACCCAGTAAAGGGTATTGCACATATGCCAAACTGGCATATAGAACCTTCCATATATTCCCAGTATTTCTTTCTAGTTTCATCACTTGTAATTATCCTCCACGAATATTCTAGTTCCAGGCTTCTCCAAAGTTACTGTCTTTACATCATTTTCTAAATTTGTGTTTTTGTTTTTCTCTTCATGAAGTGAATGACCTTATCAATTCCTCTTATTTACCTGGACAATATCTACTTATGGTGTCTGCATCTCTACTGTCACCTTCTTATATGGGGTCTTGAATTCCTTAGCCAGTCAGTTGCTCTCTTCTTGATATTCCCTGTATTTCTGGGCTTCTTTAATATGTTGTGAATTTTATGTTTCTTGCACAGTTTTATAATTATCAGTTTACTCATGTTTAACTCATAGACACTGAAGCTTTGTATTTGTTCAACATGCTCATTAATAAGTTCAAATTGCAGGGTGACTAGGGTAGTGCATACTTTAAAGAAGATGTGTAAAAAAGGTTCTAAGAAGGGAATAAGAAAGGGGAAAAGAGGTAATGTTTTGGTGTGGGTGAGAGTTCATTTACATAATGTATGCATGGTGAAAGAAAAAATGAATTGTGCAATGTGATATGTACATGAAAGGAAGTTGCAAAAAAACACTAAGAGAAACTTTAATACTGGCCAACAAAAGGAACTGTAATTTCAGCATACCATGGTTTTTGTCCCTTGCAAAATTCTTGTTTGACAGAGAAGATCAGTACACATTTTTAAATGCTTCCAAATGCGTGGAAGGGAAGGCCACGTGCAGCATAATTATTTGCAACTGAAAATAAATAAGCTTGACAGTGACTGTGTTGTATTACTCTAGATGCCAAGTGTGTGATACACTGATATCAGTAAATCAGAATACACAGAATATATGTGTTACATATTGTTAAATATTTTAAATGCCATTTTTAGACATAAAAACATATGAAATATAAAGCATCTTTGAAACTAAGTTACTCACTTAGTACACAGGCCGGTTGTATCTCAATCATTCTCATTCCTTTTATTATAAAAAATACAGTTCTGACAAAGCTGCTTGCTCTGTTGCATTTTGCAAAGATAACACTTCCTTGAAGATAATTTTTATAATTAGCAGTTTTCCTCCTTTCTTTTCTCTTTTCTGAGTATGAGGCCTCGACATTATTTTGCTTGGTATAATTCCATGCACTCTGCTCCTGTGACGAATGCCAGGGATTTGTTCTCATAAAGGCCCAATTAGTTCACTGCCTCTGAACGCCTTGACGTTTCCGTGTACATGGAACTGCAGGCTAAAGGATGAGACCCCGTCCCTAGGCGCAGGCGAGATGAAACGCCAGGTTACCTGCCCTTTGCACTCACTGAGCAACAGCTGTGGCACAGGAGATTGTTCACTACATTCCTGGTCTCCACACTTTGCTTTTCCGTAGTTTCAGATTTCCAATCTGAAGGGAGGTAGTGGAAATGGGCCCAGATTTAAGAACAATACATTTCCTAGAGTTACATACTGATAGTAATGACATAAGTGAGGTTCTTACCAATGAGATAGAAGTGGAAGTTGGGTGCAATTTTGGGAAATGTTTATAAAGACCCGGCACATGCTCTTTCAAAAATGCAAAGTTGGCTGGAGTTGCAGCAGAAATCTGGAGAGCATGAGAACAAATGTTCTCCTTCAGAGAAGTTGGAGGGAAAGCTGGTCCTTTGTGTACGTATTCGTAGGGATATTTAAAGTCACTTGAAATAGTTTCCTCTGGGGTGGGTCTGAGTATACATTTAAGTGAATTTTTGTCATCTTTTGATTTTGAGAGAGTGGTTTTTCATTGCTTTTTATAATAATGTAGAATACTTACCATGTTTCAAAGTCTTAGCTGCTATTCTAATCCTTTAAACCTATTTCCTCTTTTGGCGATTATTTTTAGAATTGTATATATAAGAAAATACATTATCTAGGATGGTTGTGTTTTGTGCTAAATGTTACCTATGTATGTACCAATATTTTTATGAATACTTTTAGTTTCTTTTTTTATTTGTGGGGAGGAGAAGAAAGGAAGGCTATTTTCTATTTCTTCCCTCTTTTGAGCAATATTGAAATTGGCTAGTAATCTCCTTTCCCTCCTTCTATACTAATTTGAAGCACTTCTGTGTCTAATTTGAAGTACTGTCTTACTCCTAATTAATGTAATGTCTTACTCCTAATTAATTCCTGCAAGTTAAGCATTAAGTTTATTCTATTTCTCTTGTATCACCACCTATGATTTTTGATAGCTGATATCTTAAATATATTATTCTATTATCTCTAGCCAAAAAAAGTTGCTGTTAAATGTCTGATAACAGAGTGTTTCCCTTATAATTAGCTTGCTTGTCTGGACACCCTTTAAATTTGTTTTTTCTTTAAAGTTCCACAGTTTATTACTACAATAGGGTCTCATTTCTAGCCACAGTGGGTTGATTTTTTCAAGTACCTGGCATGACCAGTCAATATGTAGTCACTTATATTAAAAAATTTTAAATTTATGCCTTTTATTTTTGTCCTTTGTTCTACTCCATTACTTTGCCCCCCCACCCCGACCCCAACCAAGTTTTTTATTCTTTGCATATCTTTTTACCTGTTACTTCCTCTAAAGTTCATTTTTGTTCTTTCTTTCTTTCTTCCCTCCCTCCCTTCCTTCCTTCGTTTTCTTTCTTTCATATAAAAACATCACTTTCCATCTTCCATCTTGTCTGCTTTTTTTTCATTCTTGTGTTTCATCCAGTCTTATTTTATTTGTGAGACTTTTATTGATGACTTTTGTCTTCTCAAATCTACTTTTTCTCTGATCAGTTTATCACTCAGTTTTCCCAATTCTGATTTATGCCGTTCTTTATACCCTATACCACTTTCTTTAATATTGAGCTCATTTGAAAAGTATAATTTCCTGCTGCTATTTGGGGTGTTATTTCATTCCTTAATCTCTCCATTTTCATAATATATCATACATAATTTGAATAAGGATAGAATCAGTTCCTCTCCAGAGAGGATTCTTCTACCTAAAGCCCAATAGTTTTTTTGTGGTTGGTTTTATGGAGCCATAATCCTTTCTCTGGAGTATTAGTTTCTCCACCCTTCCAGGTTCTTCTTTGTCTCTGTGATATCTTGGACTAGTCTTAGCTCACTTTTTGCAACTTTTTCTATTTTATACTAACTTATAGAAATATATATCCATGTACCAGCCCTTAAAAACCCAAACCTGGGGCTTTCTTCCAAGTTCACATTCAAAATTACATCCAGTTGATCTCTTGGTTTTAGAATTTCATGGTCTTAATTATGTTGCCACGAAATAAGTCCTGATTCAAACAGTCCTTTGTTATATACAGTGTTACAGTTTATGCTGTGAGTCTTTAATAAAGGTTGTATTTTACAAGTTATAGATAGGAGGACAGTGGTAAGGAGAAATAAGACATATGCAAGTTTTATAGAAAATAATTTTGTTTGAATTGGCCTTTTTTTTTTGCCAGAAAAATCTTCACATTGACTAACAGTGCAGAATAACAGTGCAACTGAAATCACTGTTATAATATGGATACAGACATAATATGTGCATCATTTACTGTTTTCCACAGCCCTTCTAGATCTTATTCTTTCCAAAACCATAGAGCACAGAATTTTATAATATTTTAGTTTAGTAGAAATAGTTGTGACCAACTTGAAGATACAGCATTTACAAATTTTGGGGATCTCCATAGAAATCCATCTTGAAAAATTACCATAGGAACAGAGAGCATATGTCTTTGACACCTTACTTGCCATGGGTCCAGACATTTCATTATATTTCCTTATCTAACTTATCAGAGATATTTAGTATCTTATTAATTTAATAAGGGAAGAAATTAGAAAGGTATATTTAAGTACCTTTAATTCATTTAAAATTAGTGTATTATTTTCATTATTAAGAGTAATTTCATGAAAAGTTCTATTCAAACTAATTTCTACAATAATGGAAAACCTCAGGTACCTATTAAGTAAGAAATACTCTCCACCTTGAAGTGTTTTTACTATATGCCATTACCGCATGTTTCCCTAAAAAGACCATTTTGCTTTTCAACCAGCTAGCGTTTCATTTCCAAGCTAATTTTAATTAGAATTTTAGTAAAATAGAGGGAAGCAACCTGTCATTTGACATACACTAATGGAAGAAACACCTGCCTGAATTACATTTAGTATCACTTAATAGACTCCTTTCCTACACTTTTTACAGATGAGTCTATGTTTAGAAAATGATTTGCTAGAAGTATTTCTGAACTTAGGTCATATTGCATGTAAGGTAAACTATAATTTACTATGTCTACTAAGATATAGAAATATTCCTATGAAAGTGTTTAAATGGTTTCACTTTATCACCCTCCATTCCATTTTCACATGGTCCTTCATCATTTTCTCATTTTCTAAATTTTAATACTGGACATGAATATCATGGTGGTGTATTTTCAGAGTAATTTGCTATTTGTTCCTTCCTTGCTCTCAGTTATGAAACTGTCCAGAATAATCTGACCACATGCTAGGAGGAAAGTTTGGATGCAACTACCTGGAGGTGTACGTTGAGCCGGACCCATCGAGGACATGTGTGATTGAGCGCCCAGGAGACAGGCTCTGGCACAGCTTCATGCTGTCCCCATTTTGTGCATGGTCCCATTTACGTGCGCTTTGCCCTCACACTGTGTGAATGGCTGGAAGGCACAAATTGTGTATTACATACTTTTGTAATCTCACTGTTCCTACTACAGTTTTAGGTGACATATAAAGCACTCAATCCGCCTTCAGAGCCTCTCCTTGATCATTAATCCCTCCACAGCCATCCTCATACTTTTCCTATACATGTGCAGACATACGCAGATATAGTTCTTATAAAATAAAAATAGGGTGTATATATGTATATATATATATTATATATATATACACTATATATTTACATACTTACACATATACATATTTCTATAATTTTTGCTGTTTTTAACCTTATATATTTCATTTACTCTTTGAATAGCTGCAAATTATTTCACGTTTGTGAATTGTGTGTGTATATACATGATTTCTACTTTTTCCAAGTAAATAGGAATTTTTGATAAATTACAGAAAAAATCATGCACACGAGATACAAAAACTCAAATACTAAAATATTGTAGTCAGTGACAGAAAATGTCCCCTCTCATTTAAAGCCATTTATAGAATAGTCCAGTATTTACTGAAATTCTACTGTTTTTAAATAAATTACATTGTACTTTATATCAGGGTTTATATCTGAATTCTCTAATCACTTTAAAAATTTTTTCTTTACCTATGCCAGTAACATATTTATTAGTTATATGGTATGATCATATTTTTATAGTTTGTTCTTAGAGAAAATTTTACACCTTGTCAAGTTCCATAAGAAAGTGTTGCCTCACCATTTTAAGGTCTTTTTATGTCTGTCGATAAAAATTAACATTTTAATTTTTATTTGATTTTTTTCCATATAGGACTTGCATTTTTCTTTAAGGATTACTTTGAACTATTTCATGGTTTAGCTGAATCTCATGGGTCTTTTTAATTAAAGCTTTTGTCATTCATTTTTAAAGATTTTGGTATCTTGGTTTTCCATTCTCTTATTCAAACTAAGATATTATTTAGCAAAGAATTCCTTTTGAATTTTTTTAGTGCATACATTTTAAAATTATTATACCATCAACTTTTAATCTTTTTATTCAGTTTTTGACAGCAAATATGAAAGGTGTGGTTTCTGCAATTCAGTACATGTTGTAATTATCTTGTGTCCTGATAACATGGTCTGATTTCATGATATATTTAACAATGTATGTTTTCTCTTAGTTAAATTTTTCTTCTCTTCTGCCTTCTTGCTCTGCTGATTTATGAGAAGTGTGTCAAGTTTTTCTATTAAACATGATTTTCGTTGACCAGCTTTTCCCTTCAATTGTGTTAGTGTTTGCTCTCTACATTTTGAAGCTACATTTATAAGTGCACGAAAGCCCTTCACTGCTGTAGCTCTGTTAGGCAGAAAGACAGAAATGAGCGGGATGGAAAGGAGAAAGGGCCCCCAAAGGTGACTCAGGGAGTTGATCAGGTGGAACCAGAAAGCCAGAAATGACTCAGAAATTTAATCAGATGAGGCCACAGGGTCCAGGGGTGACTCAGGAAGCGTCCAGGGTCCCCCCAGATACGAAACATCAGAGGCACAAGCCCCGCCCCTGTCCCCATTTCACCAATCAGAACAAGCCGAGAGAGCTGACAGCTGTCAATCAAACACCTCTCCGCCCTGCCAACACCACATAAAAGAAGCCTCAGAACGAGCATCCAGGCCTGCCTGTCTTATCTTAGGCAGGCCGCTCTGCTACTCTCTGCAGAGCATATAAAACTTACTTTGCTTTCTTGACTTTGGTCTTATCTCTCACTATATCTGACTTCCCTGCCACACCGAGTGGAGTCCTTTCCTTCCCAACAGCTCCATGTATTGAACCTTTTTTCTATCACATTTTATTGTTATGTCTTTTTCCTTCCTTTTATTTTCAATCTTTGGATTACTTTATTTCATTCATTTCCTCAGAAAAATCATGTAAACCAGAATTTTAAAATCATAATATAATATATCTTATTAAGGAAATCTATCTACATTCATTTATTACTATCACAATATGCTGGACTCAGCAATGGCACTTTGTTTTCTGTCATTTATTTGCTCTTTATAGTTTTTTTCCTGGTTTTGTTGAAGTTAGAATTTTGAGGTAACATTTCCTTTCACTTGAATAATTTTGAATTTATACACATAATTTCTATTTTTGTGAGATTTATCATTCAATTATTAAGTACAAAATCTAAAAATTAGATTTTTCATGAGTGCTTAAGGTTAATCAGGATTTATAGACTCTTTTCAAAGACAAGAACCTCTTCTCCTCGCTCCCTAATACCCGTCACCCAAGCCCATGTTGAGATCATATATAACTTTTGTTAATTTTTGAAATATAATGTCCCACAATTACTTTGACATATACCCGTGATTTGCTATTTCCATTGCTCCCCACTATTACTTGGGTGTTTTCTCTTTATAATTGATTAACTCAAATGTACATGAATTTAATGTTTTTTTCATAATAATTAGATTTATTTTTTATCCCAAGGCACCAACACTAAGCAAGGTAAGAAACCATCTAGTCACTTCTAGGCAAATATGGTCAAATAAAATTTTGAAGTTTTTTCACTTCTTCCTCCTCTGACCTAAATATTAATAAGTGGGACTAGCAGAATGCTTGAATGTCAGTGGAGAAGAGTGGGTGGGGCAGATTGGTTCTATCTTTTTAAAATATTTTTGACACACAGAATTGTAAGATGGTCCCTAAGATTTCTGCATCCAACTTCAAAGTACTAAATAAAAGTTATCATTTTTGTGAAAGTAATGATAATCACCCACAAAATGAAGTATATTTTTATTAGTCATATTTTCATTCACTTAGCTGTGAAGTAGAAATATATTTTATAGTAATTTTAATTATTTTTCTAAGACACCTGTTGTTTATATCTTCAGCAATTCATTAAAAATAAGTATTTACGGGTATCTGCCACATTCATTATTACTCTGTAAGACACAGTTGCTACCTTCAAGATGCTTGAATTTTACTTAGTGAGAGAAGAAATAACTGAAAAGTTTACCAACAAGGGCTTAAGTAGTAGTTTAGAACAGCAATGAAAAATGTCATGAGAACATAGATAACACAGTCACACTGTTAGTAGCACAGAGGGTGGACCATTAGGGGAGTTCAAAAGAGGGTAAAACCACTCCCACCTAGAGAGATTAATTGGAAGCAAAATCCAAAGTGTACCCCAAAATACAGCAATGGATAGCAGGAGATCTTTCTATGTGGACAAACTGACATAGCAAAAGTAGAGAGATAGAACATAGTTAAGAAACAGAAAATAAGTCTCCATAATTTCCAGTGTAAAATGATCTTTTATAGTGATACCTTTCTATATTTAGAGATAGCTAATTATGCACAGCCTTCCTATGAGACACATAGTATCAACTTGACTGTTCCAGTCAGGCTAAATCACAGCGGGTACTTCAGAGCCATCCATTTAGGTAGCCAAAATTGCAGTACAGAAAAGCTGCATTTAGTTTAGGATGGTGCTACTGTGAGAAGGTTTAACAGAGAATGTGATTTAGTCTAACTCCTAGGAAAATAAAAGGACCCCCGCTATTCCACCAACTGACTATGTATTTAATGAGAATGTGCGTTCTTACAGTTTCAAAGGCTGCATGCACATAATGAGTTTTAGTCTTTTTGTACTACAATTAATGGAATTAACATTTTAAATCCCTAAAAAAAAACCTCCTGTTGCATTTTATATATCAAATAATATTTTTCCAGAAACCGTTTCTTGATGAATTCTTACCTTTGGAAAGAATAAGATTTCTTACTCAAAATATGCGCTAGCAAGCTGTCCAATTAATCATAAAATGACAGAGAAAAGAAACAAAAGAATTATGAACACTTAATGCCTTTTATATCTCATTTAAAAGATTTAACCATCACACTTCTTTGGAACTGGAATAAAAACAATTAGTGGGAGAGGAGAGAAATAATGATGTAAATGTAAATATTAAAATATAGAAAATAAAGCACTATGCTTAATGATATAGAAATGGAATGGAATGTACACTTTTGTTGTGACAACAAATTAAAATTTTCTCAATGTTTGAGGGAGATGAAGGAGCTAAAGATACACAGCAAAGGTGGCATTAGCTATTTTCTTAGTTGTTTTAAATACTTCTTTTTACCTAAAAACAATTACATTAAACTGCTGTAATAGATGTTATGTAAAGCCAAACTATTAACCTGCAAAAATAAAATAAAATAAAAAGTAAACTAGCAGAAAATAGATTTAGTTTTGGGAGTAACTGTAAAAGCAATTTAAAAGCAACACCTATTTAATTAAAAATTAATATATGAAACATTGCAATAGGCTAATGAATTCATATCATGCCATCAAAGTGATTTGGAAATGAAGTACTTTCAGTTCTCTGAAATCTGTTTATTCGACAAATAATTTAGTAACTGAAACGAGAAATCTCTAAGACAACCAAAAACACAAATGGAGAAGGAAGAGAGAGACACCATCTTAATATAGTTATTCTCAGGAATCTTCTTACCTAACACAACTCTATTTCATTTTTTTAAATTTTAATTGAAATATAGTTTATATACCATATATACTGGTTTCAGATGAACAATTTAAAACTAGCCCATTTTAAAAGCAAAGTGGTGATCTCAGGTACCTGAGAATATTACTTTATATAGTAAAACATGGGATTAAGTTAAGGATCTGGGTGGTGTGGTTTATCCCACATGATCAGGTGGGCCCTAATGTAATCACATGCCTCCTTTTAAGAGAGAGGCTGACTTTATTTTGAGACAAAAACACAGAAGAGAACACAACACACACAGAAGAGGAAAAGGCAATGTAGAGGCAGAGACTGGAGTAATGCAGCCACTGTCAAGGAATGCCAGCAGCTACCCGAGGCTGAAAAAGCAAAGAACAAATTCTCTCCTAGCTCTTCGGTAGAGAGTGTGACCTTGCTGGCACTTTGATTCTAGATTTCTGGCCTCCAGATCTGTAAGAGAATAAATTCCTGCTGTTTTAAGCCACCCAGTTTGTAATAATTTGTTACAGCAGCCACAGGAAACGAATCTAGATCCTCTTAGTTATTGATTTACTTATTTATTTTTAGTCTAGGAAAATGAATATACCTTTGCACCTTGTTTTGAACACGAGCTGCCGTCTTCTCATAGACCTAAGGACGATGGGGCAAGTTGAGGGACGCAACCCAGGACGTGGCAGTAATATCCTTCTCTCCCTCACCCATGTAGCTACAGTTGGTACATCAGGATGCAAACATCCCCAACGCTGAGACAAGTAGAATATTTCTCTGGGCTTTCCCTCCACTTAATTTAAAAAGGTTTGACATCATCCTCTTGCAGTGGCAAATAAGGTAAATACGAGTCTGGCAGTTTCTGGTGTGCATGTTTTTAGACATCATGGATAAGGCCACGTGGATAGAACACAGTAGTAGATAGCTACCATGCCTGGGTCAGAGATCCTCCAGTATAAGAGTCTTTTATTTTCTACTTTCATTCATCTTTATATCTCCAGAACTTCTTTATGCCATTATATAGTAGATATTCAATAAATATTTGATGAGCAAATTCACATATCTGTTTATATTAGTTTCTCTTCCATGTGAATTCTGGCTTTGCCTAATTACTGGGAAGTCTTTAAAAAGATCTCAAATTCTAACATTAAATGCAGATATTTAGGAGACATCTCAAGTGCAGAGGTCTCAATTTCTTTTATCAAAAAATTCTATTTTTTTTTTTCCTCTTTTCTGGGCAGATCAGGAGCTGCTAATGCAAATTAAGGGGTTAGGGTAAAATTTGAAAAGAAATGTATTAAAAATTTTCTGAAGAAAAATTTTTTCTGATAATTTTTAATATTAATTTCCTACAAGTCTCACGTAAGTTGATTTCTTTTAGTTGGGCTAAAAGAAATAAGATATAACAAGCAAAAGATAAAGGTAAGTTTTGTTTTCAGGCCTGATTTTGCATTTGAAGTAAATCTAGAATAATCACCATTTTCCATAGTGAACATGTCACAAGAATCAATACTCTGTAAGCTTTTGTGAAGAGGCAGCCCTTGACTTCTCCAGACAATGCACTGCATCACCATGAAAGTTGAACACTCCTCTGCCAGGTCTACTAAGACCTCAGGATCTGCTTTTGTGGATATTTAATCTGAAGCATGGATGTTTTCCAGTGGTAAATGAAAAAAGTTTTTAAAAACACTTTTCTACTTAAAGATTTTACTGTAATAAATAAGTGTAGCTTGGAACAGAGAATTTTATAGGACTGAATAATCTAGTTCACATACCGACATTAATTGCAAATTTAAAGTTCTACTACGTGAGACTTATATTTAAAAATTCTGGCTGCAAGCATATTTAAAAATCATATGCATTGATAGATGGAAAAATATTAAAAAATAAAAGTTGAAGAATTCAATCTGGGATTCTTTTCTGAATTACAATCCCTGAACATCATTCTGTGATTTATTTTTTATTTTCTTTTTTTAAGGAACAAGATGATAATCCAGATTTAATGTTAGCATATTATTAACCCTGCAGGACAAGTATAAATCACCTATGTGATTTTAAGTAAAACAAACATGGCAGACCAAAATATAAAATGTATATGTTTAGTTTTTTAGTATTTGTATTTTTAGCATAGATGATATAAAAGGTGCCAATATATATATGTATTTTTCCTTAGGCTTTGTAACCTGTCATCTACTTAGAGAAAAATTATTGAATACAGATCATATATTTCTGGTTTGGTAGTTACTGTTGTTACAGATATTGCTAAATGAATTGTAGCCAAAATTGCTCTTAGTAAAAGGATCATCATTTCTTATTCCTGGCAAAATCAACTGAAGTTGATGGCAGATTTTGTTAATGAAGTCATAAATGCAAATTGCATGCTAGGGGATTTCCAATAAATTTATCATTAGAGCAACTATGTATTTAAATAACTAAAATGTTATGCATCATTACAGTTGCCTTCAGTACCTTTGAATTTTGGAATTCTTTCAGATGTAATTGAGGAAATGCTGTTATGATGGATTATACTTAATACGTTTATTCTAGGGCAAGCCAAATAGAAAGTTAGGTGAGAGTGAGGAAGTCATCAGTTATGATGGTTTTTCTCCACGTGCAAGATTTAAGAAGGCTTAGCCCTCTGTAGTCGCTCACACAACTCACATAGAGAGTCTGGTACTGCCTAGATGACTATATAGGGTTGCCTGACTCCTAAAGAGGAGCAGAAAGCGTGTAGATTATGCAAAGTCACAACATGGGACTCAGAGCACCACTGTTAACCAACTGCAGATCATCTGAAGCCTTAAGCTAGTCCATATTCTTCCTATCAGATATCCTTAAAGAAAACACTCTAGTCATTAGATACCAATACTGAAATTTTCTTATTTGTGTCTTCTTCTATCTTGTTTTCCAACACAATCTCTTAACAACAAAAAATTTAACCCATTTGTGGTGTTTACAGAGACAGTCATATATGGTATTGAAAATTAATGCAATCTTTTCACCAAGCAATGTGTGGCAATATAAAGATATATTCTTTTATGCTACCTATTATTGCTGGATGGTTTTCTTCACCAAATGGAACAAAACAACAATTTACATGAAGATATTTATATCAATATAATCTATAAATTCAAAGCCTGAATTATCTATTATATAGTAGATTGGCTGTGTAAATGTTACATCAGTATTGCTCTTATTATTACTCATTATTATTATTGTTATTCATCCATTTTAAAATGATGATAAAACTCTTTGAAATATGAAGAATGTGGTATAATTCTAACTAGAAACAAGCAGAATGCAAATTATTTTCACTTATCTTTTATTTCAACAAGAATTTACTACATGTCTAATATGTGGTCACTCACTGGGAAAAAGGAAAAAACGGGGTGGGTAAAATTACCAAACCCTTGACTTTGTGGAGTTTTTAGACGAGTGGAGGATGCATGTGAGAAACAAGTGATCACAGAAAGAGTTAATGACAAGAATACTGAGCAATCCTGGATAAAGTGAGAGGGTGCTCTGAAAGCGTAACAGCAGGACCTGACTAGCCTAGGAGTCAGACAGGGCACCTGCAGGAGGAGGGAGGAGCTGTAGAATGAACACGGGTTAGCCAGATGAAGTGTGGGAAGAGTATAACAAACAGATGGAAGAAGTCACGGCCCAAGGCCCAGTAGCACCAATAATGTCAGGAATTTTGAGGGCAGGAAGCATGTCACAAGACTGCAGGTTAGAGAGCAAGGCAGGAATCCTGCCACCTGAGGCTGGAGCCAGAGCAAGCACGGTCTTTTCAATACAATGTAAGGATTTTGATATCTAAGTAAGAGGAACCAAAGTATCCTTGGTATATGCATTATGATTGCACCTATATAAAAATAAGAGCAAAATATATATAGTCAAGAAGTCAAAAATGAAACTCGCAATAACTCTTAAGGTGGAATTCTGGGAGGCCTCATTAAAAGAGAAAACTAATACATAATATATATAAAACACTTCAGCTCTTCAATTATATCTATATTTGATTGGGAAAACCCAGTCTTCGGCACACATAAAAGGAATCTTTAAAGTTCACCCACTCCATTTTTTAGGACATTAAGCATGAAGAGAAATACTAATAAATAACACTTTTGACAGCATAGTGCTAAACCTCATAGTCTATTTCCTCAATTGTAATAAAATTACTGTTGTCTAAAAAGCATATATTTTACAACTGGGTTATATTTATAACAAAAAAATATGTCTATGAAAGACTTGTAAAATCTAAAGAAACCTTGAAAGCAAACCTCCGTTGATAGTATTTATAGGATGAAGTTGAGATTAAGTGTCATGGTCGTGTGGTTCACTGTGAATCTGAACGTGCAGGCTCTCTGCCGTGAGACTCGTACTTGCCCTTAGCTCATCCTCTCTGTGAGGTTTAGAGACACTAAACAGACTTGTTTTTCATGAATTTGAAATGCATTATTTTAATTCCATTTGCAAGATAAGCAGTTCAACACTTTGCTTTAAGAAATACTAATTTATCCCATAAATCAGATAAAATGTCAAAGTAGCTGTTGTAATTTTAAAGCATAGAAAGTTCCTGGCATTTTATGGAGACTGATTCTATTTATATATGAAAGGCAGTAATGTTGCCACATTGCACAAGAAATTTTATTACCCAGGTATAAAAATATAAATGTATCAGTAAAGTAACCTAGAAGTTAATGGCATTAGAACTGAAGAAAATGAAACAGAAATTTTTATAGAGTCTATTAAACATTTGTTAGGATTCTGTAATCATTTAAGAAAGGTTCCTATTTGTGGCTCTGCAAATGAAATCAAATCTCTCCTTGTGTGTTTGCAAAATGCTATCAGTGTTAATCTGTATATATAACACAAGACTACAGAACAAGAATTTGGCTCCACATATGAAGTTATATAAAGTCAGATTTAATTTCTAGCTTTTTCATAGAGATGAGGAATGCTTCTAATAGTCTTCTATTTAATTGTTTAAGAAAAGGGAAAATTAGAAATTCTTTGAGACAAAACAACAAAGATTAGTCTTCCTTGTAGTATATGTGTTTAAATTCCTCTAAAATTAGTGGGAGTTATGTGTGCACATTAAGGAAAGACTATAACTTAAGCCTCAATTTCAAACATTTCCTAAAAGCATTTTTTGAAAGCTTAACTAGAGTGGCTACATGTTTTTCACCCACGCATCTATGCAAACACTTCCAAGGGGACTGCACTTACTTTAAAAACCTAAAATCACAGAAGCATGTTACATTAGCCAAGTTCAATAAAAGACAACCACAAATGGAATGCAAAATATCTTTTCAATCTTTCTGTAATCACTTCTGAATGGGAAAGAGCCACCTGGGGCTAAAAGTGTATTACCAGTCATTTTAGTAATTTAATTATTTGAAAAATATCACTAGCAGAAAATGCCATTGACACAAAATACAAAATATATATTTACACTTATATATTGTGCAAGTATACAGATATTACATATATAAATAAAATGCATACTTACAATCATATGAAAAAGTGGATATTGTCTAATACAACAGAGGAGATGAAGACGGTAGAACATATCATCTACAATTATTCATGCATGGGAAAACCTTATAATCAGGGGTAATAGTGAAGTGTGCTTCAGGTTTATGGCAACATTAAGTTCTCTAGTTAAAATCTCTATCACCTTGAAAGGGTAGATGACATTTCAATATTCCCTAAGTGGTGCTATGTAACCTCTTCTCTTTCCTTTAACTTTTAGCATTTTTTTTTTGGTTACATATAATGTTACAGATATACTTAATGTCCTTGTAGATCCCATATTTCTCTACAGAAATAATTGAAAAATGCCACGAGCAGCTCAGGAATGACCAGCAGTGACAGAAAACACTATTCCCTTCCTAACTGACATTTGCAGGGAAGACTGTAATTGATTAGTTAGCCAGAGGTTATTTATTAAACATTTATTAATGCATTCTACTGTGCTAACCACTGAAGGCAAAACCAAACCAAAAATAAGGGCCTTTTATTACATGGTTTTGGCTATATACTATTATTTGTAGCAAATGAATATATATGAAATAGTTAAAGACCAATTAAGGATGCAGCTGGGTCATAAAGATGAGAAAGGTAACACAAGTTTGACAACTAGGGAAATGACTGTGGGCTGTAGAAGTCAGGAAATAATTCGTGAACTAGACAAACCTCAAATAGGAGCAAACGGAGTGAATACTTGAGAGAAAGGAATGAACATGGCATTTGTGAGTGGCAATAGAGAGATTGGCCTTTTTGAAATAAAGCATATGTTGGGGAGCATGACATGATGGGATATAAGGAGGAAAGCAAGGATGGGAATGATTATGAAGGAGCTTGAAATTAAAAAGATATATTGGAGGAAAAGAGGGAGCCAGTGGAAACACACGACATTGTGTTTTATAACAATCCAAGAGTATAAGAAAAACATATAACTAAGTAGGATGAGGTTGGAAACAAGAAAATCAAAGTGACTGTAATAATCTGGGCATGATACAGTAACATCCTGGCCTCAGGTAGAATTTATGATGATTTCCAGAGTATGGGAAATGTATACCCTTGGTTGGCTACCAACCACTTTCTTTATCTACCTATTTATAAATTAATAACAAAATAAACTAATTAAAAAATTAATTTAGAGTCAAAAGCATACTGAAATAAATCCATAGGGTTTCAGGAGAAATTTCAAAAAAAAGAACTCCTATGGGTTATAATTATTCTAGGGTGACATAAGCAATATTGATGTAGAGGTGATACTGTCATTAACTCTTTGTATTGGGCAATATTTGCTTTGCTGCCTCTGTTGATTATAAGTCACAAGTATAATAGCAAGTTATTCTTCTGGCTAAAGGAGATTTGTAAGATTTTTTTTTTTTCATGCTAAAATTTACATTTAAGGATGGGAACTCTTTAAATAAGATGGAAGAAGACTACAGAATAAAATGATAAAAGTGTTAAAGGGAAATCAAAACTAAATCAAAGAGTAGAGGACGAAAGCCAGGAAATCAGGGAAGCTTTTACATTAAGTAGGAAGAGAAAAAGAAGGGAAGAAGATAGAGCAGGAAGAACGCTGAACTAGAACAGCAACCAGGTTTAACCTTGTCTGTGTCCAACAAACTGGGTGAACAGGGATAAAAGGAACTGTTCATCAATAAACTAAGAAACCTAAACTAGTTGATTTCTAAGTCCCCTCTTTACATTAAGACCTATCACACTGCAAGAAACAGAAATGCATCTGTTAGTTCAGATACTGGATTTAAAAAATGCCCAGAGGTGTTAAGAGAGACATGAAAAACCTCAGCAGACTCATAGTTGAAACTCCTGAGAAAACGAAATATCACTCACTCCTTCAGCATTTAGAATGCAACGGGAATTTTAGTAGTACAAAGCACGCTGCTTACTCTCAAACATGCCAGTGGGTTGCTGAGCTTATGAGTTAGCATTTCCCTCTCTGTTCTGTGTCTGCCGGTTTTTCTTTTGCATTTGATTAGCCACAAAACTCTCCGAGTCTATTTTCTAGTTGGGGAACTCTGTCTAATTTGTCTTCTACTCTCTTTCAAAAGAGCCGACTGGTTTAGTCAGTCATCATGACTCACTCTATACCTGTTGGAATCTGGCATACCTCATAGATCAATGGGTCAGCTTATGAGTGTCATGATTCTTGACATTATGGCCAGGATGAAGAGACAATGACAGACTCTACAGGGCATGACAACCAACATGTGTAAAATCCTTAACAGAAATCATGGTGTGCAACATGAAGCTCGTGGAAAAGTGCAGTTACAATAAGCAAGAACATGATATGATCTGTCCAATATGGGCCATTTTGATTTTATTCAAAACAGAAAGATCATAACAATGACCATGTATTAGACATGGTCTAACTTAAAATTTGTAAGTTTTTCAGACACTATGTTAAATGATTCGAATACATTATCTATAATTTTGCTAGTAATTCCTATACCAGTTTAGTTATTTTATGCCGTATTAGAAACATAGAAACAGTTTTAGAATGCTTCTCTTAGGTGCCGAAGGTGAAAGAGCTATTATTAGACAGTTAAGATTAGACCCTCTATCTCTCTGACCCTCAAGGCCCACTTTTCCATTTCTCTCTCCTTTCAAACTACCTCCTTCTTGCGCATTCTTTACCACGGTTTTAAAGAAACTAGTAGAAGTTATGAAGTCTGTTACCTACCCTAAGGAAATACTGTGATGTTTAGTGACAAGAAAGCTCCCGAGATTGATGAAGGTAGTTAAGAATAACCAGACATTATAAATCATCTTCAAGCCCACTCCAGGAGATAGCAGATAACCTCACAGAATTCATCCGTTTTTGCTAACACTCTTGTTTTATGGAGAAAATGATACAGTAGGAAAAACTCAGGATTTCCCATGGTAGCAATCTTAATGACTTGGGGACTAGGTAGTAGTTCAATAAAATTTTCTGGATATGGTCAAAGATGGAAAGGTCAAATAAATTTAGCATAAATCTGCCAAATTTCTAAGATAGTGAAGACAACAAAGTTAATGAGTTTACCCAAAAAATATAATATAAATAAAAGAGAGAAAGCTGAACGTGGCAATGTGGAGATATCTATATTGCAGGGATAAGGGAGAAGTTCCATAAAATGAGATTAAGAATGAAGTGATTCAGGAGTGGGAAAAGTGGGAGTAGCACATTTCAGGAATGTTAATCAGGTAAGATCCTTCAGAGTTGGGGTAGCACTAAGTTTAGTTTAGTGATACAAATATGTCTTACATTTATATATTTTTTAAAACAATAGTAAACTAGGCTAGAAGAATGTTTATTTTTCAGTTTGCATGGAAATAAAATGCTAAGAGCTTCAATTGATTATAAAGAACATTAACAGCTGCTTTCCAAAAGGTAAATAAAACTCTAAGTAAGGCACTATAAATAATAGCCCTGATATTCTCAGTGATGGTTAAAGTCAATTTAGAATAATTCATTTTAAGTCTGTTGCTACAAAAGGCATTGTAAAGAAGATGTCATGACTTATGGATACATTGGAAGGAAGATAAAAGAAATTGAAAATGTTTAGTGTGGGGAAGAAGAGGTAAGTGGTATGGTGATTTTCTAACATAACATTTATTCAACAATTAATTAATGAGCATCTACCATGTCACAGGATTTAGTGAAAAGAAAGCCAAAGTCTTACCTTCATGAATCAGAGTGATTCATTAAAGAAATACATTAACAATTGCAAAAGAAATTATAGTAATACATGTTATCAAAGACAACAGTGTAATGAGAAAATGAGTGACTATAGCCATGTTGGCTATTGTACTTAAAGAAGGCCTTTCTAAGAAAGTGACATTTGAGATGACACTAAAATAAATGAGAAGGTAACTGTGTTAGTCTACTAGGGCTGTTGTAGCAAAGTGCCAAAGGCTGGGTGGTTTAGACACAGAATTCTGTTGCAGCAAAGTGCCAAAGGCTAGATGGCTTAGAACAGAATTCTATTTCCTCACAGTTCTGTAAGGCCAAGATTGAGGAGTGGCAGGATGGCTTTCTTCTGAGGCCTCTCACCCTGGCTTGCAGATGGCTTTCTTTTCCCTGCATCCTGATATGGTCTTCCCTCTCTATGTGTCTTTGCAAATTTCCTCTTCTTATAAGGATACCAGTCATATTGGACAGGGCCTACCCTAATGACCTCATTAACCTTAGTTACCCCTTTAGAGGCCCTGTCTCCAAATATATGTTTCATGGTACTAGGGCTTCAACTTATGAATTTCAACCCATAACAGTAACTATATAAATAACTGGGCAAAAATATCCCAAGCAGTAAAACATCTCTGAGAAAGGAATATGCTTAAAACATGTCAAAACCATAGCAAGAAGGTCACTGTGATCAGAGCACAGCAGGGAGAATGGCAGATAATGAAACTGAATTGGAAGCCAGGGTCCAAATCCCACAGTCTTAGAGGGTGCGGCAAGGAGCTTGCATTTCACATCATTTACAGTGTGAAGCAGGTGCAGGGGTGGTGGCCAGACATAACCTGAGCGATGCATCAAAGGGCTCTCTGATCTCTCGGTGGACAATTGAGTACAGGGCGACAAAAGGAGCAAGATCACTTAGAAGCTGCTACAGTAATTAATTTAAATAAGATGTCTTCGACATCTTGCAACCTTCCTAAGAAGTGGTCAAATTATGAATTCTTTATTCTTCTGGCGGTACAGTCAATGGAACATATGACAGACTGAATGTTGGAAGGGAAGGAAATTGAGGTATTAAAAGTCATGCAGTTTTGCATCAGCTTTTAAACTGGAGAGACAAAAGAGACATTCTGAATTACTGTAGAAAATTTAATAAGGTCTAGTGTATAAAATGTACACAAGTAGATCTAGTGAAAGTTTAGGAAAATTTTTTTCAACTAGAATTGTCTAATACCACAACTGGTTTTCTTATAAGAAAATAAGTATCTTTCACTTGATTTAAGTAAGTTGAACAAGGTGAGAGATTAGATGAAATCCATTTTTTTTCTGATTTTTTTATTATATTATTGAAATAAATCTTCCTAGGGATTTTATTAGCAATGACTTACAGGCTTATGGATATAAACATTTGTTGTGATTTATAACTATTACAAACTTATTGATACCAGTGATTTGGGGAAAAAATTCCAATGTATAAATATTGTCAATGCAACTGAATTTTAGAAGATCAAAATATTAATTTTGGAAGTATATCATGGAAACATTTTCAGTTACACAACTATGGACTAAGTGAATTTGTATTTTCTATCAGTGTAAGGGGAGTACATTTATCAAAGTAATATTAATGGTAAATTATTGAAAAGTCTGAGGTTCTACACATCATAATCGCACTTTAATCACTATTAATCTTGCACTATGTCATGCATCTAGTACTTTCAATTAATGAAGTTGATTAAGGGAATCAAGTTTCATTGTGGCCCCAAAGGGGAATGGTAGCATTTCCTTAGTACTTGAAATTCAAGACATTATAGAATTGTGTCTTATGACCACAGTGGAGTCTCTTTGTCAAGCCTATAGCAATATAAGGTATCCTCTAGACAACATCACAGAGTATTTTAACTGTTAATTTCTCTCTGGGACATAAAACCAGAAACCCCAAATGCAAATGTTGACTGCCTATGGAGACTGCATTCTATTTGGCTTATGAGTAGGTCCCTGTGGAACCAAACCCCAGTTCACTAGTGAGGCAATTGACTTAATAAGGTATTAGGTCACTGGCTTTTCCTCCTGTCTTATTTTCCCTAATTCTTGTCTCGAGTTCCTTTGGATCACTTCTTAAATAAGTTAGCGACTCACAGACAATTGCATTTCAATGGTGGTAGGTGGAGATGAGAAACTTCTGAAAGGTGAGGGTAAAAGATACTATACTTCAAGAGGCCATAGAAAACAAATCTTCAGAATGAGATTGTGGAACTGGATTATTCACCAGGCAGGCAGCAATAATGGATCCCACTGCTGATGGTAAGTGAGATTGTATTAATCCTTTCAACAATAGCATCCCAATTACTAAGAAAACCCCAAGGATAGATAGAGATAGAGGGCAGATGCAGTATGACACATTGATGTATTAAAGTTAGACTGGATTTATTATATGAAATGGGTGATTCATTGCTCAGCTGTGTTCCCTAAAAGGCGTATGGAAAACTCCTTTGAGCATAACAGTAAGGAATGCGCTGGTGATGAGAATACTGGCATGACGGAGAAGCTCAGGATGTCTGATTTCCAGAAACCAGGGTTAAGAATGTATTTCCCTATAATCAATGGGATTGATAGGCTATCAGAATGGTAGTGATCATGTGATGCTACTTATCCATCAGAGATAACGTGAATTTAATCACATCATGAGCAGAATGGCAAAGTACCTTGAACTCCAGGAATATGTGGTGGTGACTAATTGGTTCTAATGTTCCTAGTGGTGAGAGAGATGAATATCATTTGGAGTAGTTTTTGATTTGTAGAACTAGGAAAAACCACAAACCGGCAAGCAGAAGGGAAGTGCAGCCATCAAAATGGAAAGTTGCAATTCTTCACCAGTTTGTAGATCTAACAAGTTCAGATAAGTAGAACCTATGGATGGAAGGAAGGGCTGCGAAGCTATCATCAGTATATGTGATCAATATTTTCTCAATTATTACCTAAAGGTCATTTCCTAATGCAGCTATGCACGGAGACAAGGAAAATACTTAGATCTTTTGAGGGCTTTAGGGCTTATATTTGTGTATGCATGATCACTAAGGAGTTGTTCTGTTGTTCAGTGTCCTTCAAGAAAGGAGATTATAGTAGATGAGAAAGTCTGGGAAGGAGACACTGGGGAAAAAAAGCTATGGGTCTTCTTGTGTGTTTTATGTTAGTGCCCACGGGAGGGAGTCTACCTCAGAGGAGTTGCTCAGTAAGTATGTGGATGCACTAAAACATCCTGCGACTATTAGCCAGACTTTCTCCTCGACACCTCAGTGCCTTTTCAGTAGGTCCATAAGAAAATTAGCCACAGAGATAGGGACTTGTGGGAGAGAGAAATGCCAGTATAATGGGCTGCTTCTCACCAACGTTATCGTTCTCACCGAGACACTGCTAATGCTGGATGCCAGTAAGTGAGCCCCTATTTATAATGAAAGAAATGATATATGACTTTTATAGACCAGGAGCTTTTGACATTAAAATTAAATAATTTCTATTGTTTAAAGAATGCATTGTGCAGATTTGAAAATATGTGATGATCACTGGAAGCCTTCATGTGTCATAAAAATGAAATTATGCCAAATAAAATGCATTCCCTTTATAATTACTAATATCGTAGATAATTGGAAAGTAGTGTAATTGTATTATATACCTCTGAGAAGAATATTTCCACCTGTCTTCTCTAATATTTTATGTAGATCCTAAAAGGTAATTTAGTAGCCAAAAAAGATATATGAATTCAATAGACGAGCCATTGACAGTGATAGAATTAGACTCATCTTATCCTAAGCATTGATTCTGAAAAATGTGGTGATTATGAAATAAGTCCACATTGATGATAGGATCCCAAAAAGCTAATCTGCAAAATGAAAAATGGTGAGTTGTACAATTTTGCTTTAAGTGACGTGGCCAAAACTTGAGATGAAAAGAGAATTAGAAGAGTAAATAAAATTTAACGTTCAAATTTTAATCATTTCTTAAAAAAATAGTAAGCCTGAAAAAAAAATATTTTTTTCTTCCTATATCAGTGAAGCTTATATAGGAGTGAGAGATGGAGCCTAGAAATCCAGAGAAAAAGATCTCTCCAGAGCAAAACTACTGAAGGATAAAATTTTAGCTGTATTGCATTTACTAATATCTATTACTAAAATGTGTCAGACAGGATTTATTACAAACCATCTTCTAAGAGTATTAACAAACTCATTTTAATTAAGTATTCCTTTAATAATCTGGTAAGAGTGAGAAAAAGTAGGTCTAGGAAAATGTCAAAAAGCAATGCCCTTTGAATGAGATTGCTATTGTAACATCATTTCTATCTGGCTCTATGTGATAATTCAAATTGCTTAAAATTTTTTCAAATACACAAAGGATTTTTGAATGTGTTTTTCTTCTGTTTTATGCAAATAATAAATAACAAGCTCCACTTCAAGGGACTCACTCTTACAACTGAACATGCATTGGTAAAGTAGGCAAGAGGCAATAGGCTACATGTTTGTTACAAGAAAAATTACTTGTTAAAAGTAGGTCACATTTTAACCTTCTATGTATATATAAACAATTGATTCCACTTAATTAATGAAGCCCTCTATAGGCTTGGAACAGAATCTCCCCTCAAGGGTTATACAATAATTGATTTTAATTAATATTTGAAAATTGCTATTATAAACATCATGTTCAAAAACAAATAATGCATTGGGGTATGTAAGACACTAATGCAAATATATTCTTTTTTAATTCTTTGTTGGCTAATTTTATTGAAAGTGCTCAGAAATAATTTTTAAAATGGCAAAATAGCTACAATCTTCAAACTATAGTTGCTATTATAATTATAAAATGTTTAGGTAATATGTCGTTGCTTATAGCTATTAGAAAATCAATACATTTCCCAAAAGGCAATAAAATTGTAATAATTTGGAAACTCAAGTTTATAAGATATGAATAAGAACTTAATTAAATGCATTTATTTTTTTAATGAGTGCTTTTTATCAGCAAAAGTACACATTTTACTGTGTTTTAATGGAAAAATAAAGAAAAATTTAGCGATTTAATCAGGTAGTATGGAAAAATGATCACTTTTTTGTTTTTGCCATTTTTTTCTTCCAATATCCTAAGATATAAAATTTAATAAATAGTGTCATTGTTATTATTATTGTCTTCTATTTTCTACAATTTTTATGTGGTAACTTCATATTTTGTTCACACCTTTTCTTTTACAATTACAGCTATGCAAGAAGTAGTATAATTGAAGTGTTTAAAATTTATATGTCACTTCTCATCTTATTTAAATTATAACTAATTAAATAAGTAATTAATCCATAACATCACTAAAGTAATGTGCAACCACTTCATCTGTTAATTACATAAATTAAAAAAGGAAACATTATACTACAGAAATATAAATACTGCAAGATGATCCAGTCAGATGGAAGTGGCTCCATTAAACTTCCAATTAATCTGCCAGGAGCTTCTATGAAGTTTGTAAAAGAGAATAAACAAAACAATCAACAGGAATAAATAAAAATAGTTGAAAGCTTTTTTAGTGTACGTGCATGTTTGCATGTAAATTTGAAAAAAAACGACAGTATCCTTATTTGGAAATAATTTTCATTAGCATAATTATAGCAGTAACACAGTTAAATGTGTCCAATTTCTAAAAAAGCAAGTCACCCAATATGCCAGTCTTGAGGACACAGGTAATTCAATAATGAAAAGAAACTCAATCTTTAACTTCTATTTCTCACACAGTAATATATACTAAAGGCATGTATTGTCCTTAGCACCCTATAAACCTTGATCCATGTAAGTGGATTTTGGTAATATTTAGTACTGGGGAAACCCTGATTTCCGGCACCGATGTCATAAAGTACCTGAAGCAGTGACAGAATACCTGGCATGATCTTGAAATACTCAAAGAGAGATTTCAACCAAACTACACTTTATGTTATCACTTTGTCAGGAGGGAAACCATGGTGATTATCTGTGAAACTTTGAGAAAGAAACAGCATAAGGTAGTTTTCAGACACAATACATCATCAAAAGTTGTATAATTTGTGTCAACAAATACATTTTTATCTTTACATATTTCTAGCTAATTGCAAAAAGTGACATTCATAATGACTTGATAGCTACATTAAAATATGTTTTTTGGGAAAGACGTTCAGTCAGTAAGATCTCACTGCAGGTTGTATCTAGGTAGGTTGGTATTGTGGCATTATTAGGCCATTCATTCTACAAATATTTAATGACAACACACGCTCTATGCTAGATTCAGGTATATATGTACTGAATAAAGGCAAAGTTATACTTTGTTAAATTATGAGGTTGTATTTGTTAGGCTGTTAAATTATCTTGTTAATCTTTGAGGCATCTAAGAAATTTTTGAAATACCACATTGAGTTTGTTTTTAAAAATGCAGAGGAGGGAGAGTACAACCACCTATTATAAAATTACTGGGACATCCTTCCCAAAGTACATTTCGCTTATTTAATCCACCAATGAACTGAGGTAAAGTAAAAGAGAAGCACCAGTATTACCTTCAAATTCCACTTTAGTCACTCCCAAAACTGAATCTTTGCAACTCGACGGGGAGAAAGGCCAGACGACAGGGGAACAAACCAAAAGAAACGGAGTGTATGCCTTTCTCCAGGTTCCAGAGATCAGGGAGGGATGAAAGGATTTTTCAAGGACAGTTTTGATTATGTGCTCTTTGAAATTGTGTGCTGATTTAAACATATAGCCTCTGAGTTACATGCAGTCTCATTGTACTACCTTCAGCGTCATAAGCATCTGCGGCTCTCAAAATCATATTTGTAGGGGAGGCTCAAGATGGCGGCGTGAGCAGGCGGCGGAAATCTCCTCCCAAAACCACACATATTTTTGAAAATACAACTATTCCTAAAAGAGAGACCAGAAGATACAGTACGACAGCCAGGCTACATCTATAACTGTGAGAACTCAGCATCTCACGAAGGGGGTAAGATACAAAGCCCTGACCTGGCGGGACCCGAGCACTCCCCCACCCCAACTCATGGGCAGAGGAAAAGAGTCAGAGTGGGGAGGGAGTGGAAGCACAGGACTGCTAAATACCCAGCCCTGGTGATCTGCACTGGGCTGCGGAAGCCAGAGCATGTTCCGGAAGGCACGAAGGGGTCCGTCCTTGTAGTAGAATGGACCCGGCGTGGCTGCAATCTCCCTGCAGTGTGCTAGGCTAGCCTGAGGGTGGCCCTTCCCATGGCAGCTCATGGGATTATCCCAGAAGTTGCCTCCCAGTGTGCTGGTAACTGGACCAGGCAGCAGAGAAGGGCAAGGTGAACAACAAGCAGGGAGGGACTTTGTTGTCTCAGCTGACACCTGTGCCACCTGCCTGCGACCACTTCTTTCATCATGAAAAGACAGAAGAATCTGATCCAGTCAAAAAATCACTGAGAGAGAGGGCCTGGTGGGATAGATTTACCCAATCTTCCTGAAAAAGAATTCAGAAGAAAAGTCATAACCATGCTGATGGATCTACAGAGAAATATGCAAGAGCTAAGGGATGAAGTCCAGAGGGAGATTACAGAAATGAAACAATCGATAGATGGGCTTAAGAGCAGACTGGACAAGGTGCAAGAGACTGTTAATGGAATAGAAAACAGAGAACAGAAGTACAGAGAAGCTGAGGCAGAGAGAGATAAAAGGATCTCTAGGAATGAAAGAATATTAAGAGAACTGTGTGATCAATCCAAACGGAACAATATTCACATCACAGAAGAAGAAGAGAGAAAAAGATATAGAAACTATCTTTGAAGAAATAAGTGCTGAAAACTTTCCCAAGCTGGGGAAGGAAATAGTCTCTCAGATCATGGAAGCCCACAGATCTCCCAACACAAGGGACACAAGGAGGACAACACCAGGACATATAATAATAAAAATGGCAAAGATCAAAGACAAGGACAGAGTATTAAAGGCAGCAAGAGAGAGTAAAAAGATCACCTACAAAGGAAAACCCATCAGGCTATGATCAAACTTCTCAACAGAAACCTTACAGGCCAGAGGAGAACGGCATGATATATTTAATGGAATGAAACAGAAGGGCCTTGAAACAAGAATACTGTATGCAGCACGAATATCATTTAAATTTGAGGAAGGGATTAAACAATTCCCAGAGAAGCAAAAATTGAAGGAATTTTCCTCCCACAAACCACCTATAAAGGATATTTTAAAGGGACTACTCCAGATGGAAGCACCCCTAAGGCTAAATAGATGTCACCAGAGAAAATAAAATCATAGCAAATAAAGCAGACAATCCAAATACTAACTAAAGGCAAAAAATAAAATAAACTATACACAAAAACAGTAAAAGGAAATACAAAAGAGTACAGAATAAAACACCTAACATATAAAGAATAGAGGAGGAAGAACAGAAGGGAGGGAAATAAAGAATCATCAGACCATGTTTATAATAGCTTAATAAGAAAGTTAGACTATTAGATAGTAAAGAAGCTACCCTTGAATCTTTGGTAACCACGAATTCAAAGCCTGCAATGGCAATAAGTACATATATATCGATAATTACCCTAAATGTAAATGGACTGAAAGCACCAATCAAAAGACACAGAGTAACAGAATGGATAAAATACCAAGATCCATCTATATGCTGCTTACAAGAGACTCACCTCAAACCCAAAGATATACACAGACTAAAGGTGAAGGGATGGAAAAAGATATTTCATGTAAACAACAGGGAGAAAAAAGCAGGTGTTGCAGTACTTGTATCAGACAAAATAGACTTCAAAACGAAGAAAGTAGCAAGAGATAAAGAAGGACATTACATAATGATAAAAGGGTCAATCCAACAAGAGGATATAACCATTTTAAATATATATGCACCCAACACAGGAGTGCCAACATATGTGAAACAAATACTAACAGAATTAAAAGAGGAAATAGAAAGCAATGCATTCATTTTAGGAAACTTCAACACACCACTCACTCCAAAGGACAGATCAACCAGACAGAAAATAAGTAAGGACACAGAGGCACTGAACAACACACTACAACAGATGGACCTAAAAGACATCTACAGAACTCTACACCAAAAGCAGTAGGATACACATTCTTCTCAAGTGCACATGGAATATTTTCGTGAATAGACCACATACTAGGCCACAAAAAGAACCTCAGTAAATTCAAAAATATTGAAATCCTACCACCCAACTTCTCAGATCACAAAGGTATAAAACTAGAAATAAATTTCACAAAGAAATCAAAAAGGCTCACAAATACATGGAGACTTAACAACATTCTCCTAGTTAATCAATGGGTTAATGACCAAATCAAAACAGAAATCAAACAATATATGGAGACTAATGACAACAACAACACAAAGCCACAACTTCTGTGGGACGCAGCAAAGGCAGTTCTAAGAGGAAAGTATATTGCAATCCAGGCCTATTTAAAGAAGGAAGAACATTCCCAAATGAACAGTCTAAAGACACAATTATTGAAATTGGAAAAAGAAGAACAAAGGAGGCCCAAAGTCACCAGAAGGAGGGACATAATAAAGATCAGAGAAGAATTAAATAAAATTGAGAATAAAACAATAGAAAAAATCAATGAAACCAAACGCTGGTTCTTTGAAAAAATAAACAGAATAGATAAACCCCTAGCCAGACTCATTAAGAGAAAAAGAGAATCTACAAACATAAACAGAATCAGAAATGAGAAAAGAAAAATAACGACGGACCCCACAGAAATACAAAGAATTATAAGAGAATACTATGAGCATCTATATGCTAACAAGCTGCAAAACCTAGAAGAAATGGACAACTTCTTAGAAAAATACAACCTTCCAAGACTGACCAAGCAAGAAACAGAAAAACTAAACAGACCAATCACCAGCAACGAAATTGAATCGGTGATCAAAAACTACCCAAGAACAAAACCCCTGTACCTGATGGATTCACCTCTGAATTCTACCAGACATATAGAGAAGAAATAACACCCATTCTCCTTAAAGTTTTCCAAAAAATAGAAGAGGAGGGAATACTTCCAAACTCATTCTATGAAGCCAGCATCACTCTAATACCAACACCAGGCAAAGACCCCACAAAAAAGAAAATTGCAGACCAGTAACCCTGATGAACATAGATGCAAAAATACTTAACAAAATATTGGCAAACCAAATTCAAAAATACATCAAGAGGATCACACACCGTGATCAAGTGGGATTCATCCCAGGGATGCAAGGATGGTACAACATTCGAAAATCCATCAACATCATTCACCACATCAACAAAAAGAAGAACAAAACCCACATGATCATCTCCATAGATGCTGAAATACTTTTGACAAAATTCAGCATCCATTCATGATTAAAACTCTAAACAAAATGGGTATAGAAGGCAAGTACCTCAACATAATAAAGGCCATATATGACAGACCCACAGCCAACATCATACTTAACAGTGAGAAGCTGAAAGCCTTCTACCTAAGATTGGGAACAAGACAGCCATGCCCATTCTCCCCACTGTTATTCAACATAGTACTGGAGGTCCTAGCCATGACAATCAGACAAAACAAAGAAATACAAGGCATCCAGATTGGTAAGGAAGTCAAACTGTCAGTATTTGCAGATGACATGATATTGTACATAAAAAAACCCTAAAGACTCCACTCCAAAACTAATAGAACTAATATCTGAATTCAGCAAAGTTGCAGGATACAAAATTAATACACAGAAATCTGTTGCTTTCCTATACACTGACGATGAACTATCAGTAAACAATTCCATTCACAAAAAGGAATAAAATACCTAGGAATAAACCTAACCAAGGAAGTGAAAGACCCATACTCTTAAAACTACAAGACCCTCATGACATAAATCAAATAAGATACCAATAAATGGAAACACATTCCGTGCTCATGGATAGGCAGAATTAATATTGTCAAAATGGCCATCCTGCCTAAAGCAATCTCCAGGTTCAATGCAATCCTTATTTATCAACAGCATTCTTCAACAAATTGGAACAAATAGTTCTAAAATTCATATGGAACCACAAAAAACCTCGAATATCCAAAGCCAATCCTTGGAAGGAAGAATATAGCAGGGGGGATTTCGCTTCTCGACTTCAAGCTCTACTACGAAGCCATAGTAATCAAGACAATTTGGTACTGGCACCAGAACAGACCCATAGACCAGTGGAACAGAATAGAGAGTCCAGACATTAACCCAAACATATATGGTCAATTAATATACGATAAAGGAGCCATGAATGTACAATGGGGAAATGACAGCCTCTTCAACAGCTGGTGTTGGCAAAACTGGATAGCTACATGTAAGAGAATGAAAATGGATTGTCTAATCTCAAACACAAAAGTAAATTTGAAATGGATCAAAGACCTGAATGTAAGTCATGAAACCTTATAACTCTTAGAAAAAAACACAGGCAAAACTCTCTTGTACATAAACACGAGCAACTTCGTCATGAACATTATCTCCACGGGCAAGGGAAACAAAAGCATAAATGAACAAGAGGGACTATATCAAGCTGAAAAGCTTCTATACAGCAAAGGACACCATCAATAGAACAAAAACGCATCCTACAGTATGGGAGAATATAATCATAAATGAAATATCTGGTAAAGGGTTGACATCCAAAATACATAAAGAGCTCACACACCTCAACAAATAAAAAGCAAATAATCCAATTAAAAAATGGGCAGAGGATCTGAACAGACACTTCTCCAAAGAAGAAATTCAGATGGCCAACAGGCACATGAAAAGATGCTCCACATCACTAATCATCAGAGAAATGCAAATTAAAACCACAATGAGATATCACCTCACACCAGTAAGGATGGCTACCATCCAAAAGACAAACAAGAACAAATGTTGGTGAGGATATGGAGAAAGGGGAACCCTCCTACACTGCTGGTGGGAATGCAAATTAGTTCAACCATTGTGGAAAGCAGTATGGAGGTTCCTCAAAAAACTCAAAATAGAAGTGCCATTTGACCCAGGAATCCCACTCCTAGGAATTTACCCTAAGAATGCAGCAGCCCAGTTTCAAAAAGACATATGCACCCCTATGTTTATTGCAGCACTGTTTACAATAGCCAAGAAATGGAAGCAACCTAAGCGTCCATCAGTAGATGAATGGATAAAGAAGATGTGGTCCATATACACAATGGAATATTATTCAGCCATAAGAAGAAAACAAATCCTACCATTTGCAACAACATGGATGGAGCTAGAGGGTATTATGCCCAGTGAAATAAGCCAGGCGGAATAAGACAAGTATCAAATGATTTCATTCATCTGTGGAGTATAAGAACAAAGCAAAAACTGAAGGAACAAACAGCAGCAGACTCACAGAACCCAAGAATGGACTAACATTTACCAAAGGGAAAGGGACTGGGGAGGATGGGTGGGAAGGGAGCGACAAGGGGGAAAAAGGGGCATGACAATTAGCAGACATAATATAGGAGTGGGGCATGGGGAGGGCTGTACAAGTCAGAGAAGACAAGTAGTGATTCTATAGCATCTTACTACAGTGATGAACAGTGACTGTAATGGGGTATGTGGTGGGGACTTGATAATGTGGGGAGTCTTGTAACCATGATGTTGCACAGGTATTTGCAGATTAATGATATCAAAATAAAATAAAAAAAAGAAGGCATTGCAGGATGCCTCATTTAAGTGATCATTCAAGTCCTCCTAGTGGGTAATGAAACTGAGCTTGGAATGTGCCTTCCATGTGTGTTGTGTGTGTCTGCACTCTAACCACCGGATGGCGTCTGCCCCACGCAGCTCACTTGCTGAGAGGCAGATGGTCCCATGTGTGGCCATATAGCCTGAGGTCTCGCTGAGGCAGCCTGGCTGACAGACAGGTGCCTCCATGCAATGAGTTCAGCTTGGAAATTGGAAAGGGGGCTTTTTTTTCTGCTATTGCCTTGCTGTTTCGGAGGGGCCTAGAATGAACTGTTCGGTATAAGAGGGTCCTCCCTGCCACAGGTTGAGATGTGGCAGCTGGGTGCACATTTCCTTTGAGACCCCAAATGGCATGTCAGCGGGAGATGTGTGCTGGGATCCCCACAGCTGGGTGGGGCTGGGATCTGAGTCTCAGCGCTGCTGTTCCACAGAGAAGGCTCTGATGCCTTCTCTCAGCCAATGGTTTTCTGCAGAGACGTGTCCAGGTGAGGAGCTAGACATCGCTCTGGCAAAGTGTGCTGCTGATATATGCTTGAACCCCCATGCAGGGCGTGCTGTGGAGAGGTCTGCCTGCTCTCAGGGGAAGAGGCGGGGAAGTGCTTTTTGCACAACAATGGAAGCAGGACAGATGAGCATTAAAAAACAAAACAAAACAAAAAACAGATTTATATTCCCCACATCTCATTAGTCTAGGCTGTGCATTTTAATCTTAAAATGTAGAAGTATTAATAGTGATTATTTACTAGTACTTTCACAACTTAATATATGGTAAGATCACTATGTTGTACACCTGAAACTATAATATTATATGCAACTATACTTCAAATAAAAAAACAAAATTCTGAGAAAATCTCCCCAAAATATCAGGTGCTATATAAGTGCAGAAAAGATCAAGAAAATACAGAATGATTGAAACCCCAAAAGAACATCAACAGTGAATGAAAGGTATGCTTCACACTCTAGAAATTTTGAGGAAATTTTGATAGAAGTAAAAATAATGAAATAAATGTGAAGTATAAAGGATTTTAAAAATATAATTTCCTAACTTGAGAAGCAATAGCATTGCTAAGAAATAAGTCGTATTCTTGCAAAACTCACAGACAATCCTAATTTGTAGGGGGAGCAATGGCCAGCCAAACGGATGTGGCTCATAAAATTTGGGCAGTTTATCACTTTAGTCATTACTTCTTGAAAATAGTAGCCTCTGTGGTCTTAGAGCAGATATGCTGTTAAGAAAGCCGGAAGAGGTTGCTTCAGTCACTAGGATGGAATTTTGGAAGACTTACAGTTTCCACCTGACATTGAGACAGGGTCATATAACCAATTTGGTGCAATGTTTTTTACCAGAAAGAGAGCAGACAGAAATTTCCCTTTGGGTGTGAGGGCATATCTCAGGGACCATTCCTATTCTTTTTAGTCTTTGGAAAATTTTATATGAGCTCTGAAAGCTAGGATAAGATGACATCCACATTCTATATTCTTGAAGGTATTTCTACCTAAAACAGTATAGGTATGACCAGAATGACTAATGGATTTATACAACCCACAATCCGTGTATACGACAATTGTTCTTATTGGGAATATGGGCTGGATTCTAACTGAAATGCACTACCTTACTTGGAAGGATGAGAGCTGGGTGTGAGAGTGCTCTTGGTGTGTGTATGACAGAGGTTGGAGGGCAAGGTTTGGGTGACAAATTTGAATCTCACTAGCATCTCTGGAACACACATCAGATATTGAAGATCATATCCAGCAGGATTACTCCTATGTCACTAGACATGGAGAATCTCACCAAACAAATGGTAAACAGCATTTTGCCTGCGGTTGTTCTAAGCTGTTGCATCTTACCGAGGGAAGAATTGCACAACAGAAAGTTAAAGCTACTTCTTTGTACTGCCTTTGCTGTCATTCATTTGCATAATGCTGCTTCTCTGAACTGAGGTTCAACCAGTAAAGTAACTGTTCCCACTTTTCCTTTCTTGATCTATATATTATATTATAGAACAGTTCAGTACATAGCTTACTTAAGCAAGGATAAGGATAAGCAACAGAGAAGGATAAACAAAGGGTAAAATTACCAGGTATCTAGTAACAAAGAGACTACCTTGTGGAAGAATATATTCCTTCCTATGACATAGAATTATTGCAAGGAACAGAAGGGCATTTTAGAAAATACCAAATTGTTTTTGAAAACATGATGGGTGAGGATACTATATTGAGAAACTTAGAGCAAATTGTAAGTGATGGACTAGAATTCTGAAATAGGAAGGACTTTCTGGAGACTAAAATGTAATGCCAACTTAAAATAATAATAATCTAAATAGAAGCAATGAATGACAGCTGTATAGATTAAAAAAGAAGTTGAATATGAGCCTGAAAATTTCTATTGGAAATCAGAAAAATAATATTTATTCATTCAATCACAGAGAATATAGTCTACATAACAATAATTAGAAAAAGAATGAGAAACAATGTTAAAAAAATAGAAAGTATTAAATAAGACAGAAGATTAGATCTATTAGTTACGACTGTAAAGGAATCAGGTAAAATTACCTATGAAAAGACAAAGATTTTCATTTTGGGTCACAAAACAAAATTTACCTACATGCCATTTATTAGAAATACTGTGGCATAATGTTTAAATTAACTTTAAGCAAATCTTTCTAAAAAAACTTTTGTGTAATTAAGTATTATTTAACATTAAATAAATAATTTAGGAAAAAGTAAATATAGCAAAATATTTTATAATTTTAATAAAAAATAATGTGGAAGCTATAACAAATTATAAAGCATTAAAGCACAGCAGTTATTAAAAATAGGGAGAAAATTTAATAAAAGCAAGTATAGTAGAGAATTCTGGTTCACAATTTATCAGTCCTGATAGATTTAAATAGAATACAGGTAATTTGAATTATATACTTTATAAGGGTTATTTAATGGTTGTACTGAGTTTGGCATTTTACACACCCAAAAAGAAACTTTTTTTCAGAAGCCACGAAACGTTTTCAAAAATTGATCATACCATGTGAAATGTAGAAATAGCAAATCACTGTTTCTGACAGAGACATAAAGCTGTATAATGATACAATTTACGATAATCAAAAAATTGCAAATTCTGGAATTTATTAACTGGCTCTCATGCTTCATCCCATGACCCCCAGAGCATGTACAGCAGTCAGAATAACCTTTTAAATATAGGTTAGGTTGTCATTCACCAGCTCAATCATTCCTCATCTTATTCAGAATAAAAGTAAAAATCCCCCAACAGCCCGGAAAAACCTATGTGATTAGCACCACTCCTACATCCCGCCTCCCAGACCTCTTCGTCTGCCTCTCTCTTGCTCCGTAGGCTACAGTAACTGTCTTCTCATCATTGGTTCACTAATAAGCCAACCATGCTCCTTGCTTAGGATGTCCGTCTTGCATCTTTTCCTGTTGCGAGTGTTCTTGTACCACATGTTCACATTACTTATTCCTTTTCTTCATTTGTATATCTAGTCACCCTGCATAGAATAGCTACTACTTTCTTTATATTCCTCTTATGATGCCTCATTTTTCTCCATGGCAATTGCCAGCATCTGACATATTTATTACTTACTCATATGTCCTCTTCACCATTCAAATCTAAGCTGCACAAGGCCAAAGGCTTTAGTTTGTTCACTTGAGTAAAGGAATGAGTAAAATGACAGCTTAATCTTAGGAAATCTATTAGCACAATTTATCGCAATAGACCTATAGATTAAAGGATAAAAACTTGATGGGAAGTTTGAAAGTTGAAAAGATATTAGATAAAATTCAATTCAATATTACCCACAAAGGCTCAATAAGCTAGGATATCAGAATTTTTCCTTAATATGATAAAGAATATCAACCTTAAAATAAATGTAATGAACAAATAAAACTAATATATTAAGGAATACTGAAACAGACAAGGCATCCACTTTAATTTTAGAAACCAGCTAAAGATGTCTCATTCAACCCTAAATTTAATATTTGTCTGAAAGAACCAATGCAATATTGGTCAAGAAACATAAATAAGAAAGGCACAACTTACGATTTTTACATGGTATGTTAAACTAGGAAGTGAATTAATTGAAAAATATGTTAGATATGTCAGGAAGGCAGTTGGAAATGTCTCTACTTTCTTTCTTTCTCTTTTCTTCTGCTGATCAAGATTTTGCTCCCATAACTCCACTTAAACTACTTGTCAGGGTTACCAATAACAAGCAGAATTCCAGTAAATGACTGAAGAAAGTTTAGACATCACAACTACCTTTCATGCCGTCTACAGGGAAAAAGTGTCTCTCCAGGCAGGTATCAGAAGTTTCCCACAAATACTGCTGCATCAGCACGTAGCGGGTCATGGGAGGATTTCTGGACAAATCCTCAAATCAGAGTGGATGGAATATGCAGATCGGTTTAAGCAATTGGATCCACCAGTAGAACTGAAAGCCCCTGTGCTGTGTTGAAGAAGGGTCGGGCACTCTGGAATCAAAGTACTTTTTTATAAGAAAGGGGACATTACTCTGAGGGCTATAAAAATTGGTGATGAATGCTATATTTAATTTTAAGTCCCTTAGTGACTTTAATCAGTTGCCTATGATGACAAAATTATAGTCCCCCAAAAGCACAGGGATCACTGAATTTTATTTCTATAGTCCAGGGGATAGCTGATTTCCAGGTCTGTATGCTTCCTTAATGAATAGTTTTCATCAAAAATGTCAAACATTTAAAATTCGTTTCAATAAGATTAATTTCTTTGACAATGTTAGTTCTGGTAAATAGGTATTAGAGACTGTTATAGCAAAAAAATAAACCCTCTATAAATCCATATTTAACATGAAATACAAGAAATGTGAAAATTATAATTTCTGGGTTAAATATAATAAGATGGTTTACAAATGAAATTTTATAAGGACAAAACAATATTTTATGTCCAAAGATTTGTTTGGAAACTTTTCATTTCTTTGAGTAACTATATCAAAGAAGAATAATATCTCTCTATTAAAACATTTTATAGTTCTTCATTTAATATGAATGACCTACTTGAACATGTTATCTGGATAAGGAAATTCTCTAAGGTTCCCTTCTCCTTTATTAAGAAAGCTAATAGAAATTCATATATAAAAAAACAAATACATGACTATCATATTAATTTAGATCCTAGCAGAATGTTTTTAATTTTTTTCTTTGAAATAGACATTGAGCTTATAATAATACATGCATTATTTAATATTAACATTTATATTAATATCTGTATATAATGTTCAAGTTTATAAATTTATAAATGCCAGTAAAACTAGTCAAAATATTCCTTACCTCAATTAAATGAAAAGCTGTGTTTTACCTGATTTGAATATATGTTGAAACAGTCGGTACTGCCTAACCACTATGATTATTCTGACTACCACCACCACAACCATCACATCTTTACTATTATTACTATTAACAGTTTGTTACTACTATAATATTTACTACTTTTGCTGCAACTATTAAAACTGTGGTTATTCACTGAAGAATTCATACTTTCTGCTAGATATGTAGTAATTTCTCTGAGGTTTCCCAGCTCTCCTCCTCATCCTTCTATGTGCCAAAGGGGAGCAGAGGAAAAGGACAGTGTCAGGAACACACAAATTCTTGGCCAATTACTAGTTATGTAGCTTTGCTTTAGTAATAAATTATCTCTGAGCCTGTTTATTCCTCCATAAAAATGTGATAATATGTATCTTTTAGTTTGATGAAAAATTGCAGTATAGTATATATGGAATATCTTGATCTAGAAGCTGATAATATATATATTATGCTTGAGGATTAATAAATACTAATTTACTTTTTCCTTACCCAGAAAGCTGACCCTTACATTCTTGTGCTTGTTTGAAGATATTCTTCACATGGTGAGTTTTCCGGTTCACAATTCTGTGGCCCTATATTTGGGCATCCTCTGGGTCTTTATATTTTTCTTGAAGCAAAGAATCTGAATAACAGCTGATATTATATTCAGCAATGGTAGGCCATTTTGCAACAATTCAAATTTATAATAAATTTAGCATTTGTTCTCTTGTGATATCTGAAGTCTTTCTTTCGATAGAGATCACTTTTAATATTCTCTAGAAAATGTGCTAAGTATCATTGTAAATTGTTAATGGTTTCATGTTACTAGTCAGATTTGGATGTTTATCTTCCCAGAGTCCTAATTGTTTAATGATAATTTGCTGATAAGGAAGACAGTAGTACCAAAGCAAGGAGGTGATATATATATATATATATAGCAACTTTTTCGGTCTGCACAACTATTAAGAAAACACTCAATTTGAAAAAAAAACAAAAACAATGTGGACTGTATATTACGTAGCTAAAATTTTGGATACATTAATATAGTAGCTATAATTAATCGTATTCATCAAGTGTAAACTATTGTGTGGTATGTTTAATTCAGTTATACGAATCAAACCATCTAGTACAAAGACAAATCATGATAATACTAAAAGCAGTAAAATTGTATGTGGCCTAAATGATTAGAATGAATAATTCCATAACTGTTTTGGTTATAAGAAGTTGATCTCTGCCTGGACAGCTTTCAACACCAAGGAATTGCCAGCCTGTATAGGTTTATGAATTTTTTATTTAAAAAAAAAATCTCTTTATGCTGAAACTAACATTAATGTATTCAAAGAATACTTAATAAATACTTTCTGATTGACTGGCCTGAACATCTGAAATAGCTGCCTTATTTGGAGGCAAGTATAGTAAGTAACTTTTAATAGGGTGGAATGAGAAGTTGCATGCTAAGTAGAATATGAACTTTTTTGTCACTATAAATTAATTCTAACATTCAATAATGTTTGGGTTTTTTTTTTTTTTTGCTCAAAGCTTCCTATTGGCCCTTTATCCTAGGGAACTCTCCTTCTCACCAGTTGTTCCACTATCTAATGAAACATATAAAACAATTACACCATTTGTAGAAACTTTCTTGTAATTAAAATCCAAATAAAAAACTGACAGCATTAAATGCTATAATTTTTACTCTCAAATTGATTCCAAACTGATATGTCAATTAAGTCAAATTATACATTTACCTCTAAATATGGCATTGTTCACTTCTTTAATACATTGACAGACTCAGATGAGCATAAATATTTTCTTAGTCCTGGAATAGAGAAACCTATTCTCTATGATTCTCTGCTTGGGAGACTCATCTGCTGACTATTTGAGATTCAAGTATTTTTCTAAATGTATGAAAGAAGTGTCTTTGTTAATTGTTTACCCCATGGCCATATTTGTATAATTTTGTTTAAAAGAGGGAGAAAGACATAAATACCAATTGATTTATGTTCAAAGTTGTGATAGACAATATTAATAATGATAAATTGGGAAAAGCTATTTGACATAATATCAATTAATATGAAGACTATATAAGGTATGATTGCAAAATAACAGATATGGAATAACAAAGTGGAAGATGAGTGTAAATATGAAGTCCACTGAAGGGACAATCTGAATGGCTAAGTATGCAAAGAGATAGTTAATTCACTAATAATCAAACAACTAAAAATTTAAAAAGTAATAAAATTATACCAATCAAGTCACAAAAATTTTTAAAAATCGAATACTATCAAATTTTGGTGATGTTTAGAGCTGCTTAGTTTCATAAACTGTTAGCAGATATGCATATTGATGTAGCCTTTTTGGAGAACAGGTGGAGATCTTTAGTTAAATTATGGATATGTATACACTCTGACGAAGAAGCCTGCTCGGTGGTCTGCAGAAAAGCTTGAGCTCAGGCCCTTGAAGGAGTGTTTATGTGACATTTTTTTTTTTTTTTGGTAGCAAGGTACTGGGTTAGAGGCAGCCTGAATGTACATTTGTAAGAGAACTGATAATGTTAAGTGAATGCATTCTATATAGCAAAACTGTTCCTTAAAATCATATTATAGGAGTTGTTTATATAAAATGCCCTCCCAGAGACAGACAGAAATTAGATTAATGGTTGATTAGGGCTGGAAGTAGACATGGGGAGTCTATAAATGGGTGCACGTTTTCTTTCAGGGTTGATGGAAATGTTCTTAAGTTTAATTGTGTTGATGGTTGTACAACTCTGTAAATACACTAGAATTCATTGAATTGCACAATGAAAATAGGTGAATTTATGGGATATAAATTATATCTCAGTAAGAGTGGTAAAATGTGAAATAAAAAAGACAATGAAATTATAACAATATTATTTATCTTTGCACATATATACAAAGGCAAATATATGCAAGAGTTGATTTTAAACTTTAGGCTATAGGATATGCTTGGCATAAAAAATTATATTTTTAAACACCGTAAATAAACTCATGGATATTATATTTATTCTACACTCCAGAAAGTATTCATGTATTTCAATCATTAACCTACTGCTCTATATACTGTATATGCCCTCTTTTTTTCTTTTTTTTTCCCTAGAGAAAACACCTGAATCTTTGGCTAATCATCTCCATGTTTTATTTCATCTGCTAGTAATAAAATATATCTTCCATGGAGTCTGGTAGAAATACAATGAAAAGTCTCTTTCTTCTACAATTATCAACCATTAGGAAAAAAAATGAGCAAATAATATGTACTTAGAATGCACAGACTGATTTGCCCAGTCTTATTTCATTAGATTGCTCTTTAATTGGATCTGAGAGAGTTTAGAGCAGACAGATTGGGAATAAGTAGTTAAGCATGATAGTAGTCTGTCATCTATCAAAGTCAACTTGCTTTTTACATTTCTAGCCTCCATATTTGTAAATGAGGACATGACTACCTGTCCTGCCTTTTAAACTTCTACAAGCACTTGGGACAGAGCATTTGAAGTCTTTCACTAGTCGGAAAAGTGCAATAGTCTAGATGGACAAAATCTTTTCCTTCTATGCTGCTTTTTTTTCTAAGCATAATCCAATCAGTCTCTTAACAGAGTCATAAACAGAATTATGTGAGGGCTAATTACACCAATTCATTAGGTTAATAAAATGCAGGTTATTCTGTAAATACCTATGTTACTTTCACCCTTTGTAAATGGATTCAAAATCCTTTTATGCAAAGATCCCAAAAGGAGCTGGAATTCACAATGAAAAAGTTTGGGTTTTAATACATTTTCTTAATAAACATTTGCCTAAGTAAAAAGATGAAGCCTATTTAAAATAGAAAAATCTGAAAGAAGTTTACTAATGGTATTGCCTTAGCTCTTTTGGAAAAATATATAATTAATTAGGAATAAAGAAAATCAAAGTAAAACATCTTATTCTGTGAAGTACTTAATGATATTCAATTTAGCTCTTAAATCGAGATTTTATTCCCAATTAAAAAGATTTTATTCTCAATGGTATTTCATCATAAAATATCTAAAAGAAACCCAAAATGTTTAAATACGGTTTGAATTTTCAATTTTTCTTAAATTCAAAAAGAGAGAAAAAAAATGTAACATAAAATAAGCCTAGTTATGCAGTATGTACTTCTATGCAACTCCCACAACTGTGACCATTTTTGTTCTCAAGTATGATAGCCTCTCACTTAGATGCAAATAATATTTTGTTTCATAATAATCTTGCTGAAATTATTTACAAGGATAATTTCAAAAAGTAACATTTTTTTTGACTAACCAGTAATTCCTATTCCTTATTGTTGCTTAGACAATACTCTGTCAAGCATATTATGGAAATAAAAAAACTTTGTTACTACCCTCATTAACTTCTCAATTTAAGCTAACATAAATTTAAAGATTTTAATTTCTTGCAGAATCTCCAAAAGATTTGAAAGGAAAATAAATCCTTCTTTGATATGATGCTTTCTGTTATAATTAATACTTATAAATTCAATGGCCCCCTCACCCCCCAAAAAAGTTGTTTTACATTTTTTTACCAGCGTTTTCTTGTGTCTGATAGTAGTAGAGCTCATTCTTCTTTTCTTTTTTTCCATTTCTTACCCTCACTAATGAAACTGGTAATAGTGTTGGACCCCATGCCATTTCGTCATGTAGTTACAGCTTGTCTTTTTATCAAAGAAAATCAGAAAACTGCTGAGTGTTATAGGCATTAATGGTTGTTAGAAAAGTATAATACAAGGCTCTCTTTCTAGAGCACTGCTGAGCTTTTATGCCATTATTCATGAGTGACTAATGGATTCAAAAGAGAAAAGGGCTGATCTCCAAGGCCAGGATGACGGACAGTGGAGAGGGAAAGAGTGGCTAAGAGAAAGCCATTTGTCATACGTGAAGATCTAATAACAGGCTTGCCTACAATGAGATATTTCAGCTCAACTTAGAAAAAGAAACTTTTATTACATGTTAGGTTATCATTCATGGCATCTCAAAACACCAAGGACAAATTCGCTGGATATCTTAGGATAACTGAGTATTTTCAAAGCACATTAACAAACCAAAACTTCAGAAAGTAATAAATAGGATCTTCAGTGATGCCACAAAACTACACGTTTATTATTTCCTTTCTTCCACCAGCTCACATATATATATTACTCAAGTTGTGGGCAGTAAAGAGGATCATTAATCGGGCCTCATTCGTTGGACCTTTATTGTCGTTCTTTGACTACAAGCGATGGAAACAAGCTCTGGGCTAATCAAACAGGAGTTTACTGGAAGGATATGGAGTAGCTTCCAGACTCCCAGGGAAGACTGAAGACAGCATCTGACAAAGTTTATGGATCATGGTAGGAGGAACTACTGGGCAGTCTCAGCAGGGTGACACCATTCGTAAGAATCAGCTCCCCCATATTTTAGTTTTAAATATTTTTCAGTTCAAAATTCAAGTCTGGAGAGAGATAGCTGTATGACCATCGGAGAAGAGAGTGTAAATGACCTTATTTGTAAGGTTGCATGCAAACACTGATGGTGTAATACTCAAGGGAATATTGAGATAGTATTTACAACAACAAAAAAGGTATGAATTCTGGGAAGACAAAAAGAAAGTTATGAACTATACCTGGAACATCCTCTGAACATCGTTCGGGTCTGTTTGTGTGCATGTGTGCAATAATGTCCTAAGTACCCTATTGCTATAGTGCCCCCAACTACATGCCTGTCAGTGGAACTGATTAGAATCTGGTTCTTATAGAAGTGTCTGTACTGTTTTAATCTACCAGCACCTTAGTATCATGTAGAAATATACTAACTTACCAGTATAGTGTGTATGCTTTACAGATTGAGGTGATACCTCATACAGTAATCCCAAACATATCATTGCTAAACTAAGATGAGCATGGAATCTGGACATACATTAATTACCAAGAAATGCTTGATGAAGTTTTGCTGTGACTGACCTGACTTAGGGATGTCATCTAACTGTAAAGAGATTACAGAAGAAAGCAATTTTGTTCAATGAGACCAGAAGTATAGTTATGGCTTCTTTGGAATGACTCAAGAATTTGTATCATGATCGGAGAATAAATTTTGGTTTCTTTGTGATACACAAACAGTATTGTTTGAAATGGCAATAAAGAGTCTATAAAAGAATCATCCTGTAGGTCTGTTGGACATATCAGTCATTCATTCCTCCATTCATTGAAGAATTATTGAGTCTTTTTCATATTCCAAGAAGTGTACAAAACAGGGGATACATTTGGTGCTGTGAAGACTCTTGTCTTCATGGAGCTTTTAGACTACTGGAAAAGATATAAAATAAATATACTCACAAATATATGATATAATGCCAGCTCGTTATATGTACTATGAAGAAAAAAAGAAGGTAAGGAGACAGAAAAAAAAAATGAGGTTGGAGGTGATGATGTGGAAGACAGATGTTTTAGATGGAGTGATGGAAAGGAGAGCTCTATCGTTAGAATAGAGATAACAATTAGGAGACCAGATCACAAAGAGATTATCTAACTTAAGGGTTGATCAACTAACATCTGCTACGGCTTTTGTTATTCCTTGAACATTCTATTGCATAGATTCTGTTGGCTTATCTCTTACCTTAAAAAGCTTTTTCTAGGATTTCTTAGCTACTCATATGCTGAACTTTTCCAAATATGATAATGATGTACAAAGACCTACCTGGTATTCTGATCTTCCTTCCAGACTTCAGTTTTATATTCAACTATCTGACAGCTCAACAGGCCTGCCCAGGAACACCTGCTACACATCTTTTTAAAGTTGAAATGGCAACTGAATTCCAGCATCCTTCTCATATTCCTCTATTAACACAGTCGCCAAATATAGAAACCTGTAGTGATCCTTGACTGATTTTTCTTTATAGAATCATAAGTCTGTATTTATTTTGTCTCTTAAATATAAAAAGCAAATTCTGTTCACTTATACTACTCTAACCCTTTATAATCTCTTACTTGCACCTTTGCAACAGCTTCCAAAATGGTTTCCTTGGCTTCAATCAGACATCCTCAAGTCTCTCCTTATATTGCTCTCACTGAGATAATGATCTATATGACTTTATTATACTCCTTCATAAAACCATTCAGTGGCTTCTTATTGCCTAAAGGATAAAGTCCAAGCACCTTATATACCATTACTTGTCATACAGTCAAGCCTAACTGTAAGAATGGTCTTGTTATTAAGTCTAATAAATACTTAGTTTTTCAGCGTTCACCTTAAACTCTCAAGAAGAGCATTAGGTGGAATCTGCTATGCTTTGGAACTTTCTTTTTGGATTCTGTAATACCATATTCAGCAGACACCTGTAGCTATTGTGCAAATCCAGATTCCCTCTGATAGCTCTGATCATTCCTGTGGGTCATCTCTCCTCTCATGTCATCCTTGCTTCTAACTTCTGCACCTGCCATTACACCTTGAGGCCTGCCTGCCTGCAACTGCAGCCCTTTTGCAGAGAACAGGAAGTACCTGGGAGTCAATAAGCTCATGGAACTGCCTTTGACAAATAACCTCTGGGACTATAAAGGTCCAGCTTATTTGGATTGAGTAGGGAAAAATTCTGAGTAGCAATTCATCCTTCCAATCTTTCCCCAGGAATAAGACTAGAGTTGAAACTTTGCCTGGAATTGTGCACTTGCTTGACTTCTTTCCTATTCCCTCCCCAGTTTTTCCAGGCACACTTTTCTAATAAATCACTAAAGCATGAATCATAATCTCAAGGTCTGCTTCTGAAGACACGACCTGAGACCCTACCCTGGTATTTTCCCTCATACCCCTGGCTCCTCTTGGTGGCTCTCTGTTGCCAGCTTTTCCTTCTCCATCCAACACATAAATGCCTGAGTTTCTCAGCACTCAATCTCACATGTTTTTCTCATTGCACTGTATGTACTTCCTCCCTAGGCAAGCTCATCCAGCCCGATGGCTAATGTTACAATAAATTTTTTCCCCACTCACACAGACTTTCCTCTGAGCTTTAGACAATCTATCTAATGCTATCCTCAATATTCTTCCTTGGGTGTCTCATAAACAACTCAAATTTAATACATCTCAGAATGAAATCACAATCTATTTCAACTCCCATTCCATATATCAGGTGATTGATCACACTGTGGAAGAAAATCAACCAGAAATTTGTTAGCATAAGTATCTACTTAAAAAATCATAGGTATGAGAAAGGAGCATTCAAACTCAGGGGAGCAGGGTGGGAAATCTCACTGGGCTACTGCAGGAATCAATGAACTTTCCATATGAACTGGCAGCCACTGGACAATCTGGTTTGTAGCAAGAGGAATGGAGAGGAACAGGTAGAAGCTAATGTTAGGTGCAGGAGGATGGGGGCACGAATAGCCGGCTGAAAGACAAAGAAAATGCCAAGTGGAGAATTCTCAGTCCTTTGGTGTCTCACATCATCTTCCGAGGTCCTCATGACCGCCCTCTGCCTTGTTTGCTTCACCCTAGACCAGCTCATTATATTTCCTCTGGATTATTCTAATAACCTTCAAAAGGGTGTTTATATACTCTGATCCTTCTATTTTATAATGTTTTTAAAAAAACATTTCATAATTACAAGACGTTATAAAAGACTATAATAGGTATAAGGTTAAAATACTAAAATACACATTTATCCATCATCTAGTTGAAGAAACTTCCTAAGTGCCTCTCCCTGAACCTATTTGATTTGTCTTCATTCAGACAGGACCATCATCCTGACTTTTAGTTAACATTTATTCCCTTACTGTCCTTAAAACTTCATTATTTATGTCTGTTTCTCTCAAATACCTTCACTTTCTTGTTTATAGGTAAAATTTTTACCTATAATACTTTAAATATTCTTCTATGATTTGCCTTTTTTACTCTTATATTCCTGCATATATAAAACTGCTGTATTTAAAACTTGCACTGCTATATAATATTCCATTGCATACAAATATAATACAACTTATTTATCTGTTCTGATGTTTGCAGATTTGGGAGGCTTTCCCTTTATAAAAATTAACTAATTAACATACATATAGATATCATTTCAATGAACATTTCTTTATGTCTTCTGATGTACACTTGCAAAGGTTTCTCGAAACACTGAAGAGTAGAAATACTAGGTCTTTGGAAACATAAGTCTTCACCTTTACTAGAGAATTTAAAATAATTTTACAAAGCATTCATACTAAATTCATAATTGCAAGAGTAGTGTAGGAGAAATTCAGCTGCTCTACATTTTCTTCAAGACTTAACAGTATGGTCTAATCCACTTTTTATCCAGCAGCTACTGTGACCTTTTACAAATGCAAATCTGATTCAGTCACCCAAACCCTGCCTAAAATCCTTTAATGGTTTCTCATTGATCCTAGAATAAATTCCAAAAGTTTTAACATTGTCAAAGGATTCTTTTTGTTCTGACCTCTCCGTCATTTAATATTTTATAACACTATCTCCACACTGACCTTCGATTTGTCTTTTCTTGCCCCAAGGCCTTCATGTATGATAAACATTTTCTGGGAAGTCTTTTTTCCTTCTACCTGTCTCCCTGATTAACTTTGCCCCTTTAGTCTCCTGTTAAATGTCACTACCTTAAGGAAGCTATCCTTGTCTCCTTAGAATTTAAGTCCCCTTATTAACTGCCATTAATTGCACACTGTTTTATAAATACAGCATTTATCACAAAAAAAAATAAGAAATGTTGGGTGTGTTTTGTAATGTGCCCACTAATAACCTGTATGTTCAAATGAGGTCAATTACCTCATTTGAGGTAATTGGTTCTTTGCTGTTCACAGATGTATTTCGAGCAACCAGCAAGTATTTGACTAGAAGTCACTGTTCACTCTAGACATTGAATGGGAATGACAAATCCTTGTATACACACGTATGTGCACATATTACACTTTATATTACTTTTCATTCCAGAACGGTAGATAGTAATCCAGAAATATTCACATTCCCCTTATACTCCCAATCCCCTGATAGTGATGTTAGGTATGACCCACTTTGACCAATGGAATGTAGAAGGTATGATGAAAGCAGAAATTTGGAATGTGCTTGTCCTTTTAGGAAGGTCATCTTGTCTTCCAATATCACCATGAGTGATGCTCTAGTCAGCTTGCTGGTCTCTCAAGAATGAGGGACTCACATGAGGCCAAAATGGGGCCAGGGTAGATCAGACAATACTATCTGATACACAGATTGAGATGTAAGTGCTTGATTTTGCAAGCCCCTGAAAAATGATGGTTTATTGTAGGCAGCAAAAGTTAACAGACACATGCTAGACAAATCTTAAAATGATATGAAATTCTTGAAAGGACACAACATTAACAGATTTAAGATTGCTCAATTAATTGTCAATATAATATATCCTATTTAAGCTGAAATATAAATAGCTGCTCAAATCCATTATTTTCCCAAAATAGATGAGAATAAAAAACTATATAAAGTTAAACATTGGAAAATTGGAGTGGAAGACTTCTTTATTTTATACTCCAGTTATGAGCCTTTTACCACATAAATCCTGTTATGTGTCTGGGCATAAAACAATGAGGACTATGGCCATTATAAGCCATACCTGACAATTTCTCTTAACATTTTAAAGGCCATCTTTAAATTGAACATTTCCATTAGCTTTACAGAGAGTTTTATAACCTTTTTTTTTGTGACGACCCCTACTTTTCAATGCTGAAATATAAAATACTCTTAACCAATTACCAGCTATATATAATGTTCAAGTTTAGCTTTCTAGTCATAAAGAAAGCAAGCCATTTAAGTTTCAGAGGTAGCAGGTATATCATAACTAAAAGCATGTCATTTAAGTATGCAGATAACACAATTCAAATGCAAGATAAACCTGCTAACACTATTCCTGGTTAAAGTAGCTTCTGCATTCTGGTAATATCTCTGAATATCTGGTAATATCTCCCTAGGCCTAGAAGAGGGAGATTAGAAAAAAGCAAAGTTTCCTGCTTTACTGCAAAGGGAGCTTGATGCTAGTATTTGCCTCCTGTTAGGAGTCAGAATCCCCTTCTTCCAGGGCAGTGGTCTTATGCGAGGTTCCAAACTATACTCACATGTGGAAGCAGGCATTCAAAAGAAACCTCATAAATTTTATGACCTGTCTCCCTGGTTGTAGTCAATCCTAAGAGGGACAGACTCCTGACCCAGGCCAAGCTGTTCTCACTCTGAAAAATGAGAACTGGAATTCAGGATCAGATCATTAGATCTACTGATGCCTGGAATCAAGTGTAGAAGCATGAACATTTTATGGTGGCCATTTGGAGCATGAAGACTGAAAGAGAGGCCACGCACAGAGAAGAAAATAAAGCTGACACAGTAGACATACAGAGATTGAAGTTGGAGCCTCCTGTCTGCAGTCTGAAGAACTTTTCAGTTCCTTTTTCTCCATTGCCAATAGGCCTATGTACACATATATTTTTTCACATAACGGAAGAGAGGAAAGACTCAGATACTAGGTTGCTCATTGGCCCGTCAGATTTACCTATGAACAAGTGAGCTCTTTCACAACAAAGCCTGACATCTGTACTGTCAACAACAGGCTGCTAGGAAATGCGTGTGTATACTCCCATTCTGATTTCTCTTTTCTCCGAGCTGAAGCTCCTATACAAAATGTACCTTTTCTCTGCTGAATGCACATAGGATATTATGTGCATATTAATAATTGTAACTACATTGGTAGAGATGGAGAAAGGCATTGTAGTACATTCAATTTTTTTCTTTTTTTTTTGTAGAGGGTGGGGGTTACTGAGACTTTTTCTTCTTTATAACCAAGGGATATTACTATGGATTGAATGAGGCCTTCCCCCTGCCCCCAAATTCATAGTTAACCCTAAGGCCTCAGTGTGACTATATGTGGAGACAGGGCTGTCGGAAGGTTATTAAGGATTCAGGGACTATAAGGAGGTGAAGGGCAGGGCACCGACCTCATAGAATTAATGTCCTTCCACAACGAGACACACACAGGGCTCTCTCAATCTCTTCATGCACCTGCAGACGAAAGGCCATGTGAAGACACAAGCAGGAAGGTGACCTATAAGCCAGGAAGAGAGCTCTCTCCCCAAAACCCAAATTTGCCATCACCTTGATTATGGACTTTTCAACTTCCAGAACTGTGAGGAAATAAATTCCGTTGTTTAAACCACCCACTCTAGGGTATTTTGCTGCGGCAGCTCAAGCTGTGTTATACAGATATTTAACAAATCCCATGCATGAAAGGGGCCTCTTTCCACCTGGAAGTCCTAAAATTTATACTGCAGTTGAATAACAGAGCAACTTGTACGTTGCTATAGCTTATGAAACATCTCCACTATGATATATATCTTTCATAAAAAAGACACTGCTTCCATGGCATGCTTAAGGGTGACACTTTTCTTGGACAAAATCAATTTACATTTAATGTGTTACAATCCAAATTGTGCCTGTCTTTCTGACCTGGAGGATACTACCATGCAGAAAGAGGGAAATTAATGAACAACAAGCTATGACGACATAATGACTATTCTAATACAGGCATGGATAACCTGCTATGGGAGCACATGAGAGCAATTAATTAGAAATAAAGGAAAACATTTATATTCAGAGCTTTTTGTTTTTGGAAAAACTTAACCTCTCTCGCCTGAAAAATAGGACTTGATGGAATTTAAAGCTCTCTGCTATTAAGAGATTTTGATTTTTATTGTTATCAGCATTACTTTGCTGAAGAGAAGAACCAAAGAAGAAATCAAGATAATCCAATAACAAACAGACATCTGAAAACAAAGTGTCTTTATCAGAAATATCCATTACTGAACATGCCATCATTGCACATTGTAGGTATTGCTGAGCCCAGCACGCAAAGACAGCAGCAGCTAGTGTGAGGAGGGTGGAGAAATAAAGAAGTTCACAGATCAAGGATCTTATTGTGATATGAAGTGATTTGTGTGGCTTGGTCCCATAGTGGCCTTTGCCAGGATGGGAACCATGCTGACTTCTCTTTTGTGACCTCAGCACCTAGGAGAGTGTCTGGCATGTAACCTGTTCTATACATTTCGGAGACAAGAATGACAAGTATAATAAAATCTGAGTAGGGGGCATGTGGGAGAAGGTGCACTGGGCAACCCAGGGAGCTCATTAGGGTAAACGTGGACAGGAGAGATGATACACGCACGTAGCACTTCTTACATAATCCTCGATGTCCTGGTCCATATTATGCCTTAGAATTCATATTCTCATTTCAGCTTTAGTATACAGTCCCTGTAGGTCATGCTAATGTATGCTCTTCTATTTCAGCCAGTGAATTATTTCTTTTACCAGTGAAAGCTATATGTTGTGAAAATGCTGGTAGCTTCCTCTAATTGAAACTACACTGCTGGTTATACCCTCAAGTACAGGTCTTATATATACTTATTCTATGATGTTAAGAATCAATGCACTATTATTAAAATAGACACAAAATATTCTTCAGGTCAGGAAAAACTTGGTGTGTGTGACCAATAGATTATGTATTACATTTCATCACAGAGCTGTCACTCTTGTGATATACTATAGAGCACTAAAAGCTATTGTTTCCATGAATTACAACTCTAAATACCTTCACTCTGAGGATTCTTTTTATCAGGGACCTCAGTATAATAAAATCTGTATAATAAAATATATCACCACTGCAATGTGTAACATATTTTTAGTGACATATCTTTATGGTATGCTATAGGCTAAAGTAATTATCATGCTAGGAAAGTTTTACAAGAGATTTTATGTTTTAATTCCTGTGTTCAAAGTTATTTAAGTTGTCCCTGTAACAAGAATGTTAGACTCATAGGGTACTGTAAAATCGGTCCTTAGGGATTTTAAATTATTTTCAATTTGTATGAGGTCTTTTATAAGAAAAAAAAATTCATCAATAAGACAGTAAAACCTTTCAATGCATGCTTTCCTTTAATACTGCTTCAGCTTGTGCCTTTTTCAGGAAAACAAAATAAAGGAAGAAAAATATTTAAGACTCAATTTTGCCATACTAAGGTAAATCATAAGCAACTGCAGAAAGAGAAAGCTATTTAATGCAAAAATCTTGCTAAATTCTCTCGCAGGCCATAATAACATTTAAATGGTGTCTAAATATTTTAAACATAATGAGGAATAGATCTCTATAACTTATATGGCCATTTACTTCTAGTTTCTGAGTTAAATTCTGGGCTGGCTAGCCATTAGATGGTAATTAGAAGTGACATGAGATATTCAACATTCAATACAGACTTTTTTGGGGGATCTTAAGAACCTAGTTATTTTATGCAAATTGATAGAGACCCTCATCCTGCAGCCTGGCAATTAGTGTTTAATTCGTTGATGGCCTTGACAGTTGCGGCCAGAGTATAATTGAAATAGACCCTGGTGCAAAAATAGAAATAAATTGGTTGTGCACAAAGCTAAACAACATAATTACCAGCAATTAAACATTAATTACAGGCCAGCAGATTCTCAAACCCTACTGAATTTGGCCATGGCTAGACTTATTTATATTTTAATGTTGCGAAACATCCATATTCCTGAGATAATCAGGTGTTCAGAAGGTGCTTCCTGTAGAGTTTGTGTTTCATAATGGATTATCATTTCAGGAAATTAAATGTGTTTATATTTGTGGATGATCTAATAATCACAGAAAAATTAGTGAAATGATTTAGGGAAGCTCCCCCCCCCCCAACTTTCCCTACTGTTCTATAAGGACAGCTGTCTGGTGCTTCACCCTGGATATGTCTGGCCTTGAGAAACCTTGAAAACACAGCGTGTTGTACCCATGAGTAAGGAGTTAGATAAGGGCCTTGAAGGCCACGTGCATGCGCACCTTCATATTTATGTAACCATGAATTAGCACTATAGCAGTATAAAAAGTACAGCTTTATGCAGAATAAGGTGGGTTTGAGCACACTCCATGACTCCCATCAACTTCTTTGCTCTTCTCATCACCCCAAAACCTCAATGGAAAGCCCCAGGCCCTAGTGCTTTGCACAGCCAGTAGGTGGCTGCGAGAGCGATGGTCCCTCAGCTTCCCTGTGCGGAGGGGCGGGTGGAGGAGATGTGGCTCTCAGCCTCTATTTGGTATCCAGTGGCAATGAACTTGACTGCTTGGGCAGCACCAGAGGATTGGGAGTCTGTACAACTGACCCCAGAGGCTACACAGACGGTGCTGGAGACGCTGGAGTCCCTAGTTCCTCCAGCCCACTGGGAATCGGCTGGGCGAGTGCGTGAATGTTCTTGATGGTCGTCCGCCATGCTGCTCGCGAAACTGCAGAGTTGCAGCGGTGAGTGTAGAGCCTCCAACGAATGGAAGAAGACTTGGAGCAAAGACTTCTGGCTGCTGGTTTGGCTCATGAAAAGCTTGAAGGACAGCCTTTAGGGGTCTTGATGGGGCTGTGGAAACAGTTGCATTCCAACTAACACTATCGCCCACCGCCCCTGAAGCAGGTGTGGGTGAATACTGTGGTGGACCAGGAACTCACACCTTACGCGCTGACAGATTTCCTCCCGTTAGGGGTGAGGCCAAGGTACCTGGCATATTGGGACACTGGAGGACTGGAGGCCATTTGTTGAACTCGCCATTCACTGGTCCCTACAGAATGTACAGCGGGTGTTGGCACTGGTGGATACAGGTGCTGACTCCACCCTCCTCCATGGCAGCCCGGACAGGTTCCGGGGTCCTCTGCAGTCATGGAGGGGTATGGTGGGCAAACAGTGTGGATACAAGTGACTCTGACTTTGGGAAATGGATGCTTTACCCCACATCATTATGCAGTTTGTGTGTCTATGATAGTGGAATACATTCTAGGGGTGGATGTGCTGCACAGTCTGATGATGCAAACAACTCTGGGGGAGTTTCAATTGCATGTGCTTATTGTGAAAACGGTGCAGTCATCCTCACCACACACCTTTGGTGTTGCCACAAGCCACGCACACAGTGAACATTAAACAATACCGGCTGCCCGGTGGACAGGAGGAAATTGGCCAAACCATTTTGCGTTTGGAGGAAGCACACATCATCCACCCGGCACACAGCCCTTTTAATTCGCTGGTGTGGGCTGTGAAGAAGCCAGATGGCACTTGGAGAAGGACAGTGGACTATTGGGAACTAAATAAAATGACACCCCACTGCACGCTGCAGTACCGAACATTACTGACCTCATGGATAAACTGACTGTGACTTTGGAGACATCACTTTGACTTGGCTAATGCCTTCTTTTCCATTGACACTGACTGGAAAGCCAGGATCGATCTGCCTTCACATGGGAGGTCTGACAATGGACGTTTGTGGTCTTCCCACAAGGATACTTGCACAGTCCTACTTTGTGTCATGGCTTGGTGGTTAGTGACCTGGCCACCTGGTCCCTTCTGCCCTCAGTTCATTCAAGTGTTCCATTATATCAATAATATAATGTTAACATCTGATTATCTTCCAGATCTAGACGCTGCAGCTCGCGGTTTGCACCAGGCCCTCCAGGGGTTGGGATGGGCCGTCAGTGAAGACAAGGTGCAGGGACCTGGTTATTCTGTCAAGTTCTTGGGTGTTGTCTGGTCGGGTAAGACAGAAGTGTTATCTGAAGTAGTGATTGATAAAATATAACAGTACCCCTGTCCAGAAACTGTTAAGCAGCTACAAACCTATGTGGGTTTGTTGGGGTATTAGAGAATGTTTACCCCTCATTTAACCATGATGTTAAAGCTGCTGCATTGCCTTATAAAGTGAGGGGAAATGTGGAACTGGACGCCAGAGGTAGGAAAGGCTTTTGCTGAGACAAAAAGAGCAGGGGCTCAGGCCAAGGTGCTGTGAGTCACTGACCCCTCGGTACCTTTCATGCTGACAGTGTCTGCCAGCATGATGGATGTGGGTGGGGATTATGGCAGAAGCACAGGGCCCACAAAGTCCCAATAGGGTTTTGGTTTTAATTGTGTGGAAGGGGACAGAGATTTGCAATTCGCTGTTGGAAAAACACCTGGCAGAAGTGTACACCGCCTTACTGGCTACTGAAGGAATCACGGGAATACAAGCAGTACAGGTCATCACTACCCTCCCGATTGAGGGGTGCATGTGAGCCTGGGCCACAGCTCCCCAGGTTGGGGTTCCACGGACACCCACCCTGACCAAGTGACGAGACTGTTTAAAACAACAGGCTAGATTCTCCAAAGGCCCCCTTTTATAGAACTGCAGCAAGTTCTGGGACCATTAACCTTTGTGGTTGAACTCGCACCCACCTTATGAAACGTGGAAGTGCGAACAGTAAGCCCCTATGAGGAGAGGACAGGGACACCCCCAGGGGAGGCCTGGTGTGCAGATGGATCCGCCAAGGGCCACGCACCAACATGGGTGGCCGTTGCCATTCAGCCCTTATAGGAAGAGTTCTGGGATGAGTCTGGAGTAGGGCAATCCAGCCAATGGGCTGCATTATGGGTGGTGTGGCTTGTTTTGACTAGGGAATCAAGTCAGGTAACCATCTGTACTGACAGATTGTGTTTTGTGGCCTCACTGTCTGGTTCCCTCAATGGGCAGCCCAGGACTGGGAAATCAGCCATTGCCCACTGTGGGGACAAATCATGTGGAACGACGTTTGGGCCCGTGGGTTAAAAGAAGGTGCCCTGATATATTGCATCTCAGGACATTGCCCGGCATTAAGCCCTGGGAATGACCCTGGCCAGGGCTCATATGCTTCAGGAGCTGCCGCTTTTAGACATGGGACCATGGTTGCATGAGAAACTAGGGCATGTAGGCCCTAGAACCATGTGTAAAGTCCCCCAGAGGTGGCACATTCCACTGACATTTGCTGGTGCAAAACAAGTGGTGCAAGCATGTGCTCTATGTGCTTCCTTTTACCCACATGGTCGTCTGGTACCCACGCAAGAGGGACAGCTCCCCCGCCCAACAAAAGCCTCACAGGTGTGGCAAGTAGATTCCATAGGGCCCTTGCCCAGTAATCAGGGATGTAAATATATGTTCACAGCAGTGAACATGGCTACAGGACTGGGTTTTGCCCATTCTGTGGCCCAGGCTACCCAACACACTACTAAATGCGCCTTGGAGCACTTATGTGCCAATTACAGGCATCCGCTAATGGTCAATAGTGACCAAGGGAGACACTTCACAGGACAGGAGATACAGGAGTGGGCTCGACACCAGGACACTGTATGGCAGTTACATGTGCCCTGTCAACCCCAGGTGGCTGGAATAACAGAAAGGTATAATGGGCTGTTAAAAAACTGGGGAAAGTCCCATAAAGAGGTTGTTGGTGGCTCACCCTTATGTCTAAAAATATTTAAAACAAGGCCCCAGTGAGTTGCAGCCACAGTTTCTGGAGGAAACATTGCTCCTTCCTGCCCCACATACGCTGTCTCCTGGCTGCAAAGAGTAGATGTAGCCATAGACCTCTGTGTTCAAAGGACATCCATGGGTCGCATTGTATGACACATGGGGGGACCCATGGGCTGCACATCACACCACTGATAGGAAAGTGGCCTTTTAAACTGACTGCTTCCCTGCCGGAGAGGGCAACAGCCATACTGGCAGGGACTTTGGTGGTGCGAGTGTGGCCAGTATCACAATTTCTGTTGAAGGCTGAACCTGATGCTCTGCCAGTGTCTTTGGGAGCTCTGGTCTGGTATCACAGACCAGGAAAACTGCCCCTGGCAGCCATTGTTTTGTCGCAAGATGACAAGGTCGCTTGTATCCTCCCAGAGAACCGGGACTTGCCACTGATGTTATCTGCTCTGTCTTCCCGCCCAGGCTGACAGAGAGCAGTAGTATGGTGGCAGGGGCCCATACTTTTGCCCAGGTACATAATGTCTCCCACTGCTGGGTGTGCATGGGACTGCCCATGGAAATCACTGCCGGACTGCCGTGGAATATCATTCCTGCCAGCCTGTCCGCATGGGAACGCATTCAAGCATGGAATTGCAATGATGCCGAAGGTGAAGCAGAACAGTGCACAACCGAGCAACTGATTCGACAATCAGCACACACTCTGCCTGGAGAGGGTACGGTGTATAATGAAGCTATTTTTAAAAAGTATTTTAAGAATATTATTTGTTGACTTGTGTTCCATGTTCTCTTATTCTATTTAAATGTTTTATAGAACTTACAACTTACCCACCCTAATGGCCCCTTCTAAGTCTTCATTCCAGACAATGTAGCACTGGATATTTCTGACCATTTCCTATTTCTTGAAACTTTTCTTCATGAGTTCCACAACACTATTTTATTCATTGGTTAAAAACTTGGTGGCCCCTCAACAGTTAGTGTAATTTAAAAGTCATTATCATTCAGAGTTAAAACTAAATCTAACAATCTACCTTACTTGGTACTACCAGTGTACATTGTAATATCATTTATTCCAGATTATAGTATGCACATTTATATCAATTTGCCTTTATTCTTTTTTTTCCCCTCCTTTTTCTTCCTCCTCCATTCTTTGTATGTTATGAATCATATTCTGTACTCTTCGTCTTCCCTTGGGTGACATCTCTTTAGCCTTAGAAATACTTCCATCTATAGGAGTCCCTCCAAAATGCACTGCAGAGGTGGTTTGTGGGAGGTAAATTCTCTCAGCTTTTGCTTATCTGTAATTGTTTAATCCCTCCTTCAAATTTAAATGATAACCTTGCCAGGTAAAGTATTCTCGGTTCAAGGCCCTTCTGCTTCATTGCATTAAATATATCATGCCACTCCCTTCTATTCTTGCTGCTTCTGTACCTGGAAATATCCTCCTTATCTTAAACTTGACCTACTCTGTAACGTTGTAGACTTTTCCCTACTACCCACTACTCAGCGGAGGAGTAGAAAAGTAGAGAAAAGAAGCAAATCACAGATATATATAAAATAAAAATTTTAAATACTACTATTTTTCTTATTATTTAGGACAGTTTTTTTTTCCTCCTAAAAAGCAAATGCCTGGACCAAGTATAAGCCTCATTTGAGTGGGATATTTGGTCTCCTATTTCAAAGTTGGAGAAAGTTACCATATGGTTAATCACCAGAAGGAGGGAAGGTGCACATCATATATAGTAAAATTTTTTGCTTGTAAGCACTGAAACTACTAGTATAATTACTTATGATTACACTGAAATTAGTGACTTAGGGAATAAGCACTGTGGATTGTAATATCGGTAGGGTACCAGATATTTGGACAAACTGAAATGGCTTCTGTAAGACAACATTTAAGAGCCAATACTAATGCTAAATCTCGAGTCTCTGGATTTCAGAGCTGTATTTCTAAACAGAATATTTACTGGGTTCTAGTGAGAGCAAAAGAAAGAAAAGAGACATATTTGAAGGATCGAAACAAAAGATACAATGACAACAAAACCCCTCCTGAAATATTGCATATGGAACTATCAATTGTAAAGATAATAATAAAGTGAAAGATTATTAGTGTCCATTTTTAAAAGACTTCTCACAAACACTCCTTTTTCAGTATTTAAAAATTACAGTCCTACCATAATTTCTTGTAAGAAATTATATATGCAAATCAACATCTCTGTAACTGTTTAAAATCAGCAGGACTGACCACTCACATTCTCAGAAAGAAGGGCATGGAACTAATTGACCCCACCAGAGACTAAGTATATCCACTGTGTTTCAATTTGGGGTGCAATTATATGTCTGTGTATGTTTCACATGCTAATTATTGCATTTCAAAAAATCTGCATATTACCAATATCTCTTCAACTGAAGAGGAAAGGAGAATACTCTGCAAACAGTGCAATTAGAGCAGTATAGGCAATTAGCTTTGCTATTTAGTATAAAGTTGAGAGCACTAAAGACTGAAGTAATAAATATTCACAAACACTGCATCATTATACACAATTGCAGAACATTTTTAATACACAATGCAGGCAGTCATATTATTAAACTTAATGGCATCTGAGAAATGATGAAATGCTCACAGCCTTGAGGTTGTAATGAGATAAGTTTGTAGCCTGATCAGCTTGCATACAAATCATCTCATCTGAATAAAATTAATGTTTGATTTTTATCTCTCTCCTAAAGCACTCCTGAACCCCCTTTTTACTTTATGAACAATTATAGAAAGGAAAATAAAAGCTTAACCATGATAGGATATAACAGTGGGAGGTTCTACAATAATAACATTTTAAGTTCACATATCCGGTGCTGATGTAAAATTCAAAAAAATGGATTCTTAATGCTAAATACAGTGAACGCAATCTTCGAAATGTTTTACATACTATAGAAATGTTTGTATTTTATGCATGTTTATATTTTAAGTTTATATTTTTTATATTCTGAAATAATAATAACATCCTAGTATTTAATGTTAAAATGATTGACATTCATAGGTTCAATTTTCTTCTGAAAATTTGATGTTCCCTCAAATACTCATTTTAAAATTATAATATTAAAGGATAACATGTCATGGATATGTCCTTCAAAAGCAGTTAAAATAGGAAAATTATGTACTTTATTTTCATTTATGTGACTAAAGTGTACGTTCAATACTCTAAATTCTAAAGTAAATAATTTTCTTATGTGCTTTTGGAAATGAATTAATTGTTATAGGTTTTACTTAAAGCAGATTGCAAGCATCTCAAGGTAGGACATTTCCCTCTTCTGTGACCATTACATACAATGTGTAGTAACATTCAGCATCTCTTAGATATGAAAGAGCAAAAAGAACAAATATCAATTTCCATTTCAAAGCTGTACTATCTAACTATGAACTATCTAAAGTAGAAACTCCTGTGGGATGATATCTCAGATCATAACTCTTGAAGTGGGGTCTCAAATTATATTATATACCCTCAACTCATGACTTGTAGTTATTTAGAAGATCAGTATCAAATTTTACTTCCAAATATAAGATTATGAAGACACCATGGTTCTCAATAAAATGGAGATCTAAGCCATCCTTAAATTAAAAAGGGTATTTAAGGAAAAACAAAATTAGTTAATAAGCTAAGTTGAAAACTCAAATGTGCTTTCTCGAATAGCCCTACCTTTCTAATAAATATTCATCTCATTGTATCCATGTAGACATCTTCTTAGGGACACAGCTGAGGATTAAGTGAGTTAAAACAAAATTGCATACAATAAGGCATGGAAAATAATACATGTTCAGTAAGTGCCAGTTACTACTTAAGAGAAAGTATCCTTGCATTTCAACTCCCTCTAGTTCTCCTGTGCGCCAGCCAAGAGTCAGTGTGTTGCTCCTTGATATGTTCTTGCATGCAGAACTTTTCCTTTAATTCAAAAATCATAAAATTTGGAAAGATTTTGCACTCAGATTCTAGGTACTAGTAAGTCCTTCTTCGAAGGAAAAAAAAAAAGCAGAAATCATAGATAATGCATTATGGGTATGACTTAGAAAGGAAATTGTGCCAAAGTTCCCGAAGACAACGTTCAGCTTCAATAATCTCTATAAGGACACATAGGACTTTTAAATAATATTATACTTATGATTATGGTTTATTACAGAGAAAGGATACAGTTTAAAATCATAAAAGGGAAAAGGTGCATAGGGCAAAGCCCAGGAGAAACCACATGGTACCCTTCTAGTGGAGTCATATAGGGACAAATTTAATTCTCCCATGAATAATGTATGACATGTGCAAACTGCTACCAGTCAGGGAAGCTCACACAAGCATTGTTATCCAGAATTCTTACTGGCGATCAGTGACATAGGCACATAGTGCCAAAAGGATTAACCTCAACTACTCAGCCTACAGCTTTCCTCAGAGTGAAAATAGGCATTCACCACAAATTTTACTATTAGACTACATTTATTTTCAAACTAGACAACATAGCCCAAGGCTTCAGACATACAAAGACAGGCATTCTCCTTAAATACAGAGCAGCCCAGTACTTCCATATATGGCCCAGATACTCTTATCAAGTAGAGTATTCGGAGGGTTCAGAGTCATATCCCAAGAGCCAGCCAAATACCAATATTGTAGATAAAATTTTCTTTGGAACATAAAGAGTTTGAACAATCCAGGCCTGCTGAGTTGACGTTTTTCTGCCAAAATGAAATTCAAATAGGTGGGCCAATGCAGAGAAAAAATTCCTTGAGGGTATGATAGATTGGTAATGAATATATCTATCTTATTATAATAAAATTTTAAGTCACCTAATTGTAACAATTTTATAATACCTTCTTTTAAATTCTTTTCTGATTAACTGACCAATTTATGTAATTCACATGCCTCTTTCAATAGTAGACATAACTGATAGTTGTAATCATGCTCCGGTTTACACCTTTATGCCATAGTTCCTTAAATGGGGCCCCACCTTGTTTCTGCTACTAAGGCTATTTTATAACTTTGCTTTTCCCAAATCCCTGCACTGAAACTTCTAGGCCCTGGGGGCCAGACCACTCAACTTTGTTTTTCCTAATTAACACGATCCAGCCTGCCTTCCTAGGCTCACACCTAACACCAAGTTCACAACTGTCAAGTTCAGCAATCCTGATGACACACTGACTTAACTGCTTTAACCCCTTAAACTGCCTGCCTGAACTGCCACTCTGACTTCAGCCTCTCAATCTCCTGCTGTGTCAGATAAAGCTTTTTACAGTTCCATGCAGTTTTCCCCAGAGCATTTTCCCTACAATGGTAAGTAGGCTTACACTGTTTCCAGCTCTTTTCATGGGTTCCTTTTCTAGCATGGTAGGTCTCCCAGGGCTACTCTGTTCAGAGAGAAATTATCCCTCATTCACACAACATGCGTTCAACAAGTATTTAGGGATTTGTTGAGCCATCATTAAATACCAGACACTGTTCTAGTGCTAGGAAGTATGTGAATATGTAGTTTGAACAATTGAATGTCTATGTTGATATAGATTTGCATTAACCCATACACACACATTAAGGTCCTAAGTCTTTTTCTTAATAAGCAAAAAAGATTAGTATTTAGATCTGACTTTCAAATTAGCCCCTTGTTATCATTTTCCTTTCTTTCACAGTCTCCCATAGGTCTTTTACTGCTTGCTAACTTGTCCAATTCAGCACAGATCACTTTTCAATCCTGTGAAAGATACTATACTTTGATCCTGACAGCACAAACTGTTTTATTTTCCACTCCAGAGATTCCAATCTGCACCAGTGATTGTAAAACTAATACTCTTTGCCACTGCATGCCCCTAAGTGTGGGTGAAAATGTTACAGGATCACAGCCTGACATTAAAAACAAAGAATAAAGAAGTGAATTGCTCTCTTTCAGTACAAACAGCTGTAAATCCAACAGGTATGTGTCCTCTAGCTCTCCTAGTCCTACAGGAGATCTCTTGAAATCACTGATATTCAGACCTCAGGAGGAAAAACCTACCCTCAAATTAATATATGAGCACATGCTAGACAAATATAACAATATAAAACATTTAAATGTCCAAAAATACATCATGGAAGTGTAACCCTCGGAGCCCCAAAACAGACAAAGTATTGAATTCTCTGAAGGTTTACATTCTATCTCACAAGTTCCGTTACAGTTCACAATGACAGATGTCTCTAAGTTCATTGCTAAAGAGGCAATCAATCAACATGGCCTTTTCTCATGGTGATCTTCCTTTCTCTAAGCATAAACTTTACAGAAAAGAACAGATTCTGATATTATAGAAGAAAATATTCTACTGATGTACAATGAATAACATTATCAAGGTATGTTGAGGAGAAAAATGCAAGTTATAGAGATTCTTATTTATACAAAATACATTTAGTACCATGAACCAGTACTTATTTGATGCTGCGTATTTCTTGAGTAAATCCCAAACACTATTATCACAAATGGTACTTGAGAAAGTTAGATTAGTTCTGACAATATGTTTAGATTTAATTTCAATTTTAGCCACAGCCAAAACTAGGAAAAATAAGTAAGTGAATTTAGTATTTACTAGATCCAACCTTTGCTTTAAAAAAATCACTTTTATTGAGAGTATAACTTACTAAGCACTTCATCTGTGTCATACATTCACTTTTTTGTACAGCTATGTGTTGTGCAATTACCATTGCCTGGGCCTTGTTTTGGGCACTGAGGACACTGTGCTGAATCAGATAAAACAACTATTCTCATGGAGCATATACTCCAGTGAAAATAGGACCATCTAGTAAAAAGCTACATTGTATTGTGTGCTGAAGAAAATAAAGTGGGTGGCGTGATAGAGTTGGATGGGACCTGGTAATTTAAATGAAGAGGTAAGTGTAGGCTTCTAGTAATGGGAGATATTTAAGGCAAAGTAAAGGAAGATGATCCTGGGATAGGCATTATGGGAAGAAGGATGAACTGTTGTCAAGGTGGAGAAGAGATTGGAGAATTCAGGAGACAGAACATCAATGTTGATGAAAGGAAGTGAGTGTGTAGCAGACAATAGTATGAAACAATCTTGGCAAGTTAGTCCAGAGCAAGATAACAGGCCTTCATCAACAGAAGTAATGGTTTTGTATCTAAATGTAATGGGAAGCCTTTGGGTAGTTTAATGGAATATGTGTAGAAAATAAATAGTCAGGAGTTAAGGCTGGAAACAATGTGCCCAGTTAGGCAGTTACAGCAGTGATACAGGTATGAGATTGTGGTGCTTTGGAATAGAGGAAGTAGTCATGGAAATAGTGCAAAACGGATGCACTTGTAATATGTTTTAATACTGTACACAGGAGTTTATGGTGGCAGTATGTGGGTATAAAGGAAAATACATAACCAAAGGATCAACAATACCTATATTTGAGGCTTGACTATATGGAGACATGGTAGCATTATTTACTGATATGGAAAACCAGGAAAGAGCAGGTTGTGTGCATGTGTGTTGCAAACAGGTTAACCATCACCAGTGGATGATACTACTAAACAGCCAACTGGAAATGTCAACTTGGTAAAAAAATTATATACATATATATAATTATATAAATTATGTTATATAATAACAATTAAATATACTATATAGATCGCTGATAAAAAAGGTGCCAGGAAAATCATCTCAAACTTGGAGACTGACAAAGAGATTACTTTGTATTCTTTCAATGTGATGCTGGCCTTGACTTTCTATTAACTAGGTCATCTTCTAACTCTGTAGGGGAAAAGGTTAACTTATAGATTTGTTGTTCTTATTGTTATTCTTGAGTATATATGAATATAATTCCTTTCTGGTGGAAGAGAGTATTTAGTTTACAGTTCATTGCCTGATCAACCAGTTTGACTTTAATCATAAATCATATCCTAATATTCCTTTATGAAATTGCATTTTATGTATGCATACTTGTACACATATTTAAATGTATACATATAGCTGTTTTTGCATATGCTCTTTGGACCAGTTTTTAACATCCTGCCATTAATTAATGAGTTACATAGAATCTTTGGTATGTATTTATTTTATATATTTGCATGAGATTATTGAGTTTACCTTTTGAAAATTATAATGTAATAGATGTAAGGGCTAAAGATATATATCTGGAAGCCACTGGCATGTAGATGATAGCTATGAAATGGGTGAAATTATATAAAGTGATAATATGGAAAAATTGTGAAAATGATTCTGATTTGGAGTATAGGGAATTTATATATATATATGTGAATTTCATTATATGCTCAGAAAAACTCTATGAAGTTTTGATATCTTCATTTTTCTACTAAGTAAATTATGGATATGAAAGCTTGAATAGCTTTTCCAGAGCCTCACAACTAAAAAAAATGTTAGAAAGCAAATATAGCCCTGGTCAGTCTGACTCAAAATTCACATTTTTTTCAATACAGCAAGATAATTCTCCAGATGAAAATAGCTTAATTTGTTACAGAGCTAATGGGCAATTTAGTCAATCTCCCTTTTCTTTATTTCCATGCCCCTTCTGGTGTGTGTGATTGCTGTAATTTGGGCTCTGTATACTGCAAAGCTATCTCTTAACCTATATTATTTTACCCAAAGGAGTTACTTCAAAATTGGTAAGTACCGATCATGTAGGAAATGCAAATACTATCACAGTATGAGGCATTCAGTGCAGGCAAAATACGAAAAACAAGCTTACATATACTGCAAGATTTTTAACACATATAATTGTAAACTTTTTAATTGAAATAATATTCATGAAGTAAGTAGATGATTAAATTTCCCTCCGCTTAACATATTAATTTCCATTATATAATTATAGGAATATGTGTAATGACCACTGGTTAATCCTGAATCTACAATTATAATCATTATATTCATATAGAATTTGAAATATGACTATTTTAAAGTATAACTTCTTCAAATAAAAAAATTAACTCACAATAAGATTAAAGGCAATGCATAAAGATTATATAATGCAAATTAAATAAATGTCATTATTGCCTTCTTATTCATCACACTCTTTAATATTCATGTTCTTGTTATACAGGTAGACAAACCGATTTAAGGAGTCTAGAAAAATGATAAATCCACTTAATATGACTTCAATAATTCAGTGATAAAGAATATCAAATAACTAGAAAAATATATTTTTTCTTGAAAGGACAGCATTAAAGGTGATTGAAAATGATAATGAATACATCACATTTCCAAATGAAACTTTAAAATATAATACCAATGTCATTGGCAATGATACAATTATAATAGAAGCTAGATCACTGATTTACATATGTATCTACTGGAAGCCACAACTGCTTCAGGCTGGGTTCATAATGATTCTTGCTGTGCACCTCCAGAGAACATGGTGGGCCCCACATACATACACATTAATGTATTCATTTAGCATCTTTGTCTTATACCTTATGACTCTGTCTTCCAAATATTATAAAAACTCTAAAAATATAAAATACATAACAGGATAAAATTAGAATTTTGACCATTTTTACATGTTAGAAATGTCCACTAACTAGTTGATTTTTAGAGCAATTCTTTATTACAAAAATAATGCAAGGTAAGGTTGAAATTTGGCTGCTTTAAACTAGGAATGAAATTTTAAAATGTAATATAAAAGTAATATAAAGTAATATAAAACTTTTTACTGAAAAAAGTGAATGTTCAAAACAATAAAATGGAAAAAAATAAACTTTATCTTTTAGTACAAGTATTTTATCAACAATATAAAACCAGATACTAAGCATTGGCTATCCTTTATGTTCATTTAAGAGAACTATAAACAATTACATAGAATACGAAAAATAATCCAAAAATTTTATGAAAACTATGTTTGGGATATATAAACTATATCATAAAAGAATATTAAATATTTAAGGCTTACAAGTATTCACAAAAATATAATTGAGTATTATGAAGACTTTAATGTAAGATGCTAGGTCAATGAACATTAATGGACAGCCAATCATGTTAGATTAACATTATGAACTAGGAAAGTAATTATTTGTAAAAATTAAATTTGAATTGCATAGTGGCTAAATGAATTATTTGTTTAAATGTTTTTTCCACACAAAAAATAACTGCTGGTTCTATATCTCAAATGAATTTGTGGGACAATCTACTCAGATTTCTCACAAACATAGGAAGTGAATTTCCTATCTTGCCCTTAAAAACTATGTTCTTAATCCTCAAGTTAAACATTTATAGCTATCTTAAATGCCTTCACGTCTGCCACCCACCTATAGAGATTTTAATTCATTTAAGACTGAAATAGGCTCTAGAAATTTGCATTTCAATAAGCATCGCAGGGAAATTTGATAGTTACTGTGTGGAGCCCTCTGTGAGTAAATCTCTACCATCAGTACCTAAATATTGCCATTCGTCCTTTGCCACACTTTTTCACCATACATCTTCACAGTGTAACACCATTTTGATAATTATAATTAGCAACATTTAACAGAACTTCTGCAGTCTTTCTCCATGACATTCTAGACTGAAAATTAATATTAATCAATTTTGAGATTGAAAATTCTTACAGACAAAAGCCCTGTCAATCTCACAAACTTTCACATCCTTAGCATTGATTCTTTGTCTGGAACATAACAGATTCATTTGTTGATCATGTTTATTCACTACTTATTGAATAAATCCATGTTATCACAAGATCAATTCTGGAAAAATCACTGTTTTAATCAGATCACCCTCTGCATAAGAAGACTTAATGGCTACCAATGAAAAATATTAAGACTTCCTGAAATCCTAACTTGATCATATGACATGCTTTTGAATTAAATAGACTAAGATGTCACATGAACAGTTGAAATTGCATATGCACCAAGTTTATATTTCATAATTCTTTAATTTGAGTTAATTCCTTAATTTCAATCCATCAAATTATCAATTAATCAATAAGGTTTTTGCAAATGCTTATTAGGAATATGATTTCATATAAAACATGACTCTTGCACATCAGTATTTTAAAATCTAATGGTAATAGACATACATACATAAAGATATGAAAGTATATATTAGAGTAAATAGCATATTTTCAATTATACATGTACAATGTGTGTGTGTGTGTGTGTGTGTGTGTGTGTGTGTGTGTGTTAGGCAGGAAAATAGATATGAGCGGGTGGAAAGACAATAAGGACAGGAAAGCCCACTAAAAAGACCCAGAGTTAATCAGTTAAAGCTTGAAAAGCCAGGAGCAACTTGGCCTGGAATGTTTGAATATTCCCCAGATAAAGGAAGGTACTTCAGCATAGCCCATGTCTTTATTATATTAATCATGCAGGCCCAGCTTATTTTTTAATTTTATCTATATGCTGTTTTTTCCCCCCTTTGACCCTAATCAAGTAGTTTGCAACCTAGGCAACTAATTTAGCATTTAGGCCCAGCTGTGAACAACATAGTAAAAGGCAGCAAGGATTCCATCTTAAAGATTGCATTTTAATACCCAGGAAGTTAAGAAGTAAGATTCTTAACTTACTCTTTAGGAAACAGACAATAACTCAGCCCATCTTGGGGGCCGAGCAGCCAGTCTTGTTTGATAGGCTCCCCGACCAAGATGCTGGTGTCCCAGGGAGAAATCAGAACAGGAAATTCCTTGTGTTAAGTTAATTCTAAATAATCAAACACCTCTTAACAAATCTGCACCCCCAGCCCTTAGTCACATTCCTGAAGAATCCATAAATGGGGGAACCTCCAACCTTTTGGGGCGCTCCTTCCTCTGAGGTTGCCTGCACTTTCTAAGTACACAATCTTTTAATCTTAAACTTTCTCTCTCCAACCTTTTAGGGAGCCTCTCCATGCTGGGGTAGCCTGTAGTTTTTCTCTCTTTAAGTAACTTTAACAAAAACTTTTACTCTGCTTCACCACTGTGTCTCTGCCCTTCAGTTCTTTGTTGCGGTGGGGACAAGGACTGAAGAAAATATACAACGCTTCCCCAACACATTCTCTCTCTATAAATCTATATATATATATATGCAACAAAAGATAATTAACATTCCCCTCAGATGAGGTTTCATAGAGCTGCTGCCACCTAAGTAGGTTTTTAAAAATTATTGAATTATAATTAGTATACAATATGATATTAGCTTCAAGTGTACAAGATAGTGATATGATATTTGTATACATTATGAAATGATCACCATGATACTATTCATTACCATACAAAGTTGTAATATTACTGACTATAATCCCTATGCTGTACATTACCTCCCTGTGACTTACTAATTTTATAACTGGAAGGTTGTACCTCTTAATTCCCTTTGTCTATTTCACTTCTCCTTTGCTCCCTCTCCTCTGGCAACCATCAGTTTATTCTCTGTATCTATGAGTCTGTTTCTGTTTTGTTTAGTTTTAGATTCTATATATAAGCAGAGTCATGCCATATTTGTGTTCCTATATCTGACTTATTTCACCTAATATAATGCCTTCTAGGTCCATCTGTGTTGTTGCAAATGGCAAGATTTCATTTTTTTTTATGGCTGAGTAATATTCCATCATGTGTGCAATATCTTCTTTTTTTATTTTATTATCTTTATTATTTTTTAACTTTTTATTAAGGTATTATTGATATACAGTCTTATGAAGGTTTCCCATGAAAAAACAATGTGGTTACTACATTTACCCATATTATCAAGTCCCCACTCACATCCCAATGCTGTCACTGTCCATCAGTGTAGTAAGATGCCACAAATTCACTGTTTGCCTTCTCTGTGCTACACTGTTTTCCCCGTGATTCCCCACACCATGTGTACTAAACATAATACCCCAAAATTCCCTTCTCCCATCCTCCCCACCACACTCCCACACTCCTCCCCTTTGGTAACCACTAGTCCCTTCTTAAGTCTCTGAGCCTGCTGCTATTTTGGTCCTTCAGTTTTGCTCCATTGATATACTCCACAAATGAGGGAAATCATTTGGCACTTGTCTTTCTCCACCTGGCTTATTTCACTGAGCATAATATCCCCCAGCTCCATCCATGTTGTTGCAAATGGCAGGATTTGTTTCCTTCTTATGGCTGAATAGTATTCCATTGTGTATATACACCTATTCATTATCCATTCATCTACTGATGGACACCTAGGTTGCTTCCATATCTTGGCTATTGTAAAAAGTGCTGCAATAAACATAGGGGTTCATATGTCTTTTTGAATCTAAGAAGTTGTATTATTTGGGTAAATTCCAAGGAGTGGGATTCCCGGGTCAAATGGCATTTGTATTTTTAGTTTTTTGAGGAACCTCCATATTGCTTTCTTTCCACAATGGTTGAACTAGCTTACATTCATACCAGCAGTCTAGGAGGGTTCCCCTTTCTCTGCATCCTCACCAGCATTTGTTGTTCTTAGTCTTTTGGATGGTGGCCATCCTTACTGGTGTGACGTGATATCTCATGTGGTTTTAATTTGCATTTCCCTGATGATTAGTGATGTGGAGCATCTTTTCATGTGTCTGTTGGCCATCTGAATTTCTTCTTTGGAGAACTGTCTCTTCATATCCTCTGCCCATTTTTTAATAGGGTTATTTGCTTTTTGGGTGTAGAGGCGTGTGAGTTCTTTATATATTTTGGATGTTAACCCATTGTTAGATATGTCATTTACAAATATATTCTCCCATACTGTAGGACGCCTTTTTGTTCTGTTGATGGTGTCCTTTGCCGTACAGAAACTTTTCAGTTTGATGTAATCCCATTAGTTCATTTTTGCTTTTGTTTCCCTTGCTCGAGGAGATGCATTCAGGAAGAAGTTGCTCATGCTTATATTCAGGACATTTCTGCCTATGTTGTCTTCTAAGAGTTTTATGGTTTCATGACTTACATTCAGGTCCTTGATCCATTTCGAGTTTACTTTTGTGTATGGGGTTAAACAATAATCCAGTTTCATTCTCTTGCATGTAGCTCTCCAGTTTTGCCAACAGCAGCTGTTGAAGAGGCTGTCATTTCCCCATTGTATGTCCATGGCTCCTTTATCATATATTAATTGACCATATATGGTTGGGTTTATATCAGGGCTCTCTAGTATGTTCAGTTGGTCTATTGCTCTGTTCTTGTGCCAGTACCAAACTGCCTTGAGTACTGTGGCTTTGTAGTAAAGCTTGAAGTTGGGGAGCATAATCCCCCCAGCTTTATTCTTCCTTCTCAGGATTGCTTTGGCTATTTGGGGTCTTTTGTGGTTCCATATGAATTTTAGAATGATTTTCTCTAGTTCGTTGAAAAATGCTGTTTGTATTTTGATAGGGATTGCATTGAATCTGTAGATTGCTTTAGGCAGGATGGCCATTTTGACAATATTCATTCTTCCTATCCATGAGCATGGGATGTGTTTCCATTTATTGGTATCTTCTTTAATTTCTGTCATGAGTGTCTTGTAGTTTTCAGAATATAGGTCTTTCACTTCCTTCCTTAGGTTTATTCCTAGGAATTTTGTTCTTTTTGATGCAACTGTGAGTGGAATTGTTTTCCTGACTTCTCTTTCTGCTAGTTCATTGTTAGTGTATAGGAATGCCACAGATTTCTGCATATTAATTTTTTAATCCACAACTTTGCTGAATTCAGATATTAGATCTAGCAGTTTTGGAGTAGATTCTTTAGGGTTTTTTATGTACAATATCAACTTCAAACAGGGACAGTTTAACTTATTCCTTGCCAATCTGGATGCCTTTTATTTCTTTGTGTTGTCTGATTGCCGTGGCTAAGACCTCCAGTACTATGTTGAATAGAAGTGGGGAGAGTGGGCATCCTTGTCTTGTTCCCGATCTTAAAGGAAAAGCTTTCAGCTTCTCGCTGTTAAGTATAATGTTGAATATGGGTTTGTCTTATATGGCCTTTATTATGTTGAGGTACTTGCCCTCTATACCCATTTTGTTGAGAGTTTTTATCATGAATGGATGTCGAATTTTGTAAAATGCTTTTTCAGCATCCATGGAGATGATGATGTGGTTTTTGTCCTTCTTTTTGTTGATATGGTGGATGATGTTGATGGATTTTCTAATGTTGAACCATCCTTGCATCCCTAGAATAAATCATACTTGATCATGATGGATGACCCTTGTGATGTATTTTTGAATTCTGTTTGCTAATATTTTATTGAGTATTTTTGCATCTATGTTCATCAGGGCTATTGGTCTGTAGTTTTCTTTTTTTGTGGTGTCTTTGTCTGGTTTTTGTATTAGAGTGATGCTGGCCTCATAGAATGAGTTTGGAAGTATTCCCTCGTCTTCTACTCCTTGGAAAACTTTAAGGAGGATTGGTATTAGGTCTTCACTAAATGTTTGATAAAATTCAACAGTGAAACCATCTGGGTCAGGCATTTTGTTCTTAGGTAGTTTTTTGATTATCAGTTCAATTTCATTGCTGGTAATTGGTCTGTTCAGATTTTCTGTTTCTTTCTGGGTTAGCCTTGGAAGGTTGTATTTTTCTAGAAAGTTGTCCATTTCTTCTAGGTTATCCAGTTTGTTAGATACAATTTTTCATAGTACTCTCTCATAATTCTTTGTATTTCTGTGGTGTCCATAGTGATTTTTCCTTTCTCATTTCTGATTCTGTTTATGTGAGTAGACCCTATTTTTTTCTTGATAAGTCTGGCTAGGGGTTTATCTATTTTGTTTATTTTCTCAAAGAACCAGGTCTTGCTTTCATTGATCCTTTCTATTGTTTTATTCTTCTCGATTTTATTTATTTATGCTCTAATCTTTATTAAGTCCATCCTTCTAGTGACTTTGGGTCTCATTTGTCCTTCTTTTTCTAGTTTCATTAATTGTGAGTTCAGACTGCTCATACGGAAATGTTCTTCTTTCCTGAGGTAGGCCTGTATTGCAATATACTTTCCTTTTAGCATGCCCTTTACTGCGTCCCACAGATTTTGTGGTGTTGAATTATTGTTGTCATTTGTCTCCATATATTGCTTAATCTCTGTTTTTATTTGGTCATTGATCCATTGATTATTTAGGAGTATGTTACTAAGCCTCCATTTGTTTGTGAGATTTTTCATTTTCTTTGTGTAATTCATTTCTAGTTTCATTCCGTTGTGGTCTGAGAAGCTGGTTGGTATAATTTCAATCTTTTTTAATTTACCGAGGCTCTTTTTGTGGCCTATATATGATCTATTCTTGAAAATATTCCATGTGAACTTGAGAAGAATGTTTATTCTGCTGCTTTTGGGTGTAGAGTTCTGTAGATGTCTGTTAGGTCCATCTGTTCTAATGTGTTGTTCAGGGCCTCTGTCTCCTTACTTATTTTCTGTCTGGTAGATCTGTCCTTCAGAGTGAGTGGTGTGTTGAAGTCTCCTAGAATGAATGCATTACATTCTATTTCCCTCTTTAACTCTGTTAGTATTTATTTCACATATGTAGGAACTCCTGTGTTGAGTGCATAGATATTTATAATGATTATATCTTCTTGTTGGATTGACCCCTTTATCATTATGTAACGTCCTTCTTTGTCTCTTGTGACTTTTTTTGTTTTGAAGTCTATTTTGTCTGATATAAGTACTGCAACTCCTGCTTTTTCCTCCCTATTAGTTGCATGAAATGTCTTTTTCCATCCCTTCACTTTTAGTCTGTGTATGTCATTGGGTTTAAAGTGAGTCTCTTGAAGGCAGCATATAGATGGCTCTTGTTTTTTTATCCATTCAGTGACTCTATGTCTTTTGATTGGTGCATTCAGTCCATTTACTTTTAGGGTGAATATGGATAGGTATTTACTTATTGGCATTGCAGGCTTCAGATTCGTGGTTACCAAAGGTTCAAGGTTAACTTCCTTACTATCTAAGAGTCTAACTTAACTCACTTAATATGCTATTACAAACATAATCTAAAGGTTCTATTTTTGTTTTTTTCTCCTCCTTTTTCTTCCTCCTCCATTCTTTATATATTAGGTATCATATTCTGTACTGTTTGTCTATCCCTTGATTGACTTTGGGGATAGTTAAAATAATTTTTAATTTGCTTAGTAATTAGCTGTTCTACTTTCTTTACTGTGGTTTTATTACCTCTGGTGACAGCTATTAAACTGTAGGAACACTTACATCTATAGCAGACCCTCCAAAATACACTGTAGAGATGGTTTGTGGGAGGTAAATTCTCTCAGCTTTTGCTTATCTGGAAATTGTTTAATCCCTCCTTCAAATTTAAATGATAATCTTGCTGGATAAAGTATTCTTGGTTCAAGGCCCTTCTGCTTCATTGCATTAAACACATCATGCCACTCCCTTCTGGCCTATTAGGTTTCTGCTGAGAAGTCTGATGATAGCCTGATGGTATTTCCTTTGTATGTGATCTTATTTCTCTCTCTGGCTGCTTTTAATAGTCTGTCCTTATCCTTGATCTTTGCCATTTTAATTACTATATGTCTTGGTGTTGTCTTCCTTGGGTCCCTTGTGTTTGGAGATCTGTGCATCTCCATGGCCCGAGAGAGTATCTCCTTCTCCAGATTGGGGAAGTTTTCAGCAATTACCCCCTCAAAGACACTTTCTATCCCTTTTTCTCTCTCTTCTTCTTCTGGGACCCCTATAATTTGAATATTGTTCCATTTTGATTGGTCACACAGTTCTCTCAATATTCTTTCATTCTTAGAGGTCCTTTTTTCTCTCTGTGCCTCAGCTTCTTTGTATTCCTCTTCTCTAGTTTCTATTTCATTTATCATCTCCTCCACCATATCCAATCTGCTTTTAATACTGTCCATTGTGCTCTTCAATGATTGGATCTCCAACCATTATTCATTCCTGAGTTCTTGAATATCTTTCCATACCTCCATGAGCATGTTAATGATTTTTATTTTGAACTCCCTTTCAGGGAGAGTCATGAGGTCCATATCATTTAAATCTTTCTCAGGAGTTGTATTAATAGGTAGATAGGAGTAAGAAGGCATATTTAAGAAATATTTAAAATAAAACTTAGCCAGATGGTCACTGAAAGTAAGAGAAAGGGGTATTTCAATTATGGCAAGTAGGGTTTTTAGATAGAATAATTAGATGGATAAAAGGCTTATTCATTAAGGCAGTGATGTGTGTGTGTGTATATATATATATATATTACACATATGTAATACATCATATAATACATATATGTATTTCTTAATACCTTTCTGTATAGAATATATATATGTTACATATTTGAATATAATTATAAGGAATATACTTATTAACAATATCACAAATCTTTGTAGTTAATACACTTTTTAAAAAATATACCATAGTTGGGAGCAACCTAAGTCTCCATCAGTAGATGATTGGATAAAGAAGAAGTGGTATATATACACAATGGAATATTATTCAGCCATAAGAAGAAAACAAATCCTTCCATTTGCAACAACATGGATGGAGCTAGAGGGTATTATGCTCAGGCAGAGAAAGACAAGTATCAAATGATTTCACTCATCTGTGGAGTATAAGACAAAGAAAAAACTGAAGGAACAAAACAGCAGCAGATTCACAGAACCCAAGAATGGACTAACAGTTACCAAAGGAAAAGGGACTGGGAAAGGGAAGTGAGAAGGGAGGGATAAGGGGAAAAAGGGCTATTACAATTAGCACACATAATGTAGCGGGGATGGGGGTGGGGTGGGCGGATATGGGGATGGCAGTATAACACAGAGAAGACAAGTAGTGACTCTATAGCATCTTACTACACTGATGGACAGTGACTGCAATGGGGTATGTGGTGGGGACTTGATAATAGGGGGAGTCTAGTAACCATAATCATGTAACTGTATATTAATAATAGCAATATATATATATATATACATATATATATATATATATGTACCATAGATTTATAGATTTATTTTATGGTTTCTGTGTTTTCTTTTACATATAATCTTAGCATAATTTTAGAGCAATGCATTATTTTTTTGATGACCTATAATCCTACAATAAATGAATACCAAATGGACTAAAAACCAAAGGCTATCTGTTCCAAAGGAGTGAACATTTTGTTCCTTTAAAGTATATCCATTTGTGCATTAGTTCACAAAATGAACAGTTTAACTGAAGTTCACAATGTTTTAAAATTTGTGCCAGGGCAAGTTTTTCTTCGTTCTTCCTCCTTCTCAAAAGATTTTATTTTCTTAAGTTGGCCCATTATTTGAATCGTCTATAGCATTTTAGAATTGTATTTTCAAGTGCTATAACATTCCCTATTGGATTTTGATTCAAATCAAATTAAGACTATGACACAAATCAGAGACATGCAATGCTTTTTTAATATTCCATTTTTTCAGTTCATTTTCATACCCCAAATTCTATAATTATAAAATGTAATAATAAATAAATCATATCCATTATTTAATTAATACAATTGATAGCTGCTTTGTCTATTTTTCTAAGTGTCTGATTATGGCCATAGTAGAGTTGCTTCTGGTCTCATCAGTATCAGAGTTTCAAACAGCTAAGCTAAATGATTACAGATTATTGTATATACCAAAATTAATAAATTTTAAAATTAAGTGGTATCGAAATTATATACTTAAATTTGGAGATGCACTATGCATGCAGGGAAAAATAATATGGTTGAAGAACTTATAGCTGCTTTCCTGTCTGCAACTTCCTTATTTTTATTACCTTTGTACAACAGCCAAGATTATCTAACTATATTGGAGGTTGAGAAGCAAGGGCATATAGACATAGAATTATAGTCAACTATAATGGATTAGGTGCTTAGCTGAGGATAAGTGTATCTCCTGATAGGCTCTAAACCATTTACAAAATTATTAAAGTAATAAATGCAACTTAAATCCCAAACTTTACTGATTCCAAACATGAAATAGCATTTTCAAGGATGAATTTTACTTTTGAAGGAAAAAAACCCAACTAAGTACTTGAAATAAAATTGGACTATTAGGGTAGACTTAAACTACTAAGTCATTAGGAAGCATGGTGTAATAACATTTGGAAATCTAACTCTTACCTTTTCATCTTTCTCTAGCAGCAGTGTATTATGTAATACACAAGAAAAATTACTAAAAAAAATAATAAAAATAACACAAACATTTAAAATGATAATTTGGAAAAAGATAATCAATTCTCCTATTAGTTAACAGTATAAAAAATAACCAGATAACTTGAACTTTTAAACTCATCTTTGGCAAATGTGCAAAATTAGTGAGCAATCCATTTAATTTCATTTGCCCATTTTGAATTGAAATGATACCTGACATTTTGGTACATTATCATTTGTCTTTACAACAATTCTGATAGTGAAGAAATAAAGATTTATGGTGTTTATATGAAGTGCTTAAAGCAACTTTTCTAAAAAGACATAAATCTACAAAATGAAATTATACTTTTTATTCTTAAAAGAGCCCATAGTCCTAATACTACTCTATGGCAAGTTTGGTGTTGAAAAACACATTTCCACTAAATGATACAAAAATTGGAATTATAAGATATGACAAACAGTACTATAATATAATAATCATAATGCCTATCTCCATAAAAATGTACTTCTGTTAGGTCAGGGATCAGGTCTTATTTTTCAATTTGCAGTGTTTAACACAAGCGAAAAGCACTGATATAGATGATGGTTAACACTTATTTGCTTGAATTAGTCAACACAGTGAAACCTCATCAATCAAAACTAACTGGAGAAATCTTGATTTAAGAGAATTCAAGAATATCTTTAAAAATATAACTAAATTCTACTAAAACCTTTATTTAGAAATGTGTATAAGCTAGGCCTTGGTCAAACAGTAACAGAGATATGCTGCTTGCCCTCTGTGAGCTTACAACCTTTTGCAAATACATTAAGTGCTTTGATGGAGACTTGCACAAGAAGCTGTCAGAACTAGGATGGCAATTTATGATAAAACTGTAATTCGATTTAAATAGTCAAAACTCAGTGATCGCTCTGTCAAATATCATTTGTGGCAATGAATGTGGAATTTATTCAAGGAATATTCAAAATCATTCTAGTACTGCTTAATCGTAAATGCATTTTGTTCAAGTACAAAGCTATGAGTTATCTCTTTAAAGTGTGTATACAGCACAGTACAAATTAATCCAATTTAGTCTCATTAACTGGAAAATTTTAATTTCCCACCACAACTTTATTGCATTAAATTATTTTGCTGATTTATTCTTTCTTGAGCAATATCATCAATAAGGAAACAAATCCACAGTACATGCCTTCCTATATAATGCACATAATTATGATGTATTTCTGCCAAAAGACCACCAACCGAAATTTACTGTGAGGTAACACCACACAAACTCAAACTGATGGCTATTTTGCAAAATAACTCTGAACTGTTCAAAAATAGGAGTGTCAAAAAATACTAAAAAGAGAAAAGACAGAGAGAAAAGAAAGAAAAAAAAAGCAGACTCAGAAAGTATGCCAGACTGAAGGAAATTAAAATATGATAACTAAATGCAATGCTTGATTCCGGAATTCCTTTTGCAATAAATAGCATTATTGAGACAATCGAAAACATTAATAAAATCTGTAGATTAGATAACAATGTTGTAAAAGTGTTAATTTCCTGATTTTCACAGTTGTACTGTGATTATATGCTTTCCACTGTTCCTGTTGTTTGGATTATGAGGCTGTGAAATCCTGTGTAGAGGTGGTAAGTATAGACACCATGAAATGCAGTGTTTGGTGGAACATCTTTATATAAGCTTTTCTTTTTGCTACCTTGAGGGTCTCATATCACTTACAGCTCCATTGTCTATTCTGTCATTCCTTACTCAGTGCAATCTTGTAGAATCTAAGCAATTTTAAGAAACTCTCTAGATCTTTGGCGGCACTTTTTAAAAATTGTGCTTTATTTTATTTTTAAATGAACTACACGATGGAAAGTGAGATGTGAAACAATATGTGAAAAGTTAGGAAATGTGTTAGTCGAGGGATAAACACAGCTAATAGCAGCTTTCACTATTTTTTACTATATGAGTGTCATACTCATTGATTTTTAGTGATGAGAGCAAAGGGAGAGCCTCTTTTTCTTTTGTTATTTCAACTCAAGCTATTAAACTTGAAGACCACAAATGGATAGGCAGATAAGCACAGTAAAGAAGACAGAGAAGAGAGTAATACTCTCCATGTCTTGCGTCTTCATAGTCTTGCCTCTAACTAATTTCCAGCTTAATTTCTGGTTGAATCTTTCCTTTCCCATTATCCTATTTTCTCTTGGTTCTGAGCCACTTGCATTTCTATGAATTCATCAGTGTTTTATAACCGCCATCTGGTTCTCTCTAAGTAAGGATTATGATTTCTACTCCTCAAACTTCTTCCAATTGAAGAACATTTACTCATTTTAAACACAAGCTGGAGCTTCATTTCATGTAAAGCCTTTGCTATTCTTTTCCCAGCATAAGCAGACTTGACCCTAACAATTTATTCTATTTTTTACTGTTTATCCGTTAGCATCCTCATTGGTAAGTTTCTTTTATTAGCTAGCTCTCTACCTGTGTGTGAGAGCGAGCCAAGTAGATGCTCAGTGAATAGGTAAATGGAGCTGAGAGTCATAGAACATATAGAGTTCTAAGAAGAGATAAAATCCACATAAACAATACAGATCAACCTTTTCTGGTCTAGTCTTACTTTTAGGGGTGGCAATTAGAGTGCATTTCATACTAAAAAAAAAAAGAAAGCTAAGAAACAAAAAGGATATGGAGAAAGCAGAATGAAGAAAACCTTTAAAGAATGAAAGTATATTAAAAAAAGAAATAAAAGGAGTTGCATATCTAATGATCGCCCATTTTTCAATATTTTGTCATATCAGAACCTAGCAAATGAAATGTAGAAAGCAAAAACTCAGGCACTTGTTTACCAGGCTAGAAGTGTTTTGTGTTCCGATTCAATGTACTCCACATATATTTTTAATAATTAATATTAATGATTCAATTAATTAAAGTTATTTGAGCCATTGATGACTTCTCCAGGTATAAAATTATGGAGTCATTACATTTTAAGATATAATCATAAAAGTATATGCATAGAGGGCCATGCATATACAATTTTGAGCATGAAACTGTCACAGAGAAAAATGTTAGCTAGAAAAATCTACATTAATGCAATCATTAATGTTCTGCTGCAGACTACCAGTTCAGGCTGGGATGAATTGGTATCATGATGGTAAATTGCTTAGTAGAAGGGAGAGAATAACCTAAACAGGAATGCATGTATTTCTTAGAAAAGCTCCTGTTACCCCTCACTTAATAGTGATTTTTATTACTACCAACATTTAGTTGAACTGTATCAGCAACTTTTTCTATTGGGCAACTAAATTTATTATATGTGAACATTTATATATTCGGAAGATTGTTAAAACAATATGACTCCCTCATCAATTTACTACACTCTGGGGATATATTTTTGGAAAGGCTGATGCAAGTTTTGTAGTTATTATCATACCTTAAGCAGTAATGCCCACAATAGAACAATTATATTACAATTAGCTACTTTATTTTTAGTCAAAGTGTTGTTTCTTTTAAAAATTAATATGCAGAACTCAGCCAAAATTGTTCTCAATGGACTATATTTTACACAATTATGAGTATATCACATTTATTTGCATTTCCAAAACTTTTTGCTTAAAATAGTAATCCAATATTTTGCCAGACTTTCATGACATTATTTCTAAACAGAATATCTTGCTAGTCATTTGATAGAGAACTATTAATATATAACTTATTCATATTTTATACAAATGGGAGGAGATGTGAATACTGGAATAAATTGTTCTCAAATAAAATTAGCCTGAGAAAAAGCAAAAAAAAAAAAAAGATGGGGATGGGAATTTCATTGCAATTTCTTATTTGTGCCCTTTCCTATCTATGCCTTCTCTACATTTTATTTTTGAAGGCTGCACTGTTTATCATCTGTGATATACATTGGCCTTTCCCCTCTTCTCTTCTTTGTGCTTATGCTTGCTTGTGCTATGGTATAATTTTTTTGGCTCCAAAATTAAACAATGTTTTCATTATGTCTCTAGTTAGAACAGTATTGTCACATTCATACACAGAAAGGCAAATAGCCATAATAGCCAGCATTTAATAGACAACACACATGCCCTGATCTGTTTTTACAATAAAATTCAAAGTTGGTTATTCTCACCAAATGTCACACACACACACACACACACACACACACACACACACACACACACACACACACACATACTATTCTACTAACTTAATAAATTCATTCATTTTGGATATTTCTATCTTATTTGCTTTCATGACCCCACTGGATTGACTTTGGTCTTTCTGTATGTTCCTCATCATTTCTTGTCCATCCCCTTTTTTACAAGGTGCTAAAGAATAGTTGTTAAAGACTCAGAAACAAACACATATGGATATCAATTCTGGTGTTTTTATCTTACCAGTTCTGTGAATTAAGTTAAATCTCAATTTTGCCACTTGAAAAATTAGATAATAAATATTGCCTCTGAATTCATAGTTTATTGGAAGAGTAAATGAAATAATGCATATGACCTTCCTACAATACTTGGCAAGAAGGTGTCACTGGACATATGTGTTATCATTGGCCTATGTCCTGATCAAGGACATAAAGTTGTTAAAAACCAAAATTTCCTTAGGATTCTGCCCTCTGGTACTCTTTTCCATTCCCATGGTGCAATCCATTTATTATGACAATGTTATACATACAGCTTAAACATTTCTGAGGAAGTGATATTAAAATAAGCTTTATTAAGCTTCATCTTAGGTGAGATTGAATTTGTTATTTTAGAAATTTAAAACAAAGAAGAAAATGCATTGCCTGATCCTCATTCTTCAACAAGCTTAGAATTTGTATTAGTACACTTACTTTAAAAACAATATTAACATTTAGCTCCTTGGTAATTAGAATTAGTGATATATAAATAATCACTTTCTTATTTCCACACACACAGAAAAAGATTCCAAGGTACATCAGCTGGTAAGTACAATTTACAACATGTAAGTCGCTATAGTAGGAAACTCAGTTGTCACAAAAATTATTGTAGATACATTTGGCTTAAACCAAAGTAAATATAAAAATGTAGAGCATGATCAAGTTTTTAAATAAAGACCTCATAAAGAAGGAAAATTTAAATGCATAATATATACAAAAAGTAACTACATGTATATGATTGGTTTTCTTAATTCACAAAGCTACCAAACTAGAAATCAATTAAAAATCAACACTTATTCTTCTATAGCCTCTTTTTCCTATCTCAATTTTACTCCCAAATTTCTCTTAAATCTGTTCCATCATCTCTACTACTGTATTTAATATGTTCTTTCAGAACTTTAAAAGTTCTCACCTGAACTGCCAAAATGTTATTGAATCCATCCTGTTGCTTTCATTCATGTCTCCTTCCAGTGAAACTGTCAATAGATGACTCTACAGTAACTGTCCAGGCTTCTCTCTCAGCTTTGTAAATGCATGGCTTTGTAATGCATGGCCAGGCAAATACCAGACATCTGAGTGCAGTGGCCCTTGGACTTTAAAGTGCTTCAGGATCATCTGAAGGTCTTGTTAAAAAAATCAAGTTTCCCATGACCCTACCTCAGAGTGTCAGATTCAGTAGTTCTGAGTGGGCCTTGACAATTGGCATTCCTAATGTAACCTAACCAGGTGATGCTGGTTTGGAGGTCATACTTGGAGAAGTACTGGTCTAAAATGTTCTCTATGGCTTCATTCTCAAACCTGATCTCTCACCATACTCTCAAATTTATTCATATTTCATACAGGCCTAAATATTGTGGCTTCTCATAAATGTCCATGCAGGATCCTATGTCCATTCTTTCTAAAACATCCTTGACTTCACCACCCCACTGCTCTGTGTCTTTTCTGCTTGGCTTGCCAATGATCACATTCAAAACTCAGCTCAAACACCGTTTTGGCTCAGAGGCATTCCCAGACTCCTTTCTTGTGTGATCTTCCTGTAGGTCAGGCAGAATCTGCATGACTTTTCAGTATACTTACCAAAATGTAACTTTTGGTTATAAAACTGTAAGTGTAGTGATTAATAATTGTTTATTTCTGTTTTTCATGCTATTCTTGTGAGCTCCTCTTCTTTCTCTATGCAGTATATTCAGAAATACACCTGGCATTTCAGCCCTACAAATATGTACCCTAAGGTGAAAAATGCACATGCCAATCATTGAAAAAGTATACAAAAAAATAACCTAAAAATAGGTCTATTAGATTAGTAGTATTCTTGGGCATTTTCTCTTTTAAAAGTCTTTGAAGGTTATTCTTATTTTTTTATGAATAAGGACACTTTATGTTTTTGAATTTTAACAATGTCATAAAATATTGGTAAAATTATATATTATATCATATATAATCCTTTTTAGGGTGAAACAATATACTTTTGTTGTTCTTATTTTACTAATCTAATATGTACTGAAGTGGTAAGGAGAAAAAATGTTTATAATATACTGACTGCTCATTAGAACATTAAATTAAGGAATATGTATTGAAAGCTTATTATATGGCAAGCACTTTATGTAGTTTCTCACAACTCAGAGAGAACAGTGAACAGTGAAGCAGCCAGCAGCATGTCGACCCATTGACTATTCCATCATCTCTTCACCCCATGTAGTGTGGTTGGTTAAATTCATGTGAGAATACTGGTTTACCACTCAATAAAATTAACCTACAGCTCTCCCAAGACCTATCTGTGTCATGTGTAGGTTCTAGCAAGGGGATGAAGCTACTGAGAAATTCCCATCAACAGAGCAGAAGTTGAAAATAAAATGAAGATGTAACTGAGCAGCCTAATTAGAAAAATCACCCATAATAGTCACTGTGGTGATAGATATTGTGATACGATGACCTTTCCTGGGATATACTCTGGGACTAGCCCATGATATTCCCTTTTTTCCCCCAGTTCTATTGAGGCATAATTGCCAAATCAAAATTGTATATATTTAAGGTGTCCAATATGATTTATGGATATATTGTGAAATGACTGCCACAATTAGCCTAGTTAACACATCCATCACCTCACAGAGTCACCTTTTTTCTGTGTGTATGGTGACACAATTTATTCTTCTAGAAAATTTCAAGTATACAATACAATATTATTAATTACAGTCACTATGCTGTTAGATCCGCAGAAATTATTCATCTTATTACTGAAAGTTTGTACCCTTTGACTAACATCTCCCCATTTCCCCTAACACCTAGCCGCTGTCACCACCATCCCACTCTTAGCTTCTGAGTTCAACACTTTTAGATTCCACAGATAAGTGAGATCATACAGTATATTTGTCCTATTTCACTTATCATAATACCCTCCAGGTTAATCCATGTTGTCATAAATGGTAGAATAGCCTTTCTTTTATGGTTGAATAATTTTCTAAGCTGTATGTTCCACAGTTTCTCCATTCATCCACTGATGGACACTTAGGTTGTGTCCATGTCTCCACTATTGTGAATAAAGCTGCAATTAACTGATTTCATTTCCTTTTGTTACATACCTAGAAGTGGGATTATTGGATCATATGGTAGTTTTATTTTTAATTTTTTGAAAAATACCATTCTGTTTCCATAACGGCTATACCAATCTACATTCCCCAAACCAATGTACAAGTAATCCATGATATTTCTAAAGATGAGTAGATTTTTCTTTTAATTTTTAACCTGAATTGATACATAAAACTGGTAATAAAATAACAGAACAGTTTTTAAATTGTATATTAAAAAACATGTTGAAAAAAAACTTTTAAAATATGCAGAAAAAATCTTTCAAGTACATCTGCAAACTAGAACAGATAATTATTAAGATAATTATCTTAACAAATATCAGATTTCCCCCAATATCTAAGAAACAGTGATGGAACATAAATTCTTCATGATTTAGAATTGATAAAAATAAAGGATTTCTTCACTTTGTCACCACACCCGAATATTTAATATAATATATATGCTAAAAAATTTTCTTTGAGAATAAAGTAAGTATTATTCACAAAATAATTAAAACATTGCAAAGGGGTTTGCAAAAACATATCCTATGATTACAGAGTCTGATATATTTTAGGATATGTCTCTTTTACTAATCATTACATATGAATCTTACCCTTCCATTTTCACATTTACAAGGATAGCTTATTATATTGTGATTAACTCACTATATGAGATTTATGATTTAATATCGAATAAGAATTCTGGCCAATTAGCAGCAACCATTTTTAAAATCTATTCAGTCGCTTCTAATAATGTAGAAGAATGTTTGCTTGTACTTATTATTGAGTAAGAATTTCATATTTATTTAAGATGATTTGAGAATATGAAAATAAAATGTAAGTGCAGTAAATATATTGATGGAAAGAAGATTAACTTGACAATCTGCACAAAGCATATTGGCTGGGCAGAGCATTGTAATCTCTGTTGGCATGGATTTTCAGTTATGCTGAGAATTTAATTAAGAGCAGAATGTTGACTTTTCTCTCCTTGCTTTTACTATTCTCAGAAGATTAAATTGACATTTTTTGCCCAACGACATTTTGTTTATTCATCACATTTTTATTGTTACTGTTTTTGTTTAGAGTTCAGCAGCTTTAGCAGAAATGTCCTTCCCAGCCTGCTCTCCCTTAGAAATGCCTGCTCGCTCCCATTGTGGTGATTGGTTAAGCCAATGGCTGATGTTCCTAGATTTGAACCCAGAGAGAAACACGTCAAACTCTCATTTCAACCCCATGAAATTAATATAAAGATACATTAGTATTAAGACTAGCTTGTCATTTTATTGCTAGTAGTGTTTGAAGGTTTTTTGTAGAGTTTTGTTTTTACCCAAGATGTTACTCAACGATGCCTAGCTTACCTGACTCACAGATTCCTTTATCTTCTTCACCAATACCCCTGAATTCTGTTCTGGACTTTATATCCCACTTCTCTTCAGATCCTGCTGATTTTCTCTTGGTTCCTTAGGTCCAACTTGTTTCTCTGCTACTCGCTATTTCTAATCCTGTACTCTTCACATCGTAGGATTGTACTTGTTTCTAGATTGAAGGCTGTTTTGACAATAACTTAACGCTAACCCTGCCTCACCAGCAATAGCCACCCAATCCTGGCATTGATACCGGTATCAATATAAGGTTTTGAGGAGACATGGAATACTCTGAGGTAAGGAATGGCAACTCCAGCACAAAATTCAACGGATGAGTAGTAAATTAGCATGTTAAATTGTACTATAGATACAATTATTAGTTATATTAATATTGCAATTTTTCCATGGAATTTTTCAGGTGAAAAATGCTTTGTGGATCCTGACTATATCAACCTATATAATGCAGATTTTAACAACTGATCTGAACAATTCTAAGTCTAACCATCAAGAACTTCTATCATGACTAATATCACTTTTATGGTGAACATTAGAGATATTCCTCAGATAACTAACATAGATTGTGGTAGAAATATTAACAAAAGCAATCTTTTGCAATTTTGCTTTTTCCTTTTTTTCTTTGTAGCAAATAAAAGCAATGTCTTTTTTCTTTTAATGTTCAGTATTTTAAGTGACTGTGATGTGTTATGAATGATTTTTCTAACAAAGACATATTTCTTAAACCATTACCAACATTCCAGTTACACTTCCATGTTCTTTTATACCAATGACATTATTCATCATTAGTTTAGATCATCCACTCCAAGAGTTTAATCAACCACTGTTTGAACATCTTTTAAAATGGGAATGATACTCTTCATTCTGCAATGTAATGCAATGAATTTCATCTTGAAAATTTTTAATCCATATATGCCAGTCTAACTCATACACTGAATTCTTCTAAAGATTCCTCGTGGTATAACTAAATTTAATTCCATACAGCTAGAGCTCTTCATTAATATGAACTTTATGCTTTATAAATCTTTTTATTTTTGCTTATTGAGGTATTATTTACATACAGAAAGATGCACCCTATTATCAGTGCACAATTCAGTGAATTTTGACAAACTTTATACATGATACAGCCACCACCAAATCAAAATAAAGAATATTTCCATTGCCCAAAAAGATATTTGCATTACCCTTTGTAACCTTTCTTTTTTCCCTGAGCCCAGGGTCCTGGCAATCACTGATGTGATTATCATCCCTATAGATTTGTCTTTTCTAGAATGTTATGCAATAAATATTTTCTTTCTTACAGATTATCATTCCTATAGATTTGTCTTTTCTAAAATGTTATATAATAAATATTTTCTTTCTTCCAGAGGCATTATTTCATTGTTAAGGGAAGCTACGATGGGCAAAAAACAATTGTAATGAGACAGAGTATTATTACTACATTGACCCTAGACAACGATGTCTTCCTGCCTTCCAGCTGGAAAGAAAATGCAATTTTTGCAGCACTGCAGACTTGATAACATTAAAAGAGGGTTATTTATTTAAGTTGCACTTCATTAAGAATATTTCGTACAACTTGAGAATGGGGGATCTCCAGAAATTCAAAGATATTCTTGAATTAGGAGAATATTACCTTGACAAGTCAAATGACAATTTTATCTGATGGCTCCCAAATAAGATAACCAGAGCGTTCACTTCCCAAGTATACTGCACTGGGAGAGGCGGCAGGTGTCCTGCTGAGATAAGAACCTGTTGGATCTTTGCCTATCTTAAAATACATTTCCTTGAGGGACCAGATATTGGATTTCTCTTTTCTGCTGCAACTTTTCTGCTTAAGGTATACTGGAGAAGTATTTTTCAAAGAGAACATGAAACAACTAAACAGAGATGATGAAAAATGAGTGAAAATTCCAGTGATTTTTAGGGGAATGGAGTTTATGTTGCCCACTCAAGCATAGTGATGCTTTTCTAGTGGGAAAAATTGGACTGGAAATTGTAGAACACAATAGAAATTCTTTGAAACAGCATTTGAAATTCCCTCAGGAGTATGAACATTATAAATATCTTCCTTGCCTGTGGGCAGCTGGGTGTAGCATATGGCACATGTATACGATATGAGGAAAAACTGCCAAACAGGAGGGAAATGGTCTTTCCTGTTCTCTGGTCCCAATTTGGTCTGTAGATTCTTAGATGCTGTTCCTACCCTAGACAGGTTGGAGATGGATTTAAAATGCACGAACATATGCGTTGGAGGACTACTCCAGAAGAATCTGGGATTTCAAAAGAACTATGAAGTTACATAACCTCTAATTCTACAGAGAAAGAGAAATAATTCTCTTTATAATTTGTTTTATATATGACATTTGGGATGTTTGCAACAATTGGCTTGTTCATTGTTGTTTATAGGCATAGCCCTATGGGGATTTGAATAACATAATTTTAAAATCCCATTGCCAGTGTAAAAAAGCAAAGGACATTAAAGACTTTCCACTCACTTGAATTTACCAGAAGGGAAAAAGTCACTAAAACTTCATCTTAATGAGATTATTTAATGAATACTGAGTACCATGATGATTATTAAATAAAAAATTTTAAACTCTAAATTTTAAATAAACATAGATAAGTAAATGTATAAATAAACAATAACTTTTAAATACATTTTAAAGAATACAATTTAAAAGATGTTAGGTTAGGGTGACTAAACAGGATTTGACAGGTTTTACGTGGGAATTCGAAAATAGTGACTTTCTCTTTCAACTTAAGTCCAGTAATGATTTCAGTATACTCTATTTGAGGTACATAGCTTTCCTTAGTTCTGGGGTTTCTTGTTTTCATTCATTTGGGGAAATTCTCAGCCATTTTTTTCATTAAGGTATTATTGATATATACTCCTATGAAGGTTTCACATTAAAAAACAATGTGGTTACTACATTCACCCATATTATTGTGTCCCCCCCATGCCCCATTGCAGTCACTGCCCATAAGTATAATAAGATGCCACAGAGTCACTATTTGCCTTCTCTGTGCTGCCCCGTCTTCCCCATGATCCCCTCCACACCATGTGTGTCAATCATAATACCCCTCAATCCCCTTCTCCCTCCCTCCCCACCCTTCCTACCCCACCCCTCCCCTTTGGTAACCGCTAGACCCTTCTTGGAGTGTCTGAGTCTGCTGCTGTTTTGTTCCTTCAGTTTTGCTTCGTTGTTATATTTCACAAATGAGGGAAATCATTTGGCACTTGTCTTTCTCCGCCTGACTTACTTCACTGAGCATAATATCCTCCAGTTCCATCCATGTTGTTGCAAATGGTAGGATTTGTTTCTTTCTTATGGCTGAATAGTATTCCATTGTGTATATGTACCACCTCTTCTTTATACATTGATCTGTTGATGGACACTTAGGTTGCTTCCATATCTTGGCTATTGTAAATAGTGCTGCAATAAACATAGGGGTGCATATGTCTTTTTGAATCTGAGAAGTTGTATTCTTTGGGTAAATTCCTCAGAGTGGAATTCCTGGGTCAAATGGCATTTCTATTTTTAATTTTTTGAGGAACCTCAGCCATTATTTCAATTTACTGCTTTTGTTTTGTTTCTTCTCTTCTCTATGTTGCCTCATCTCACCACACTTCACTTTTCTTACCTCTTCTCTTTCTCTCCATCATATGCATCTTACATGCTCCTTACTGTTAGTTTCAATCTATCTTTCTTTCTGTGTTTTAGACTATTTCCTACTGATTAGTCTAACTATCCACTAAATACTAGTTTTTCTGTTTATTAACCCTTACTCTAGTTATAGCTTAAACTGTGGTGTTAACGTGAACTCTACAATTATGGTTCATTTCATAGATTCCAATTTTTTTCTTACATTACATAATGATATATTTGTGTATATTAATTATTGTTATTTAAATATCCACATCTGATAATTCCAGTAATTGTCTTTTAATCTCTTGATTTTTAATCATTTATTCCCCTTCCTATAAAATTGTTATTTTTTGATAGAATGGTGAACCCTGTGTATACAAAATTATAGACAATTTGAGGTTCTAAATGTGGTTATTTTTAGCCAGAGGGCTTTTTTGTTTTTTAAATTTCTGGCAGGCAGCAAACTAGGATTAGATCAATTTAATCAATCTGGAATAGAACCAATTCAAAGCTAAGTTTTCCACCTTATGAAAGGGTTTATTTGGGTTTCTCTTACCCCCGTTGAAGTCTGAAGTATTTACCAGAGCCCACCTCTTTTGGCAGGTCCTGAACTAAATGTTTGTTTCCCATGCCAATGAAATTGGCAAGAGCTTTTTTCAGCTTCTTAGGATTTTGGCTAAAGTTTAAAAATCAGCAAAAACTTAGGCAGGTGCCAAGTATTAGGCTCCCCTCCCTGCATTCCTCTTTCTTTCCTTTCTTCTGTGATTTTGCTGCCTCAAGTCTGGCTGCCCTCGCAGACATCAAATCTAATTTTCACCTTTCTAGTCTTAGGAGATGAACAGATTTGATCAATTTCTTAGCACGTCGATACTTCACACAATCAGAAAGGGAAAAGTGGCACAGATGTTTGGTCTTGCTCAGTCAGTTCCTTTCTCTGTAGGATCTTGGATTGCATGCTGGCTGCTGATGTAGTTCTTCAATACTTTTTAAAATTTATGTCTTATTTATTTTTTAATAAGGTGTCATTGATATACACTCTTATGAAGGTTTCACATGAAAGCAATGTGGTTACTACATTCACCCTTATTATCGAGTCTCCCCCAACACCCCAGTGCGGTGTCCATCAGTGTAGTAAGATGTCACAGAGTCACTACTTGTCTTCTCTGTGCTACACTGTATTTTTAAATAGATTTAACGTTTTTAAAGAATTAGCTTTCATAGTTGTTCTTAGTGGTCTGTTTGTTCTCCTGTAAGATAATTTTCCTTATTATATTATAATGATTTTAATAGGATATTAATTTTTAAAAGGATTTTATAAATGGGATATTGGATGCTCTCAAAAATATAAAAGAAACCGATTAATCTGGCATGAGTTAATGTCTTTCAGTTCTTAGCACAATAATAATCTTAAAGTATGGTATTAGTAATATGAAAAAAAAATAAGTTGAAAATATTTAAGATTTATTGGCTGTAACTTCTGAAAGGACATCATCTATTCCATCATACATAGATATATGTACCTATTTTCATTGATACATGAGAAAGTTGCCGATTATAATAGAAAACAAATATGTGACACTACACTCATTTTTGAACCATACCTTTAGCCTGCTTCACAGCTTCCCACTCCTCCTGTCTTCCACCTCTCACCTTTTCCTCTGTGTCTGTCTACACGTATGCACACACACAAATACGTGTACATACATACCAATAAGAAGCATATAAAGGATAAAGAAGCGGCTGCTTGCAGCAAGCTTTTCCATCTGAATAAAGGACATTTTTGCAATGTCTCCTCAAACAGGTATTGCCAGCTCTTTTCCAGTTTCTTCATTCCAGACTACCTGCTTAGTATGATGCATTTTTCTTTCAGTGCCTGCTGCCGAGTTCCTATACTTCATGTTTTGATAATATACATTGTTTTTACCTATATCATCAAGCAGCTTAATTTCATATTATTTAAATGGCTTCATTGTGAACTCTATTCCTATGACCTAAAACATTCCAAAGCTTAGGGAAGCCAAAAGCAAGAATGGAATTCTGAGAAACTTTTTGGAAATACACAACATTTTCAAATACATG